>VZQC01007400.1:2523-22895 GCA_009823505.1 Rhizomys pruinosus | reverse complement strand
GCTTTTAAGGGGTTTGGTTGATAAAAATTCCCAGTAGACTTAATACTTCTATTTTCTCATAGTTACTGAGGCAGTAGATTATGGGGCATGATCTGTGGCTAGTCAGATAGAGCCAGCCTGAATGCTCGGTATGATATGTACTGACTACTACGAGGCCTCTTTCTCTCTTTTCTTTCTTTCTTTCTTTCTTTCTTTCTTTCTTTCTTTCTTTCTTTCTTTCTTTCTTTCTTTCTTTCTGACTACTACGAGGCCTCTTTCTCTCTCTCTCTCTCTCTTTCTTTCTTTCTTTCTTTCTTTCTTTCTTTCTTTCTTTCTTTCTTTCTTTCTTTCTTTTTGGTCTTTTTGAAACGGTCTCCTTTTAGTTCCAGCTGGCCTGGAGCTTGCTATGGAGACCTGGCTGGCCTCAAACTCACAGAGATCCGCCTGCCTCTGCCTCCCAAGTGCTGAGATTAAAGGAGTGTGCCACCATGCCTGGCTATTATTTTTATTTTATGTGTATGAGTGTATTGCCTGCATGTGTGCAAGTGCACCTTGTTGTAGGATGTCCATGGAATCAGAAGAAGGCTTTGGGTTCCCCTGGGGCTGGAGTATGGATGGTTGTTAGTCACCATGTAGATACTGGGAATTCAACCTGGGTCCTCTGCAATCGTAGTCAGTGCTCTTAACCACTGAGCCATCTCTCCAGCCTGCTAAATTTTTTTAAATACATTTTTTTAAGGATTTTAAAGCAGGGCATGGTGACTCATGCCTTTAATCCCAGCACTCAGGAGGCAGAGGCAGGCAGATCTCTGTGAGATCAAGGCCAGCCTGGTCTACATAGTGAGTTTTTTGAGACAGGACCTCCCTATACCTGGGGCTATAGGGAGGTCCTGTCTCAAAAATTTTTTAATTCTGTGTGAAATCTAAGTTAGTTCTTTTTCTTCCAAATCAAGCTTACCTTTCTTTCACGCTCCCTGCTTAACTGATCATAACAACATATACCATTTGCTGACTACTAACTCTGTGATCCTCATGGATCAACCCAACTGGGAGGCTCTATCATTGCTCGGATTCTACCAATAGGGAAAAGAGACTTCCAAAAGGTCTCCCTTTCATCCCAGCTGGCCTGGAGCTCGCTATGTAGACCAGGGTGGTCTTGAACTCACAGAGATCTGCCTGCCTCTGCCTCCTGAGTGCTAGGATTAAAGATGCGTGCCACCACACCCGGCCTAAGATGATTCTTAGCTGCCTGCCTGTGGGTGCTGGGACTCGAACCTGGGTTCTGTAGAAGAGTGCTAGGATTAAAGGCCGGCGCCATCACACCGACTTTTTTTTTTTTTTTGAGATAGGGTCTCCTGTAGCCCCAGCTGTCCTAGAACTCACTCTGTAGACCAGGCTGGCCTTGAACCCACAAAGATCCGCCTGCCTCTGCCTCCCAAGTGCTGGGATTAAAGGCATGTGCTACCATGCCTGGATTTTTTTTTTCTTTCTTTCTTTAGTCTTTTTGAATGCATGTTCTTCAATATTATTTTCAGCGGGGCGTGGTGGTGCACGCCTTTAATCCTAGCACTTGGGAGGCAGAGACAAGCGGATCTTTGTGAGTTCAAGGCCAGCCTGGTCTACAGAGTGAGTTCCAGGACAGCTGGGGCTACAGGGAGACCCAGTCTCGAAAAGACCAAAAAAAAATATTATTTTTGCAGGCTGGTGTGATGTCATATGCCTTTAATCCTGGCACTTGGGAAGTAGAGGCAGGTGCATCTCTGAGTTTAAGACCAGCCTGGTCTACACAGTGAGTTTCAGGACAGCCAGAGCTACAGGAAGACCCTGTCTCAAAAAAGACCCCCCCCCAAAAAAAATTTTTCAGGATGTGGTAGTGCATGCATGTAATTCCAGTACTTGGGAGGCAGAGGCAAGCAGAGGACTCTGTGAGTTCAAGTGAGTTCCAGGACAGCTGAGGCTATAGGGAGACCCTGTCTCAAAAATACACACAAAAATTAATATATATGTATAACTTTTATTTTATGTGTATGAGTGTTTTGGCTGCATGTAAGTGCGACTGTGCTATGCAATGTCTGAGGAGGTCAGAAGAGGGTGTCAGATTCCCCTGGACCTGGTATTATCGACAGTTGTTAGCTGCCATGTGAGTGCTGGCACTCAAACCCAGGTCCTCTGCAAGAGCAGCCAGTGCTCTTAACCACTGAGACATCACTCCAGCTCCTTTAATGAATGCTCTTTGCTTGATGACAAAAACTGGGTACATGTGCTTTTCATGTCAGAAGTCTACAGCAGTGTGAGGCCTCTGACCCACACAACCCAATTCAGAGCAAGAGTCCTTGAAGGACACACTCTAAAGCACATTTTCTTTTCTTTTTCTCTTTTTCCCTTTTTTTTTTTTTTTTTTTTTTTNAGACAGGGTCTCCCTGTGGCCCCAGCTGTCCTGGAACTCACTCTGTAGACCAGGCTGGCCTTGAACTCACAAAGATCCACCTGCCTCTGCCTCCCAAGTGCTAGGATTACAGGCGTGCGCCACCACGCCCGGCTATTTTTTTTTCCTTTTAAAGGCAAATATATCTCCCATGAGAATGCATGCCTTAGAGGAAATTCAAATGTTTGTGTTTAGAAAAATATAGCTTATCTTCTCAGATTGCCATTTCCTCCTCTTTCTCCTTTCTTCCTTTGCAAGGTATGGGCATGCTAAGCAAGAGCTCTCCTACTGAGATATATTTCCAACTCTATACGCATCTCTCTCTTTTTATTTTTATTTTTTGGTCTTTTCGAGACAGGGTCTCCCTGTAGCCCCAGCTGTCCTGGAACTCACTCTGTAGACCAGGCTGGCCTTGAACTCACAAAGATCCACCTGCCTCTGCCTCCAGAGTGCTAGGATTTTTTTTTCTTTTTTCTTTTTAAAAAATATGGAACGCTTCACGAATTTGCGTGTCATCCTTGCGCAGGGGCCATGCTAATCTTCTCTGTATCGTTCCAGTTTTAGTATATGTGCTGCCGAAGCAAGCACCACAGTGCTAGGATTAAAGCATCTCTCTCTTTTTAAAATTTATTACTGGCCTGGCATGGTGGCGCATGCCTTTAATCCTAGCACTTGGGAGGTAGAAGCAGGCAGATCTTTATGAGTTCAAGGCCAACCTGGTCTACATAGTGAGTTCCAGGACAGCCGGAGCTACCGGGAGACCCTGTCTCAAAAAGACAAAAAAATTTATTCCTTATTTTATATTTGAGTGTTTTGTCTGCATGTATGTAAGTATACTACATTCTGGAGGCCAGAAGAGGGTGTCAGATCCCTTGGAACTGGAATTAGTAAGTTATGGTTGTTAGCCAGCATGTGGGTGCTGGGAACCAAACCTAGGTCCTCTGCAAGAACAGTCAGTGCTCATAACTGCTGAGCCATATCTCCAGCTCCTTCCCTCCTCTATCTATCTATCTATCTATCTATCTATCTATCTATCTATCTATCTATCTTTCTTTCTATATATCTTTCTTTCTATCTATCATTTATCTATCTGTCATCTATCTATCTATCATCTATCATCTATTTATCTATCTGTCATCTATTTATCTATCTAATCTTTTTCTTTCTTTTTCTCTCTCAATAGAAAAAAAGAGTTGGTTATGAATATTTATTTATTTATATGGTCTTTTTGAGAGAGGGTCTCCTTATAGTTCCAGCTGTCCTGGAGCTCACTCACTATGTAGACCAGGGTGGCTTTGAACTCACAGAGATCTGCCTGCCTCTGCCTTCTGAGTGCTGAGATTAAAGGCATGCACCACCTTGCCTGGCAGTGATGAATATTCTTGTTTTTATGAGTTTTCTCTTATTCCAACCAAGTAATTTGTTCCTTTGTTTGTTTGTTTGTTTGTTTGTTTGTTTTGAGAGAGTCCTGGTGTATAGCCCCAGCTCCCCTTTGTGGTCAGTCTCTCAAATGCTGGAATTATAGTCATGTGCCATCACTTCAAGTAAAAATTTAGGTTTTTTTGTTTTTGTTTTTGTTTTTGTTTTGAGACAAGGTCTCATTCTATAGCTCAGGCTGACCTGGTACTAACTATGTAGACCAGGCTGACTTTGAACTTGCAGCAATCCTCCTGCCTTGGGGTTATACAACCATTCCTAACCAAATTTTTCTTTCCTTCTTTCTTTCTCTCTCTCACTCTTGTTCTTTCTATCTTCTTCCTTTCTTTTCCTCTTTCTTTCTTTGTTTCTTTTTTATATAGGTTCTCACTATGAAGCCCTAGCTGACTTGAAACTTGCTATGGAAACCAGGATGGCCTTGAACTCACTCACAGACCTGTGCCTACCTCTGCCTCAGGAGTGCTGGTATCACAGGCATAGGTCACTATACCCAACTTCTCTTTTTTCTTTCTTTCTTTNTGCAGCCTCACCAGGCAGGGCAATGCCCACATCTAGGGGGGGGGGGGGGCTCTTTGGGTGGTGCTGAGGATTTGTATTAATTCCACATGCTTGTGCTGCAAGCACATTACCCCTGAGCCAGTCAGCACCTCCGGCCAATGCTTCGAAATTTTTTTCTTCCCATATTATAGACGAGGAAGCTATGATTTCACACTTGGCTTTGGTCCCAAGTAGCTGAAGGAATGCAAGTCACTGTTAGTTTGAGGCTGAGATTCATCCTTTCGTAAGAATCTTCTCTACAATCAGTGTATCTCCCACATTCTTAAAGAATTACTGATATAAGATGGCCTGTGGGGCTGTATCACAGCCATGGCAAGAAGACCCTGGGTGAATGGGAGGTATTCTCATAGGACTGTTGTGGGGACCCAGCTCTAGTTGTGGAAAGTCCATGGTTAAGTTCTTCTCTGCAGCACTTCAGAGAACAGTGCCTGTGCTCTGCTAAGGCAAGGCTCACACAAGCAAGGCTCAGGACCAGGATCACGTCTAATATGTGTTCACCAAGATCTTATGCTAGGCACCTATGCCCTGGCCTTCAACTATGCTAGCTCTCAAAAACCCAATATAAACAATAATGGAAACCATTGGTAAAGAAACTACAACATTAAATCAACACATGGAGAAACCTCTGTCTGTGAAACAAAAACATGTTCGACTCCAGATTCACTTCTATCATCTATAGGGTCTGGACAGATCTTGAAAGAATGTTTCACAGACTTAGAATCTGCCCAGATTTCCATTTTGTTACATTCCTTGAATCTTTCCTATAGTTTCTCAATCTTGGGATTTGACACGGGTCTTCTGGAAGAACAACCAGTTCTTTTAACCACAGAGCCATCATCTCTCCAGCCAAATCCTTTCGTAATAAACTAATTAACTAATAAAAAAACCATGCATACACTGTGGAAGAACACCTACTTAAATTATATTAATCTGACTGTTTACCAAGCTCAGACCTTGTGACAAGCTGTCTGCAACATGAAGCATCACCCTTCATCTTGTTTCATAATGTGAATGTCTCTGTTCATGCAGGAGATGTTTGTGTGAGCACTGTGTGTGGAACACACGAGGCAGCAGGCAGTGCCCTGAAATTTACATGGAGTTGTCCAGGTCTAGCTCAGAGGGCATCAGAACCCAGGAAAGCACTGAATTAGAGGCACATGGAAATACCCAGCATCCAAACACAGAAAACAACCATCATGGTTACAGTCTCATAACTGTACTCTCTACATTCATATTTCTACCAAAATATGTTTAATACGAACAACACTTTGAGTTATTTTAAAGGGAAAAATAATTATGAGTCTACATAAGTTCATTTAAAATGTTTTCTCACTTGAAACTAGAATGTTCATTGTTTCTAAAAAATTGTTAATGGAAGCCAGGTTTGGTGGCACACCACTCCTTCAATCTCAGGACAGGGGAAGCAGAGGCAGGAAAACCTCTGGTGAGATCCCGGTCTACACAGTGAGTTCCGGGCCCGCTGTGGCTACAGACAGACCATGTCTTAAAAACACAAAAAAATTTTCTTTTTCATCGAAACAGGACACCGAGTCTAGTTTTTTTTGAGGTGATTTTGTTCTGTGCCTTGTTTTCTTTTTTGAGGGAAAGGGGAGCATTGAGATAATGTCTGACTCTGTAGTTCAAGCTGGTCAGGAGCTTATTCTATGGGCCACGCTGGTCAATTTCTTCACAATGCCTCTGGGGACAGTCCAGGTCACCCAGGCTCTGGGCTGCTGTTCTTTTGTGATGAAGTCTGAGGATACTGTGCCACGTACCCCACCCCATGCCGGGGAGTCAGGAGTTCAGAAAGCCTGCAGCCTGCTCTCCTGTTCCCGTCTCTCTTTCTTCCTGTTCTCTCTGCAACACTGCCTTCTTCTGCCCCCAACACTGCCTATCTTGCAACCTTAGACCTAAGCAACACAGACGTGATGGAAATAATGATCACAGGAAAAGTGAGGATGGTACAAGCTGTGAGTAGTCAAGTTCAATATGGACAGTAAACTATATTCTCGATACTCAGTCACCAGGCACCCCCCCCCCCCCTCCCCCCCCCTTACCCCGGCCCACAGCTTATTTCAGTTAACATGATAAAAGCTAGTGATTGGCAGGACTATGATGCCCAAAAGACAGTGCAGGGGTTCATGAGGTCATCGGGATTGGTATAATTCTGTGACTATATGTGTTGATGGCAGTCTTCATGTTTTTACATTTCACAAGTGGACTTCGCTTCTCATGTTGTAAACGTAACTCTCCTTGTGTTCATTACGGCTAAAAAGGGTTTCTCTAGAAAATTGCATCAGTATCTCTCCATTGGAACTAATTACAGGTGCGTGGCTCTCGTTGTAGTGTTAATCAAATATCATAGTAATATAATACTAATAGAATATACTATAATATAATACAATGAATGATTTTCTAGAAAAAAATAATAATTTTTTTCTTTTTACATTTGTTTATTTTTTAAGGACTTCTCCAGATATTAGAGCACACAGCTGTTTTCAGATAACATTGATGTGCTCAGTTTGCCATACAATTAGGGTAATGGTGTATAGCTCTTGGGCTGCTAGCATCCAGATGAGGGACACATCTTTGTGTCTTTCTTGGCGGACTTATTACTTTACCATGCATGATATGTCTTCTAGTTCCAGCCTTATTTTTACCCTGGCAACAAAGTTCTGTGATGTTATTCTTTTTCTTTACCGCTGTCAGTAGAACTCCATTGTGTAGATTGCACCACATTTTCTCAATCCACTTTGTCAGTTGAGGGGCACTAGGGGTTGGTTCCAGCTCTTGCTATTGTGAAGAGAGCTTGCAATAAACATGGCTGTGTATGTATCTCTGCCGTAAGATAGTCTTGTGGGTATATCCCAGGATGTGGTATGGCTGGTCAGGTGGCAAGTTCATTCGGAGTCTTCCAAGGTGTTCTCCACACTGCTTTCCATAGTGGCTGTATGAGTTTACATCCCACCAGCAGTGGAATGAGGTTCTTTTACCCCAAAACCTCTCAGGAACTTGGTATCATTTGTTTTCTTGATCCTAGCCAGTCTTATTGGAGTAAGATGATATCTTAAAGTGGTTTTGATTTGCATTTCCTTAATTATTAGTGATATTGAACACTTTTTAAGATGTTCTCAGCTATTTCTAATTCCTCACTTGTAAAGTCTCTGTCAGCTCTTTTTGCTCCATATTCTGAGTGGGTCATTTGTTTTCTTTCTTTTTGTTTTTGAGTTAGTAGTAGTTTATTATATTCTGGAAATCATGCTTTGTCAGATTTATCTGTGGTAAAGGTTTCCTCCCACTCTGTGGGATTTCTCTCACTTCTTGATTATTTCTTTTGATTGTTAGAGCTTTTGAGTTTTAATGCGGTCCCATTTGTCAAATTGTATGACCTTAATTCTTTTTGCAGGATGCTGTGATTTAGGAAGTTTTTCCTACTCCTATTTCTTGTAGTTTGCTGCCAATTTTTTCTTCTATCACTTCAGAGTTTGGGGTTTCACATTGAGGTTTTTAATCCATCTGGAGTTGACTTTTTTACAGGGCGGACATGTAGGTAGGGTTTTTTACATTTTCTTCTACAAGTGGTGATCCCGTTTTGCCAACACCACTTGCTGAAGATGAGTCTTTTACTCCATTGTGTCTTCTTGGCCCCCCTTTGTTGAATATTTATGAGGTGGCTGAAATTAATTATGTGCTTAAGTTTGGATCTTCAGTTTGTTCCATTGGTCAACAGGTCTGTTTTTTGTACCAAGTACCAAGCTTGTTTTTTATGAACTATAGCCCTGTAGTATAGTTTTTAAGTCTGGTATAGAGATCCCCCTGTATTCTCTTTTAACTCAGGGTTGCTGTGGCTATTCCAGTCTTTTGTTTTTCCAAATGAAATTAAGGAATTTTTTTTTTCCAGGCCTCTTGAAGAAACTTTGGGGATTTTAATTGGGTTTGCATTTAATTTGTATCTTAATTGTATATTAATTTAAGATAGAATGGACATTTTTACTTAATTAATTTTCTAATCCATGAGCATGGCGGTTTTTCCATCTTCTAATGTCTTCTTCAATTTCCTCCTTCAGGAGTATAAAATTGTTTAAAATTTTTTGTTGTTTTTCTAGTGATCATCCCCGCAGCCCTATGCTGTAACCTTTCAGAAAGAATATGCACCTTTAACTTTTATTTTAAAACTCAAAAAACTGGCTCTAGGGGTTGTAGCTCAATCAGTAAATGCTTGCCTTTGCAAGTAAAAAGTAAGACGGAGACCGGCGAGTTTCAATCCCAGAGCCCTAATTTAAAAACAAAACAAAAAACAACAACAACATAACCAAGTACTGCCAGTGTTCTAGTTTGCCTTCAGTTTGCGTGACACAAACACTCCGATTAATTCCAACTTGGGAGAGACCAGGGTTTTTATTTGGCTTCAATCTCCCAGGTCACAGTTCATTACTGAGGGACCCAAGAGTAGAACTCAGGGCAGGAATCAGGGCGGAAAGGAGGAGGAGCTAAGCACCAAGGCCATGGAGGAACCTTTTTACTGGCTTGGATCCTCCTGGCCCACGCTCAGCCATCTCCCCTCTTATACAATACAGAACAACCTGCCGAGAGTGTGGCACCACCCACAGTGGGTTTGGCCCCCTACCATTATCACCTAGCCAATCAAGAAGAGGCACCATCTAGCAATTAAAGAAGATGACACACAGGCATGGCCACAAGCAGTAAAATGGAGGCAATTCCCATTTAGGATCTGGCAGAGTCCGGAGGATCCCCAACAGGCCAGCCCAGCCACACTTGATGAGGCCAATGAAGACCTGTCCCCAAGAAACAAGGTGATGGAACCTGAGGAACAACAGCCAGAGTTGTCTCCTGCCCTCTACTTGAATGTATACAGACATGCACACACCTACATGTGTGGACATGCACCATACACACCTACACCTAATTTACCACACACACACACATATTACAAATTTGAGGAGCAGACCTTTTATTTTCAAGTTAAACTTGGTTTCTGCCAAGTAATACAATCCTGCAGGACCTGGGTGGACTTTGCCGAGAAATATGCAAAATAGCACACCCATATCTCATCTCCCTTAGCAATCTCGCTGTTTGTACTGGAATCTTATCTGAGATACCAAGGAAACAAAAAAAAACCAAGGCAAAAGAGAGATAGGGATAATTTAAAAGAAGATGATAAACTAGAATGTAATTCACAAAAAGTATAGAAATACAGAAGAAAAAACAGCGCTAAAATGAAAAAAGAAGCAAACACTCAATAAGCCATTTGGAAAGGATGGGAGGAGAAAGCCTCAGTAACAAGATGAATGAAGTAGAAATAGACTATCAAGACTGGAAGATAAACATGGAAGAACTGGAAATTCTAAAAACAAATGATGAAGAAAACTAAAAAAAAAAAAACCCAAAACCAAAAACCAGGGATGGAATATCAGGAAATGTGAGACACAGCAAGGAAAAGACCAAACCTACACACCATAGCTATGGAAGAAGGAGGAGAAAAACGTCAGGGCAGTGGTGTTGACCAGAGCTTCAACAGGACTGTAGAGGAAAAATTTCCCCAAAATTAAGGAGACATGCCTTTCAATGATATAAGCAGTCCATAGAACACCAAAGACAGGACCAGAAAAGAAATTCCCCAAGCCCTATCATAGTAAAAAACAAATTAGATGTAAAAAAGGAGGAAATCAGTGAAACTGCAAAAGAAAAATAAGCACATAAAAAGGAAAACCCGGCCGCCGGCTTGTTGGCGCACGCCTTTAATCCTAGCACTTGGGAGGCAGAGGCAGGCGGATCTTTGGAGTTCAAGGCCAGCCTGGTCTCTGAGTGGTTCCCGGACAGCTAAGGCTACAGGGAGACCTGTCTCGAAAAGCCAAAAAAAAAAAAAAATAAAATAAAAAAAAAAAAAAAAAATAATTAGAGAAAACCATCCGAATCACAGCAGACTTTTTGATGCAAACAATGAAAGCCAGAAGAGCTTGGACCAAAGTATTGCCAGTTCTAAATGATTACAGACATCAACCCAGAATATTTTACCCAGCAAAGAATGGAACTAAACCCCTACCTTGCATCTTGCACAAAAGTCAACTCTAAATGGATCAAGGACCTCGATGGGAAACCTGAAACTCTGGAAATGTTAGAAGGAAACATGGTAGTAGCCTACAAGACACAGGTGTAGGGAAAGCCTGTCGAAATCAGACAGTAGTTGTACAGGAAATACGGTCAACAACCAGTGATTGGGACTTCATTAAACTAAAAAGGTTCTGTACAGCAAAAGAAACAATCAAAGAAGTGAAGAGAAAACCTACGGGGTGGGAGGAAACCTTCACCAGTGACACATCTGACAGAGGTTTAATATACAAATTACTAAAAAAAATAAAAGACCAAGACAATAAATGACCCAATTAAAAGATGGAGTAAAGACCTGAATAGGGACATTTCAAGAGAAGAAGTAAAGATGGCTACGAAACAGCTTTTTAAAAAAGCATTCAATTCTTAGTAATTAATGACAAGTACAAAATTAAGCCACTTAGAAAAAAAGAGATTTCAGGCGAGGACAGGTGGATCTTTGTGAGTTCAAGGCCAGCCTGGTTACAGAGTGAGTTCCAGGACAGCTGGGCTTACAGGGAGCCCTTGTCTCGAAAGACCAAAAAAAAAAAAAAAAAAAAGATTTCATCTTACCCTGGTAAGGAGACTGGCCCATGATGAAGAAAATAAATGATACCAAATGCTGGAGAGGTTGTGGGGAAAGGGGAACACTCATTCACTGCCGGTGGGAATGCAAAGTCAAGCAACCCCTATGGAAAGCAGCATGGAGAACTCTTCAAAGTCTCAAAATGAACCGACCACCTGACCCAGTCATACCACTCCTTGGCATATACCCAAAGGATTCATCCTACTGCAGAGATTACTTGCGGCATATCCATTTTTAAAAATTGTATGTTATTTATTTTTATGTGTACCTTTTTTTCTCTTTTTCCTCCCTTTCTTCTTGAATGTTATGTTTCTGCATTGCGGTTGTGCACCCGTGTCGTGCAATGCCGTGAAGGTCGAACAGAGGGCGTTGGATTCCCCTGAACTGGCGTTCTCCTGGAATTGGAGTTACAGATGGTTCTTAGCTGCCATGTGGATGCTGGGGATCGAACCCAGGTCCTCTGCAAGAGCAGTCGGCACTCTTAACCGCTAGGTCATCTCTCCAGCCCCATTGTACATCCATTTTTTTGTTGCTGCTCTTTTCATAATAGCAAAGAGCTGGAAACAACCTAAGTTTCCTTCAAGTGATGAATGGATAATAAAAATGTGGTACATTTACACAATGGAGTTCTATGCAATAGTAAAGAAAAACAACAGCAGGCTGGAGAGATAGCCTTGAGGTTAAAAGCTCCGAATGCTCTTGAAGCGGACCCGGGTTCAATCCCCAGCACTAACATGGCAGCTGAGAATGTCTTTAACTCCAGTTCCAGGGGACTCCGACGCCCTCTTCTGACCTCCTTGGCATTGCACGACATGGGTGCACAAACCTACATGCAGACAGTACATTCATACACATACAAAAATAAATAAAAGTTTATAAAAAAGTGTTAAAAAAAAAAAGAAAGACAACAGCATGAAATTTGTAGGTAAATGGATGGAACTAGAAGCCATTATGCTACGTGAAGTGATGCAGAAAAACAAGCCACATATATTGTCCCTCATTTGTGGATCCTAGCACCAAATCTGTATGTGTAAGTATATACCCTGAGGTAACTGCAGGAACCAGGGAGGTAAAGGGAAAGAGGGAACATGAGACAGAAGGCTGGTAGGTGATGAGTGTTACTAAGGGAGGAATGGATAAAATCAGGGTATTAAATGGGAATGGAGTGGAAGGGTTATAGAAGGAAGGGGTAGGGGGACAAAGGAGGAAAAAAGGAGCCCAAGAGAAGTGGGGCCATAGGAGACTGGGAGTGTCAAGGGAGAAATGGGGTGCTTTAAATGGAGAAGACATGGAGAAGACATGGAGGGAGTGTTAGACAGGTAAGGAGAGATGAGAGATAAATAATGCCTTGCCTGGGTAAAAAAAAAAAAAACCAACAAAACCCTGAAAGAACCAGATTAGCCTAACAATCTATTGACCAAATACACAGCCCTTGATTGCCTCCCAGAACCTGAAGGTAAGACCCTACTGTTTAAGACGGGACATACTGCAGAGACTGGATCTCGAGCAATGGAACTGGACCTGACCGGGAAGCCATCACCTCTGAAGGCTAGCTCTCATAACTGTGGAGAGTACTGTGCAAGCCACTAAGGGAGATCATCATTAGATGCTCCAACATCAGCCTCAAGACCAAATATCCACATTAATGACCAGCACAGCATACAACATTGGTGGAACACTGGCATTTCTTTTTTTTTTTTTTTTTTTTTTTTGGTCTTTTCGAGACAGGGTCTCCCTGTAGCCCAGCTTCTGGAAATCGCTCTGTAGACCAGGCTGGCCTTGAACTCACAAAGATCCGCCTGCCTCTGCTCCCAAGTGCTAGGATTAAAGGATGCACCCCCACCGGCCCAATCACTGGCATTTCTATCTTGGGAGAATCAGTGGCTAACCAACTGGACCTAAAGTCCACTCAGTAAGGAAACTCATGTNGTGGTTAAGCAGGCATCAGAAGGACCACTAAAGGGCATCCTGGGCTCTTCTTTTTATTAACGAGGGGACCAGGTCGTCTCCTGGACTTAAACAGTGACAACCCCACTTTCCAACTTCGATGCTGGGGGCTGGCATTGCCCTCAACGACCACTTCGTCAAGCTCATTTCCTGGTATGACAACGAATTTGGCTACAGCAACAGGGTCGTGGACCTCATGGCTTACATGGCCTCCAAGGAGTAAGAAGCCCTGAACCACTCACCCCAGCAAGAGGAAGAGAGAGGCCCTCACCTGAGTGGTCCCTGCCCCAACTCAGCCTCCAACATCTGCATATCTCCCTTCGGTTTCCATCCTAGACCCCCAGAAAGGGAGGGGCTTAGGGAGCCCTATTGTCTTGAATAACAATCAATAAAGCTCACTTGCACCCACCCAAAAAAAAAATCAAAAAAAAAAGCTTATTTAAAAATGAATCTACCCTTTGACCCAATCATTCCACTCTGATACAGGATAAATCCTATATCAGAGATACATATAAAAAAACTATGTTTAATTGCTGCTCTTTTCATAATAAGCAAAGAGCTGGAAACAACTAAAGTGTCCTTCGTTGAGAGTGATAATTTAATGTGCACATTTACAATGGCTTTTTTGCAGCATTTTAAAAAAAGACAACATCATGAATATTGCAGGTAAATTTGATGGAACTAGAAGAGTTGTTACATTAAGTGAAGTAATACATACTCAGAAAAACAAAGGACATATGTTATCCCTCATTTGTGGATCCTAGCACCAAATCTTTTTATGTAAATCAAAGTGAATAACTGGTCAGTAAAGATTTAATATAACATTGGACTACTGTGGTACTATAGCTTATAGCTTGAAGCCATGTTTCTATTTTCCTCAGTCCTAGGTTAGGAGAAAGAATAAAAATCTCTCTTTTTTTAACAGTAAAATACAACCATACATCACTTGCTGTGTGAATTTAGGACATTTAATGTTTGAATTTCTTTGGTACCTGCATGCACATGGGACTAATTAATGAAATCCTCGCTCTAAACCTTTCCTTATAGGGAGGTTCTTTATGACGTCCATGGCTGGCTTTGTTGGCAGTCTCTGGAAGACACGAGGACGGACGATGAATAAAGCGGAAGACCGGCGAAGAAAATATATAATGGGAAGAAGAATAGCCTCCAGCTCGTTACTTCTCTTACTGAAGACTACCAAAATGCTATGTCTCTCCTTGGGGCTGGAGAGAGGAGCCTAGCGTTGAGAGTGGACCGCTGCTCTGCAGAGGCCTGGGTTCGATCCCCAGCACCACATGGCACGCTAAGAACCATCTGAACTCCAATCCAGGAGAACTCCAGTTCCAGGGAGAATCCAACCCTCTTCTGACCTTCACGGCATTGCAGACACGGGTGCACCAACTGCATGCAGACAGTACATTCATACACATAAAAAATAAAAAAATAAATAAATAAAAATTTAAAAAGAAAAAAGCATATCAGGTTCAGGTTCTGGTCATCAACTGAAAGAGACAGAAATAAGAAAAAGGGAAAGTTGTGCCTTTCTGACTCAGGTCTAAGAAAGGCAGTCTGACCAGGCAGAGGTTGTTGTCTTGTAGCACTGCCCTAAGGGGAGGGAATCCTGGGAAAGAAAAGTACAATATTTCATAAAAGGAAAACTTATCAGCTAATCTCTTTAGCATAGTTTAAGGTATGCCCACCTTCCTAGAGGCAGTCCCTTAGGAAGCTGACTGAAAGGGTCCAACTGAAATGTTAGGTCTCTACCCAGGTAAAAGATTCTATTCTCTTGATCAGAACAAGGTTTTTTGTTTGTTTCTCGTGGGGGGTGTATTTTGGTTTTTGTTATTTTCCTTTCAGTTCAAACAAAACAGTAAGTTTCTTTTTTTAAAATTAATTTTATTATTCTTTTTATTTATTTATTTTTATTTTTGGTCTTTTCAAGAAAAGGGTTACCTGCTAGTACTAGATGTCATGGGCAAACTCACTCTGTAGCACAAGGCTGGACCTTGAACTAACAAAGATCCTCATGCCTCTGCCATCCACAAGTGCTAGGTATTAAAGGTATGTGTAAGGTTTGTACTTGTTTGACTGTCCTGCATTTACAGGTTGGTGTACTCTTGTTGTGCAATGCTGCGGGGTCAGAAGAGGGAACAGATTCTCCCTGGAATGAGTTAAAGACGTTTCTTAGCCACTATGTGGGTGCTGGAATCGAACAAACTCAGGTCCTCTGGCAAGAAGCAGTTGGCACTCTTAAATGCTGAGCCATCTCTCCAGCCCTTGTTTATTTTCTTGAATGTATCTTTATTGCCATTCTAACAGAGGTCAGGTACAGAGAGAGCTCAGAGGAACAGCATTCTCCAGGGGCCACCACTCACTACCATATCATGATGGTGACAGCTAGAAACAAAATCAATCACTATTACATGCTATCAATATAGAGCCGGAGGAGTGGCTCATGTGGTTAAGAGCACCTGGATGCTCTTGCAAAAGATCTGGTTCACTATCCAACAACCCATGGGTGCCTAACAACATCCATCTGTACCAATTCCAGGTGGATCCAACACCCTCTCTGGCTTCTGGGAACACTGCATACAGCATATGGGTCTCATTGGTAGACTTTTGAAGTTTATTTCCCAGAAATGTATTGCAAAATTTGATTGTCCAAGTATATTTTTTCCCTGAGAAATAAATTTTACTGTATAAAGACCATGGCCAGGTAGGTTTAGGTCTCCTTTACTCCAGTGAAGAAAGCAAAAAATGTAATTTGAAAAACTAGCTTTTCCCATGATGGGATAATAGTTAAAGTGATGGTAGTTTCTGTGATTCTCAAAAAAGGTGGTTTCAGTTCTTTGATACTGAAAGCACAAGTCAAATTTGAGAGAAAAGAAGAGTTGCCACAAGACTTAACAATTTGTGGCACAAGCCTTCAATCTAGCACCTTGGAGGCGAAGGGGGGCAGGCAGCATCTTTGTGTGTTTCAAGGCCGTCTGGTCTACACGAGTGTGTTCCAGGACAGGCGGGCTACAGGGGAGCACCTGTCTCGCAAAGACAAAAAATAAAAATAAACAATTTATGTAAAGATAAAACTGTTCCAATAGTATACTAGATGGTCATTAGATAATTAAATACTAAGACTTGCCCTTTTAGTTATTTATTCTACATACGTGTCTTTAGTGAGTTGACGTGATGTAGTTTGTTTTATAAGTGAAAATTGACTTTGAGTCTTTACTTTTAGAAGTTAAAGGGTTCTAGAAATATGCCCAAAACACATTGCAGCACACATTTTGGTATTCCCCGTATATACTATTACATATTTTATTCTTTATGATCTAAAAATCATGTTCTCCAGATAAATGAAGAAATCATAAAGTGTTTAATAAATGGATGTTGAAAATGACAACAAATGTTTTGACAGGCCTGCAAATTGGAATTTACATGAAGGTGCTTGTACCAGGATTACACTTATAGCAAAAAAAAAAAATAAAAAAAAAAAACTGAGAGAAAGATGCAGGACAGTTTATGGCAGAATGCATGATCTGGGATGGGGTGGGGGTGGGGGGGAAGGGAAAGGGAAATATGCCTAAACTGAATTGGAAAATGATGTATGAAATGCACAAAGCATCAATAAAAAAAAAAAGAAAATTGACAACTAATTTTGAAAAAAATTCAATCATTACCACCTATACCCAAATTTAATTCCCACTGAGTAATCGGGTAATTATTTAAATGGCTGACTGCTCCTTTAATCCTAGCACTTGGGAGGCAGAGGCAGGCGGATATTTCTGATTTCAAGGCCAGCCTGGTCTACGGAGTGAGTTCCAGGACAGCTGGGGCTACAGGGAGACCCTGTCTCAAAAAGACAAAAAGAATAAAAATAAAAAAATTAAATGGCTGACTGATACAAATTTTAAAAAACACTACAAATGCTTTCAAAGCAAAAGATTTTTTTTCAACGATCATGGAGGTAAAGCACATTCATAAAAGCTATGACAACGGAGTCAAGAATGAAATAGTAAACCAGTAATAAACTTGTCTACATAAAACTTCAAACATTTAGGGGGAGTCATGAGAATGCTGATCAGTGATGAGCCAAGGAAGACAAAGTGTGGGAAAGAAGCCCATGGTGTCGGGTCACAGGAAACTCTTACTTTAGCTCTGCTGTTGGCCTGTGGTTTCAGCAGCGTTTGCTATTACGCAAGAAGTGAATGAATTACATTGTAATTGGCCACTTAAATGCTGACAGGAGTTGGAAACTCTACTCCATGTCACTGGAAATCATCTAGCCCACATATTGGATAATCCATAAATGCTTGATGCAGGTAGAATTTTGGAGAGGATTTCTTTGAGGGATGGAGTGAAGGACATGACTCTGCCTACTATGATCTGCTGGAGGAACCTGGGGTTCTGTATGAAGACTATAGTTACCCCTTTCTGCTGGTCCTTCTGTCAGTATTCTCTATATCTTCATTTTATTTTTATTATAAATATAATCATAATTGACTCTCTATGAGAATGTAAGTAATTGTGTAGTTAATTCATCATATTTATCTTAGAACATAGTATAATCCAATCTATCACCTATAGGCAATGTCTGGTACCATACTACAAAGAAAGATTATGGTTTTCTATGTTTCACACTTCTCTAAGAGTGTTTTATAATAACTTTTTTGTTTCACTGTATCTTAGTTGTAAAATTTTAAATAGAAACTATACTCTCTTTTCTCGATGTGATCTTAATAACCATTATATAAGCTGATGAACTGACCTTGCCCTTGTCTTTCCTATGGCATATTTATATAGCATTACTCTATAAATTTCTAAATAATTTTAGAAATTTCAAAGAATTTTAGAAATCTTTCAGTTTCTAGTTTTCTTGACAATTGAAGAATATCCTTGAGCATATTTTCAGGACTCCCAAGTATATGAGCAACTCTGATTGTTGGAAACCTGTGTGGGAAAGACACACATTCTATTTATTTTTATTTATTTATTCATTTATTTATTTATTTATTTATTTATTTATTTATTCATTCATTCATTCATTCATTCATTGGTCTTTTTGAGACAGGGTTTCCCTGTAGCCCCAGCTGTCCTGGAGCTCACTCTATAGACCAGGCTGCCCTTGAACTCACAAAGATCCACCTACCTCTGCCTCCTGAGTGCTAGGATTAAAGGTGTGCACCACCACACCAGGCCCACATTTTATTTTTAACCACTGCCAGAACTCTCAAATTCCTTCAGTTTATTTTTAATTCGGTCCATATTTTATATTAATAAAACTTTCATGAGCTTTTGTGAATATTTTGATTAGAATAAATTTGAAGTTTTCTGTTTGGCAAAACATGTTTCTACCACCTTTAGCTTTTTTTATTCAATTTTTATTGAACACATTTCATACAACATTTCTTAATCAAATTTAGATTCATTCCCCCATCCATGCCCACCCCTCACACACCCCCGCCAGAGCTCATGGAATCTATCATACATGTTAAGTCCTGTCTTGCATCTTTTTCTCAGTCTTTTATAATCTTTTTGATGCAGAAGTTTACTGCTTTGGTCAGTTCTTTGAACAGGTTTTTCTCTCTTTTTTGTTCCCTTTAATTTTACATTATTCAAAAATATGCATATATACACTCCACACATAAATCAAAATTACAAAGTCTGAAAATAAACTTAGGTTAATTCCAAAACACGTTTAGGGATTAACATTTTAACAGTAAAGTTGCATGCAGGTAAAAAGAAGTATAACTGGCACACACCTTTAATCCTAGCACTTGGGAGGCAGAGGCAGGCGGATCTTTGTGAGTTCAAGGCCAGCCTGGTCTACAGAGTGAGTTCCAGGACAACTGGGGCTACAGGGAGACCCTGCCTTGAAAAGACCAAAAAAAGGGAAAAGATAGTTTTCAGAATTGCAGAACAATGGGCTCCAGGGAGATGCAGGTAGACTGGGAACAGGATGCAACCCGGCTACTTTAAATTCCCCAATATTGCAAAACTATTTAGCCCCTGAAACTACAGATGCGGCCTTGATGGCTGGCTGACTGCAGTGGGAATGGCTGGGCAGAAACACAGGGTAAAGCAAAAGTCAGCCAGAAAAAAGAGGAGTCAACGTTGCCATTTCATTCAGGTCTTATTTAAATTCTGTAGACAATATTTTTGTAGATTTCAGGGTAAGCAGCTTTCCCCTACTTGTTTAAAGTTATTCCTAGATATTTTATTACTTTAGGTGCTATCGTAAAAGGAATTGCTTTGTTTGCTTCCTTTCTGAGGTGTTCATTTTACATATACGGTAGATAAGAGGATATTATATAATTTAAATGAGTCTATGCAGTTGTACTGTCCTCGAATGCGAGGCAAGTCCGATTCCCTGAATGGTTTCCGAATTGAGTACGCAGACGGTGCGTTAAGCGACATTGGTCTGGATTGACTGTCCTTAAAGATTGCTAGTCATCTTCCACCCATGATTTTTTAAGTACAGTCTTACATTGTGAATCTTATAAGTATGAAAATTTTTGGACCCACGAGCATAAAGAATGTTTGCCTATAATTTTATTTTCTTGAAATGTTATTACTTGCTTGGATAAGTGCCTTAACAAAATGTGTTGAAAAGTATTTCCCTTCTTTCCTGTGTTTTGGAAGAGTTTCCAAGGTTTCATATCAATTCTTTAGATTAAGGTAAAAGTCACTGGTGACGCCCGGTCTGACTTCTCTATCAGCAGAGTCTTGGTTACAGCTTCCATCTCCATATTTATTATCATTCTGTTCAGATTGTTGCTTTTCTTTTGAGTTAGGTAATTTCTATATTTCTAGAACATGTCTGTCTAGGTTGTATAATTAGCTGGCCTACAGTTTCCACAAAATAATTCTTTTCAGTTCTGTAAAGTCATTAGTGATAATCTCATCTGCTGGTGATTTATATTCATTTGCATTCTCTCTCTTGTGTCTATCTAAAGAGCCATCCATTTTGTTTACTTTTTCAACCAAGCAAAAAGGGCAACACAAGGGGGAATTGCTTTACCCAGAAACAAAACCAAAACAAAAAGGTGAATAGTTTTTCACCCTCATTTGTGTGGATGCTAACACACAATCGTCAGCTAGGCAGGAACCAACTGAGAAGCTTTTTATGGATATTTCATTGATCTGAAAGGCAACTGGCTATTATCATGTGACCGCTTAATGGCCTAGATTGACCTACGCACTCATATTCACACACAGGTGTAATTACCACTCTATATGGGTGGACAGATATGCATATCATACTTCTTAAAATGAAAAAGAATGTAAAGTAGTACTTCTTCTTTCTCTTCACGTTTGGTTTTTTTGTTTTTTTTT
>VZQC01007398.1:6506845-6541553 GCA_009823505.1 Rhizomys pruinosus | reverse complement strand
ATATATATATATATATATCTCCTCACCTGACATGCCTTATCTAAAATAGTTCAACTTAGATGGTAAGAGAGTGCTAAACGTCAAGTCCAATGTTAAGTAATATCCTATGTAATACATTCCTCTTTATCTATCAAAGAAATTCCAAATTCCAGGTGTCATGGCTTGAAGTACTTTTAGTCCTTTGGGATCTGTCTCTTTAGTTGTCTCATCTATTACTTTTGATTGCCTTTGTACCTGGAAGCAATTACGTGTTTTCAATTTATTAATCAATAATAGTCACTAAAGAAACAAACTCTAAACTTATTCTCTAGAAACAAATCACAAAGCCAGAATGCAAAATTAGTTTGCCAAGGAAGCTACTATTTCCTGTATATCAAGAAGCTTTTAGCTCTAAACTACATAGCTATTGTCATGAATAAAATGTTGATGAAGGCAAAGTGCTATCATTATTGGTGCAGAAATTTAGCAAGGTTATGAAAGAACTGATCAAAAACAAAATTGCCAATTACTTGGGACTTAATAATGTCTACAGAAAATTTCATTCAAAAACTTTAAAATTTTCATTTTCCTAAAAGTACATGTAGAATATTCACTAATGCAGAAAACAAAACAATCAAATACATAAAGAAGAGGAGAAGGAGGAGGAGGAGGAGGAGGAGGAGGAGGAGGAGGAAGAGGAAGAGGGGGAGGAGGAGAGGGAGTATGGAGAAGAGAGAGAGGAGGAGGAGAGAGGGAGGGAAGGAGGGAATGAGAGAGGAAAGGAAGGAGGGAGAGAGAGAAGAAGCCAAGGGAAAAAAGAGCAGAAGTCTAGGAACTCTTAAGGTTGTACATAGTAAAAAAGATTTTCGAGCATACTTATTTTATTTCAATGTAAATATTTAGCATTTAGTTTCTACTTTGCAAATTAATATAACTGATAAGTTAAATCTACAAATCCCTCTCATATAGGCTTCATGACAATAAATTGGAACTAACATATGATGAAGCAGGGTATAATGGTTAATACTACCAACATGTTAGATCTAGAATCACCTAGGAGACAGGCCTCTAGGTGTACCTGTAAGGGACTACTTAGATAAGGTTAATTTGGGTAGGAAGACTCAACCCAACGTCTAGAAGAAATAAAAAAGCAGAAATGGAAAGAGTTGAGTCCTAGCACTCATTTCTCTTTGTGTCCCGACTGCAGACACAATATAGGCAGCTGCCCCAGGATCCTGCTGACCTGGCCTGTGTACCACCATGTACTGTGCCTTGAAACCATGAGCAGAAGCATAGTTAAATTGCTTTTCATCCCTGCAACAAGCACAGTAACTAAAACAAGTTTTTTTAGAAGAAATCATGAACACTGGTGTTCTAGTCTGTCTTCCACTGCTGTGACAAAACACTCTGACCGACACCAACTTGGAGAAAGAGCCCATCACACACCCTGGGTTTTTAGCCTAGATTATAGCTTAGTTCATGTTACCACTGAGATATAGATCACTAACAAAAGTGGGTTTAGATCCATGACAATAGGACTATGGAACCCAGAATTTTGAGGGGCTCCCATCACTCTACCATGACCATCCATAAGGAGGGGTGGAGACTAATGGCAAGAAGCTCATATTTGTATTGCTTGGCTTTAAGAGGGAAAGCAAGAATTGTGGGGTAGATACTCAGTAAGACAAAGCACTCTAAAAGTCAGAGTTGTCCAAAGTTAGAATGCACTTTCTTAACAGGTTACAAATATTGTGGAATGAGTTCATTGTTGCCTCAAGCATTCAAGGGATACCAAAATTCTTGGAAAGATTATGTTCTAGTTTGCTTTCTCTTGCTATGATAAAACACTCTGACCAAAAGCAACTTAAGAAAGGAAAGGGTTTATTTGATTTATACTTTCAGGTCACAGTCCATTATTGAGGGAAATCATGGCAAGAAATCAAACAAGAACTTGAAGTAGAAACCATAGAGGAATGCTGCTTGCTACATCACTCATGCTTAGCTAGCATTCTTATAGAGCCTTGGACCACCTGTCCAGGGCAGAGCAGAACTCACAGTGGGCTGGACCCTCCTATGTCAATTAACAATCAAGACAACCTTCCACAAACATGGCCACAAGACTCCTTTCTTAGGTGACTCTAGTCTGTGTCAAGATGATAGTTAAAGTTAATTATAACATAGTATATATGGGTTTTTGAGTGTTGTATAACAACTATTGTGCATTTAGTAGCTTGAAATTATAATATAGAGTGAGATACACAGAAGAATACCACTTAGTGATGGTGGAATTAGGAGTTTTTTATTAATAGTAGGTGGTCAAAGATGGGGCTAATGCCCAAAAGAACTGTCAACCCTGAGGAGAAGCAAGACAAGGTTTATAAATATTAAAACCACAATTACATCATGCCAGGGGAAAAGCCAATAGCCATAGTTACATCAGATCACCATAGTTACAACAGTCCAGTGGCAGGTCAGTTAACAAAGTGGTTTTAAATTAACAAAAACTTTCAATATATGAAAAACAAACAAGTTTCTCAGACTTATAGAAAAAAATGGCTCCACAGAGATGCAAGAATATCTGGGAGGAGGGATATGCTACCTGGACATGCTACCTGGATACATGTAAGTTTCCCAGTATTGTAGAAACAATGTACTCCATAAAACTAACTGCATGAGACTTTCTGCCTGGCTGGATGCAGAGGGAATGGCTGGGCGAAAACACAGGATAAAGTAAAAGTCAGCTAGAACAAAATGGAGTTAGTATTTTTCATTTCATTCCTCCATTGCCTTAGGGCAGAATCAAAGCATTCACTCAGTATCCTCAGGAGACAGTGGGTTGTACTGGGCTTTTAGGTACATTAATTTGACAGAGGCTAATGGACTGTAACTTTTTCAGAATAGAATATCAACCATTTGATTAGGCAAGGCCTAATTATAGGACCCCGGAAGAGAAGGCTAAGAGGTCTTATTATGCCTGGAAACAAGGCAGTCAGCCATGGATTACAACTAAACAAGCAATGGAACCAGAAACTGTTGGCCTATGCTTTCTTTCAGAATGGGTTGCAGGGTATAGAGGAGGGAACCAGGAATATGTATTTTATTATGACATTATCATGTGTATGATATCACAACCTTCCCTGTCTCTCATTGTGCCCCTCATGCTGGTGCCATATATCTCCCTAAATAGTCCTTGTTTCTGCTTTCATGTCACATATTTTCTATTGCAACCATTTCCATGCAGCCACTTCCTTTAATATCACCTCCTCCATTCTCATGGTCTCTTTTCTAGGTTCATGACTTGCACACTTTATTAGTTACTTTTCTGTTGCTTTTGTAAAATACCATGACCAAAATTGTTTACTGGGCTTATGGCTCCAGAGGGTAAGAGTCCATAGTGGCAGGGAAGGCATGGCAGCAGGAGGTGTCCAGAGCACAAAGCCATGGGATCATATCTTCAAGCAGACAGAGGAAGCAGAGTGAAACTGGAAATCCAGCAAGGCTTAAGAACTCTCAAAGCCTCCCCTCCAGTTACATGCTTCCTCCAGCATGAGCACACTTTCTAAAGTTCCACAACCCTCCCCAAATAGCACCACAAGCTAGGGACCAAGTGCCCCAATACTTGGAGCCTCTGAGGGAGATTTTTCATTCAAACCACCACATTCTACTCCCGGGCCCCTGTAAGATCAAGACCATATATATATAATGCAAAATGCAATTAGTCTAACCTTAAAAGTCCCCATAGTCTTTCACAGTCCTAATACTATTTAAAAAGTTCAAACTTTCATCTGAAAGCAAAGTGATCTCTTAACTGTAAGCCCCTGCAAAATCAAAAGGGAAATTACATACTTGCAACATACGATGGAACCAAATACACATTGCCATTCCAAAGGGAGGAATGGGGGTGTAGTGAGGAAATACAAAACCAAAACAAGACAAAAACCTGGCAGGGAAGAGAATAAATCCATGTCCAATGTTCAGGACTTTACTTCCAAAAGGTTTAGATGGTTCTGACCTTCCCACTTTGCTGCATGCAACATACATCTCTCTCTTAGGCTAGTACCACTCCACAATACAGCTCTCCATGGCAAAGAGCTCAGAGCTCTGGCATCTCCAACATCTTGGGGTCTGCATTTCCAGCCAGACTTTAGAGCTTCAGGCTTGAGGCCTATCAGGCGTTCTTTATGCAGAAACTCCCCTGGTGCAGGCTGCCTGGCCTCAATGGCCCTCTGAAACCACAGAGGAATAACCAATGACCCCCTTACTCTTGCATCCTCCATGCCTCAAAATCCAACACCACATGGACATTGCCAAGTTCAGCTCTCAGTTGGAAGTAGACCCTGGCTGGCTTTATCCACATTAACAGTGCCTTGTATAAATTGTGGTTTTCTATAGTTTTCTACAAGTCAAAAACTTCTTAGGCCTTTTCCTTTCACAGGCTAAGATATTACCTTTAAGGCTATTCTCATTTTTCAAGTACAAATCTTGAGGCCTCTCCTTCATGGCGCATATCCCCTTATCAAAAAGAGCCTACCTTTTAACACAAGCCTTGGCTTCAACATTAAGCATCCTAGTGCTACTTTTTGGCTTTAAACTGTACATGCTGTATTTCTTTCTGCCCCACTTGCTCCTTTTCACTGTCTATCTCCATAATAGTCACTATTTATAGCCTCACTACTGATTCCACATTAGGCTGTCTTGAAATTTCCTGTCAAATCAGTCTATAACTTTTCAACTCAGCCTCAGGCTAGCTCTTAGGCAGTGGGCAGATGCCAGTCAGATGCTTTGCCAAACTATCGCAGTTGCTGTTTAAGTCCTTTATCCATTTGGAACTACCTTCTCCTCAGTACTGCTTCTTCCAGGTTTCTACTAGAATGGCCCATTGAGCTCTGCTTACAGCATACAACTGCTTTTCTAGTAAAAACTTCCAAAGTCTTCTGCATTTCTCCAAAAGAACACATGATCAGGTTCTTCACAGTAGCAACCCACTTTTTGGTACCAACTTCTGTATTACTTTCTGTTGCTGTGATAGAACACAATGACCAAGTCAACTTATAGAAAGAAGAGCTTATTTGGCTTAAAAACTCTCAAATCCTGTCCCCAGTGATGTGTTTCCTTCAGTATGGCCAGATATACTAAATGTTCCATGACACCCCTCCCCCCCAAAACAGCATCGTGAACTGGGGACCAAGGGTGCAAACACTTGGAGCCTATGGAGATGTTCTCATTCAAACCACACACACACACACACACACACACACACAAGTACATGTACACATACACATTTAAATGTCAGTTTCATATGTGAGAGAAAATACAGTATTTACTTTTCTGAGTCTAGCTTAACATAATGATTTCCAATTCCATCCATTTTCCTGAAAATATCACTTTTTTCCTTTGGGGGTATTATGGATTTCCCTTGATTTTTTTTAAGCAACTTTGTTATTGGTATACAGAAAAGCTACTGGTTTTTATGTGTTCATTTTGTGTCCTTCTAGTTTGCTGAAAGTATTTATCATATCTCAGAGTATTTCTAGAAGGTGGAGTCTTTAAGGTCTTTTAAGGATAGTATGTTGTCTGCTGATAGGGATGGTTTTACTTCTTCCTTTCTTAATTATATCCCTTTTCTTTATCTTTTCTTACTGCTTTGGGTAAGAATTCAAGCACTGTATTGAGTAAGGAGAAGGGGAAAAACCTTGCCTCCTTTCTGATTTTAGGGGATATGCTATCAATTTTCTTTATTTGCTACAAAGTTTACTATTGGTTTGTTACATACAGATTTTATTTTATTGAGGTATATTTATTTTACTCAGTTTTTTCACAGCAAATAATATGAAAGGATGTTGAAATTTGTGTACTGTATTTTATGCATTGATTAAGATGATCGTGTGATTTATGTTCTTCAGCCTATTTATGTCTTGTACTTATTGCTTTGTATTTAGTGAACCACTCTTTCTTATCTAGAATGAAATCAACCTCTTAATGGTATATAATCTTAACACATTCTTGGATATGATTTGCAAAGACTTCATTGATTTTTTTGTAGCTATATTCATAAAAAAATCATCCACATCTTTCTTTTTTGTTGCATCCTTATTCAGTTTTGCTATCAGGATAATGCTGGCTTCCTCGATTTTGAGAGTGCTTTTTTTTCCATTTTTATTTTACAGAACTTTTAAGGGTATGGCAGAACTTCAAAAGTCAATTTGTTTTGTCCTGTTTTTTTTTTCTTTAAGCTCATGTTTGTTGGAAACATTCAGCTGTAGGACAGAGGTCTCCATCTCCCTGTTTCTTGCTGACTGACAGTCACTCCAAGCTCCTAGATGCTGCTCCTATCCCTTATGATGTGACTCTTTAACTTTTAGGTTATCAATAAGGTCTTGAATTCTTATGGTTTTGAGACTCTAAATTTTTTTTCTAGGTCCAAGGAAACTGCTTTGAAAGAGCTCCTAGATTTAGCTTAGGCTGCCTAGAAAATCTCTGTCTCAAGATAAATTGTGTCACATAACATAACCTGATCATTGAACTTAAGCCATAGGACATTTACCTGCTTTGCATTTCATCAATGGAGAAATCTTATTTCAGCAGCTATATATTCTAGTCTTTCAGATCCTTCTGTGAAGCAACTTAACATCACATCAATTCCCTCATTAACAGGTTAACTAAATCTCTGTGTGAAATAAATTTTTGACAGATTCACAGTATGGTTGTTTTATTGTCACACTCTTCAACTTTTTTAATGTTATTCCTTGACGATTAAACAAGTTTTTGACAAGCCAAGATAAATTAATTTACAGAAGGTTTATTACAGTGTACTTCTGCTAGCCTTTAATTTGCTATTTTAAAAGTGGTAATACAGAATTTCACGAAATTATTTGACACTGGGCAGTTTTACTCAAAAGTATCTTTAACAAATACTGTCATGTATAGTTATTACCAGCATTATCACAGCCACAAACACAATCTCTAAAAGGCACAAGTTACCTAACTGAACGTAATCTTACCAGGAGAAGCATCAATTTTTCAAATGGAAGAAAGTTTTTATATGATTTTGCCCTGAGGTGATCTCCATTCAGTTCCACAGAATGTTGTCCCCTTAATACCAAGTGAGATTCTAGTTCCCCTCAGCTACCCATAACAACCCAAGTGCTGTGAGATGACAGAGAAGGGTCTGATGTATTTTTGCTTGTTAGAGCCAAATAGCTCTTTACTAATAACCATTCCTTTCAGCCCAGCAAAATATTTGTAAATTTCTCCTTTTTCAGTGGTGTCTAGGATAAATTTCCCACAAAATTGGAGAAAACTCACTCATGGTTTGGGAGAAAAAGTAGTTGTGTCAGGAATTCTAGGTTTTGTTTCTATAGCTCCACATCATCAGAGGCCTGGATTGAGTCCAAAACCATATTCCAACTATGGTTTTTCATTCTGGAAAGTTTTCTTGTCATTTGAGGGCTTTTGTTTTCATCCCGGAAAGGCTCTCACTTTCTCTCTCCACTGCCAATTGATTTCCTAAATAAAGTCGGAGAATTTGAGGATTGTGAAGATTGGCAGTTAGTGGTTTGCCTAAATCTAGAAGGAAACCTGCAGGGAAGTATGTCTCTAAATCTAGTAGGCAGAAAAAAGCTGTTTTGTGACCAGGCAAGGACCTGAAAGACTGTCCCTATGATTAAATTTGTTAGTCCAAGGTGAAGAACTCACATAAGTTAAGTTTGGAGTTCTCAAAAGCATGCCCACCTACTGGGAGTGTGAGGTAGCCCTTCTAACCTGAACATTTGGTCACCTATTCTCTACCTACTTGAATACAGTCTCCCAAACAGTTTTCCTCAAGTGCTTTATCATCTCTGATGGTTGTATAAGAGATATGGAGGGCTGGAGAGAATATGGCTTAGCAGTTAAGAGCGCTTGTTGCTCTTCCAGGGAACCTGAGTTTAGTTCCCAACAACCAGAACAGATGGGTTACAACTGCCTGTAAATCTAGTTCCTAGGGAACTGACACCTCTGGCCCCCACAAACAACTATACTCATGTGTGCATACCCACTCACAGACACACACACACAAACACACACACACACACACACACACACACACACACACACACATACCCAGGAACATACACATAATTAAAAATAAATCTGAAAGAGAGAGAAAGAGAGAACTTACCATCCAGAGTCCACACTCACACAACTTCCCACTGACCCTTTTGATGTTATACAAACTGGAATAGCCCTGACCTCTAAGGCTCCATTCAGTGAATCTCCAAGTTCTATACCTTAACCCCAGATTTCTCGCTAAGCTATGATATCCCCACAGTCATAAAGTTTTGCTCCAACTGGGCAAGACCACTTATATTTAATAAATATTATTTTTCTCCTTTCCTGGAGTTTATTATTGACAGCTCAAACAAAGCCTTTTTCACACTATGTCACAAGATTTTCTCTTTGGTGCAGCCATCCCTTACAGTTAATCTGTTAGCATGTTCAGTAAACTCCATCTTACATCCTTTTTTTTGAGAATTTCATACATGAGTATTGTATTTGCACTATTTCCAATCCTGCTAGTCCCTCTCCAACCCCTCCCATACCCCCTGGCTCCTTCCAATTTCTTGTTCTCGATCTCGCTCTCTCGCTCTCTCTCTCCTCTCTATTATATATATATATATATAGTATATATATATATATATTGCACTTAGTCCATTTAGTGGTACTTGCAGCAGGTGTCTTGTCATTTTGGCCCTTACATTCTTTCTGCTTCCTCTTCCACAATATTCCCTGAGACTTGGGTATAGACATTGCATTGTAGATGTATCCCTTAGGGATGCACACCTCACAGTCACTTATTTTCTGTGTTTGATCAGTTGTGGAATTTCTTAATAATCTCCATCTGCTATAAAAAGAAACTTCTTTGATGAGTGGTGAGAGATACCCTGCCCTGTCAATATAAGGGTGAGTATTTAGGATATCACAAGACATTACATTGGACTATGGAGGTGACAGAAGTAGGTATTTCTCTAGAGTCTATGACCTCTGCAGCTATGTGTTGTCTGATATTTGTCATCTGATGTTCCTTTAAAATGTATCACGTGTGTACTGCCTTCCATTAGACGTTCTTCCCCCCTGGACCAGAGCTTGCAGCTCTGTGGTGCTACAAGCCTTGGGATTTTCTGCAGCCAGCAAGTTAACAGTGTGGTCTTGGGCCCTAGCAGGGAGTGTGAGAGAAGTAGGAAGTAAGACCCAGAGAAGAGAAAGAAAGAAAGAAAGAAAGAAAGAAAGAAAGAAAGAAAGAAAAGAAACGGACTCAGACAAGAGACTGGGAGTAATTCCACACAGGGAAAACTCGGATTAATGTTGTAACTCAGGGTTTTTATACAGAACTTTGCAGGAGGCTGGGACACACAGAATTGGGGGTTGGGATAGGTGGGACTTCAGGCCATATGTTATGGGAATGTTACAATGCTTTACCCAAGGCATCAAAGACAGTTGGCGCCAGGACAGGTATCACAAGCAAGCAGGATCTCATCAGGAGTCCAGGTTTGGAGGCTGCTTGTTGACTCTCTAAGTGCTTCTGCCAAAAGAATACCTACATCTCCCCCCTTACTCTTTATTACAAAAAAAAAAAAAACTCAGTCATTACATACTGTTATTATTTTATCTATTGGGGATATTCTGGGAAGTCAACCCAACATAGCTCCTACCTGGGTGTGTGTAAGCTGGAAGTGTGACATCTGCTCCATACATCAAAGAGAGAGAGCCCTCAAGGTCTGGAGCTCTGTCAAGGTGAGGCAAGAATACTGCATTATCCCGACACCAGGGGGCTTCCTGATGCCCAAAGGGCTGTTAGATGCCCATGGAGCTGCTGGGACAGTATTTGTAGATCCTTGCTTCCAGCCAGACAAATTCTCAGCCCTACAGCTAGCTCCTTCTACTATTTTAATTAAAGTGGAGCAGTGTTGTCATCTTTTCCAGAGAACTTTCAGAGATGGCTTGATATTGAACTAAGAAGACTGGGCTGTAACCCCAAATTGGCTTTTGACAAACCTGGAAGCCAACTTCCTAAGGTGGAGATTACTCTTAACAAAAGTGATTATCTAGGTGGCCTAGAGGGACTTGGGTTGCAGGTAATAGGGCTTTGTCAACAAATCATATCTAAAGATAACATTTTTCCTCCCAAATATAAAGAAACACAGGCATCTTTTTATTTCCCTCTTAACATGGAAGCAGCAAAAGGCTGCAAAGCAGCTGCCAAAGTTGGCCCCACCTCTGGCATTCCAACATTTTGACTATGTCTTAGGTTGCCCAGGTTTTTCAGAGTCTTACCCATCTTTGACTAACCAGCCACTGAGGGAAAAGGCCAGGAGTGGTGCCACGGAGGTGAGAGACAAGCTCATTCCCATGAATTATGGATGGATGAGAGCCAGATCCGAATCACCTCATCAGGAGGGGTGCGTGCAGTGTCCCTATTGATCATTGCTGAGAGGACCTGGGTCATTGGTTTGTTGACCTGGCATTGGCTTCAGGCAAAGTGAAACAGATATCTGAAGAGAAAAAGGCAGAGAAGAGCCAGGAAGAAAAGGATGACCCAGGTGACCAATGTAACAGGATCAAAAATGGAATTTAGCTTAGACCACACCTGAGAAACAAAGCTAGTATCAAAGGCTATGACCTTGGGGTGGATAGAGTTAAGGGAGACCATTTGAGAACCAAGGGTCAAGATGTAGTTAATAAACTGTTGTGACCAGGGTCCTTTAAAAATATCACCAAGTTCATGATGTTGATGTGTATTATTGAGGACTTGGTACGGGGTCAGGCAGAATGAGGAAAACCTGGGGTCACAACTCATTTCTCCCTCTCATTATGTGGTCTTCAAATCCTTGAAGGAAGTTCACAAGAATTAACCACAGTTGGTGTTTCCAAGATGGAATGATCTCGGCTAGGGGGGTTGTATTGGGTCCTTAGCACCATGATTTTAATGGAATTTACCTACTGGTCAATAAATCTGACAGGTGTATTAAGGGTGCATGAGCCACGAGCCAGAGAAACCAGAAGGATAAGTCCACTGGCAGATCTAGGAAGTCCTCAGCTCTCTGCTGAGAAAGAAGCTGGCTCTTTTGGGGGGTCTTGACTCTAAACTGCCTAGCCAATTTTTAGCTCCTACTTTTCTCACATTACCCTCTGAGGAGGTTACCCCAGTTGTCGAAAAGGAATCAGGGTCCAGACTGTTCTGACTTCTTCCATTCTGAAAAGGGGTGTAGGGGGTGGTAACTGGGGTATACATGCTCAGTGGATCTATCTAAAAGACCCCCAAAGTATAGTTACAGAGAGTACAAAATCCTTGACTAGTTCTTGTGAAGGTGAGAGTACCTAGGTACATTTTCTAGGCAGGGAACCAAGAAAGGAACAAAGGTGAATTAAATGTCCAACTTAAAAGTCCATTATAATTTCTCAACAAGGGGTTCTGAAGCATCCATTATTGGGCTTCTCCTTTGTTCATTTGTCCATGATGTCTGGACTCAGCATCTGCTTTGCAGGAAATTCTGATAGTCAAGGTGTGGGTAGTCCCTTAGGTAGTTGCTTAAATAGAGAGAAGAAACTATTATTTGGTAACAACAGATCTCATATGACTTTAAATGACATAAAATCTAGTGTTTGGAGGCACAATCTCTCAGACTTTAAAGGAAATATAATGATTACTTATCTTTTGGTTATACTTTTCTTTTGGGTGTTTAAGTCCATATAGTTAATCCAGATTAACCAACTTTTGTTTTTGGCCAAATTGGTATGGGCAATACGTATGGTGGTTATCCATCCATAAAGGCTGAGTTACACCAGTGTAATACTTTTAATTACTGTATAATAGTCTAGATAAGGCTTGGACAAAAGTTCAAGCAGCTTTGTATAATACTGACTGGAAGAGAGACTTAACACCATACATTAAGCAAGCATAACACACAAGATCTTGTTTAATTATATCTTTATTTTAAATGTAAACTGTTCACTACAATTACTACAAACGGGAACAATCTGTTTACTTTTTCAGACCCCTTATCCTGATTTATAGTTTTCACAGAAAGACAGAAGTTGTAAGACAACTGGAAGAAAGGAAATAAACTGATAAGGATTACCAAGCTCTTCCAAACTGTCTTCTTTTGGACTGCATGAAAATAGTTCAGAGAGATAGAACCTAGCTTTTTGAGCAAAATTATCTGGTTAGGTCAAAGTAATTACCAAAAAGCAACTCTTACAGGAAGCATAAATTACATTTTGAGTAGCCACAAATAACCACTATTTGTCTGTGTGCATTTAATCCAAACCTGTAACAGGGAGTCAGGTTCAAGCCAGGAGTGGACTGAAAATTAACTCTGTATATTCAGAATCTTATTCAGGCCACTAGTAAACTACCTTGAGTGTTTATACCAACTTAATTTAATACAGGTATCTTATCATTTTACTATACCTTGAAGTGCCATGTAAATATGCATATAAAGCTTAGACAAAAACTGAACACTCTTAAACAAACCTTGACTAGACATACATTTCTATTCTTAAACTGGCTGACTGAACCTTACAAAATTAAGCTTATTTATATAGGGTCCTTTTTACCTGTAATAGCAAACCTCTTGAAACTTTTATCACTTCCATAGACTTTCTCATCATCACATAAATCCTTACTAAAAATACCTTTTTAACATTTTCCACCTTTTTTTAATTTTATTTATTTCTGTATGTGTATCAATGTACTGTCTGCATGTAGGTTTGTGCACCCGTGTCGTGCAATGCCGCGGAGGTCAGAAGATGGCGTCAGATTCCCCTGGAACTGGAGTTCTCCTGGAATTGGAGCTTCAGACGGTTCTCTGCCGCCATGTGGGTGCTGGGGATCGAACCCGGGTCCTCTGTAAGAGCGGTCGGTGCTCTTAACCACTAGGTCATCTCTCCAGCCCCATTTTCCACCTTTTTATTTCCTTTTTAATACCATGAGACATAACACTCAGAAACAGATTAACCATTAGTTGTTCAGATTTACTAAGTAATTAATATTTATTTCTCACATAACAAGATGGGACAATTATCTCAAATACACCAGTAAAAACTGGGAGAAGTTCATGCCAACTTGGGAGCAGGTTTTGTACGACAAATTCTTTGAGTGCTTAGAGGTATTTTACCTAGGCCTGGCAAATGTCCCCACATGTGTAACATGAGGAAATAAATTGCACCCTAGAACAGAAGTGATTATTCCTTAAAATGAACTTATATTTTAAAGACCAAGGACCATAGTGTAATTTAACAGTTTTAGGTCACATGATAGTTTACTTGTAAATCAGGTTGATATCAAGTAAATCATTAGCATTAGATGTGTGCCTATTCATTTAACTAGTTTCCAACCCAAAATTTCAACCCCTTGATGAAAACTCTAAATCAGAGATGAAAACTTAAATCAGAGTAAAATATGACTCAGAACTTTATAACAGTCGACATAACAACATATTAAAATTCACAGTTTATACAGTACTGAGGTCACCTAGCTGTGAGGTAAATTTTCCTATTTTTAATTAGGATTAATTGGATTTTGGGGTCAGTTATTTGTTTCTGACTCAGAAATTCTACAGTAATGATCTTTACATTATTAAAACTATCTGGGCAGATTTTTGTAAACACGTGCTTTAACCAAGGTGCTTCTCATGAGCGGCGTGCTTCTCGAAGCTACTGACAGGCACCATACTGGGTCATTAGAGACAAAGGAGGTCACCTTCCCAGATAAGCCTGCGGGAGTCTGGACCCAGAGTCTAGTGTGGGGCCCTTGAGCCCATACTATATGTCCTGTCACAGCCATACAGCTCCTGATTTTTTGAATGCATTTGAGTCTTTTTAAACTATGGAACCTCAGTGCAGCTTATGGATTAAAAACTTATTTGGAGGGTGTAAGTGCCTTTAAGCTCTCATACTTAGTAAAATCTTATTCTGACACATCTAATAAGAAATATAAATATTTTAATGGTGTTACCTGGGGACCCTAAAAATATCTTTCTAAACTCTCTTCCAACCCTTGGGAGACAAAGGCATGTGGATATCTTGGTCTGGTTTGGGTGGAGAACTGATACCAGAATGGCTTGGGCCATCCCTGTTTCTTGGCTCCAGGGGTGGGAGAGGGCAGCCTGGGATAGCTAATGGGCTTTATTGTGTTTCTTATCTGTTCACCCCGCCCCCTTCCTCCTCATAGGAAGTGAACATACCTCCCTGGGTTTGAACTGCTGTCCTGCTGGTCTGGCCACTCCTGGAAGCTCCCCAGCCAGGTGTGGTGGGCCACACCTTTATTCCTAGCATTCCCTAAATCCAAGCACAGCCAAGGTTTAAAGGTGGAGTTTATTTGGCCCATTTAATTTTCCATCTCTTATTAAGATGGAAAGCCAGTTAGGGATATTTACTACATTTGAATAGCACTCTGACTGCTCTGTGACTACTTAGAGCCTCATAGTGTAGCCTGGCCCAGGTTCAGTTGTAACTGGAGTAATTGTTAAGATGAGAATGGACCCTAAACCCACAGAAACACAGAGATCTTTGTGAGGCTGGAACTAGGTACTGCAGTGCCACAGTTACAAGCTGAGTAGACCAGGCACTGCCAACAATGAGCTGCATTCTCCCAGAGGCTCAACAGAACCAGCACTGCCCAAAACTCAAATTTAGACTTCCAATGAATGTTTGTACTTTGAAGCTACCTAGTTATCATTGATTTACATGGAAGGGAGAGAGACAAGGCAAGCTACAAGCCAATTTTCGGGTTTAGAGACATCTCTCAAGAAGACATACATCTATTCCCAGATTTCTAGGTGATTTTCCTAATGCTTTTTGTCTAATATAGAGCTATCCGGTCAAGTTATACAAATCAGAGAAGAAATGCTACACTCATGGAGCTGACCCACTGTTGGCCCTGGAGCCAGAAATCCGGACCCTTTGCCAAAATTCCAAATCGCTGAGGCAAACCACTATTCGCACTCTAAATCCTGAGGTGAACCCACTGGGAGAGTTGGGGCATCCCCTTTCTCCATGCTCAGCATCCAGTTTCTCCTAACCAAGTGCCTCATACCAGAAACTTGACTTTAAACAAAACCAAAGTGAAAGTACAAAGAAAAAAAAAAAAAAAAAAAGAATTGAGCTCTTTCTTACCCAAAAGACACAGCTGGCTGAATGAGATGTCTCTAGTCCTTCCAGTGGGAGAGAGATTTTTGGGTGTCCCTCCAGTGGGAGAGAGCTTCCTGAGCCCCTCTCTGAGGGTATATTGGTGGGTGGTTAATGAGTACCCCTAGCAGGGGGAGCTAAAGGGAGTTTGAGGGTGTTGTGATGGGGGAACATTTCTCATGTGGGTGAAAGTCAGGGACAAAGGGCAGGACCAACTTCTCCTTGGTGTTCTTGCAGCAGGCTGAGATATACTCATGCAGAACATCCTCCACTGAGGAGGCCTTAAGGCTCCCAATTATGGTGATGAGAGGCAATGCAAATGGCTTCCTTCCTAATGAATCCAAGTCCCAGGATTTCATTTTAAGGTCATGGGTCTGGAGGAGAGCCTTTAGGGCAGCCATCTGTGACTCTCGAATGTGGGCAGGAATATATTCCATGAGGGCAGGAAATAGTAAGGGAGGAGAGGGGTGTGTGGGGGGTGGGGGCTGGGCTCTCACCCTAGTGCATGGCTGAAAAAACAAAGGACATAAAAGGGGGCCTACTCACCAATCAAGGAAGGGGGTACTCTGCCAGCACCGGGGGATCAAAAAAACCACATTGGGTGCCAGATGTAGTCAATTCTCCAGGCATGCTGGGGAATTTTGTGGTCCAACTTTGAATGAAAGGGGGCAAGAGCTGCAGAGTCAAAACAACACAGACTCTGGGAGTTGAGTGAATGCAGGCAGAAGGCAAGTTGCCAAGGACTCATTTATTGGGGGCAAGGTTAAAGTTTATATACCGTTTGCATTCTGTTCTCCTTTTAGTGCGTTCATCATGTTGCCTTGTGATTGGCCCAGGTCTGTGTCTCAGTTGTTGCTATGGTCACCTGCCTAGGGTAGGTTAGGTTAATGAGGGACAAGTTCTGTACAGGCACACTGAGTAACTCTCAGCGTACAGGCTACTACAGCACTTAGGCTATCCTAGCCTTTCTGCCATAACAACAGGAGGTTAGCAGCTTGGCTCAGGCTCCAAGTTTTTCCCAGAGGGCAGAAGGCTGGCTGTGGGCCTGGAGATGAAGCAAGGCTAGGGCCCAGCAGGTGGCCTCGGGCTGAGCTGGTGTCTAAGCCTTCAGGGGGTGCCTTCTGCAATTTACTGATGAAATATGCGTGGTAAAAGTATAGGTGCTTAAGTAAACATTTTATATTATTTTAGGGTGTGTTGCTGGTATGGCACAGGTGGTTAGAAATACCATTTTTTATATTACTTTGGTATTTAAAGAAAATACCTTGTTTATCCTTTTAGTAGATAAATGGATGAAGGTGAATTAAAGTCCTTTTAAGAATGAAATATATTAGGCCTTTAACATTAAGTTTGAAAAACAAAATAATGTATCAGTTTAGTACTTGGGGTTTTACGCATGGTGTTTTAGCCTTGATAGATTCATTGGTACTGATTTTTAGCTTGATAAAAGACAGCTGTAACATTTGTTTACTGACATAATTGGCTGTTGGGAGTAGTCCCAGCTGGTACAGTACCTGACTTTGATATATATAATTATATAGATACATTAATATCTAATAGATGTTTTTTTGAGAAATAGAATATCCCTCTAAGAGATCTTATGCCTCTTAATGTAAAGAAGAAGTTAAGCTGTATTTTGCAAGGCATTACATTAATGTAAGTTTATTTTAGGAGAATTTACTCTTTTTGAAAGTCATAGTATTACATACCCATACAGGAATCAGTGTTTGAAGTTCATTGTTGATGAAGAGATGAAATACAGTTTTTCAAAGCTAAGTTATCTTGTAGATAAAAAGGTGGTGTTACTGACAACGTCACAGAAAGACACTGGAAACACAGATATACATCAATGTCAAGGCTGTTACCTGGAAATTTAGTATAAATTAGGAGTAAGAGTAATAACAACTTGTAGTTCCCTTAAACTTAAGTGTAACCAATCTTTTATGTTGATAGTATTAGACCAATTTTATAAACAACATAAGTAACTCAGTTTACCATTATATTGGATAAAAGTAAAAATAAGTTAGATAAACCTAGATTAAACATGCATTGTGATTTTTAAGTTACCTGATTAAGACTTGATCCTGAAGAAGTTTTAACCTTTATATATTACAACCCTTAGATATATAACTTTAAGGTATAAATTTTATAGAATGGGTTTTACAGATCCTTATTGGGTGTTGGTGGATCATATTCAGTAGAGACAGTACATAATAAAATCTTTGAACTATCACATGTTTAAATTTATATTTACCCTTGATAAATCAATTAATATATTAGCTGTTTAAATATACTGGCAAACCTGAGTTGGGGAGAAAAAAGTCAATCTTGGTCTTAGAGTTATCCTTTACTGAATTTAAAGAGTAAATTTATGTAAGCAGTAAAATCACAACAAGTTAGTTTGTAACCAAAACTTTAGAGTATTCTAAAATGACCAATATTTGCTAAAGAACATTTTATTAGACCAAGCTGGCTTGAAAATGTCCATACAAATCTGCCTTGTTTTGGTTTCAGGATGCTGAAATAAAAACTGATGTTAATTTTAAGTAGGTAAAGACAAACATGAATCAAGATGACTTGTTATTTTAGCTCGGTGGAAGGTTACAAACTATGCGATCCAGAAGCCTGTGGGTTTTAAAACCTGAAAACAAATCTAAAAGACTCCAAAATTGTCTAGGACATTTTAATCAATTGACTTTAGAATTGTCTAGGATCCTTTTAATTGACTTAGAATTGCCTAGGACTTCTTAATTGATTAATTGTGCACATTGTAATTAAAGATGTTTTGGGGTACCCATGTATTAGATTTGGAAATTTAATATCCTAATAAGCATGTGTGAGATGGAATTTAACTTAGATTTTGAATGGCCATATTTTAAAAATATTATCTCGAGATAAAAATTTACATGCAAGGAACAGTACAATTAAACTCAATTTTGAACATGTATCATAAGAAAAAACTCAATATGGTTTAAAGATACATTTTCTCTGTGTACTTTTGGGATATCTGTTTTAGAAAGAGCACAAACCATTTTGAAGTTTTTTTTTTTCCACCCAGCGACAGGTCTGAAGCATTCTGCAAACTGTAGTCTGCTGGCTTGGAATATTATAAAAAAGGAACTTAACATGGCTGTGACAGGCTCAAAGCAATCTGGGATTTGTAGTTTCCTGGCATGGATGCATGCAGTACCATGAGGATTTATGATGGAAAGGAAAGTCTTACAGCCAGAAAGTGTTGCACACCAGATGTTGTTTTAAAATGGTTCTATCTGCCCCTGTATCTATCAAACATTTAAAGTGCCTCTATCTGATTTTTATTGTTAGAGCATGAAGGGAGCCTTCTGAAATGGACGCATCCTAAAGGGGGCATACTGAATCTCTCTCCCCCTTTGTTCTCTGAGCTAGAGGCCAACCATCTAAAAGTTTAAAGTTGACAATAGTTTACCATCATTATTGTACTTTAAGTGGCAACTTTTTCTTCAGTGATATCCTTTTTACAGTGGGGGCAGAGAGTGTGTGGGGTTACAGGAGGATGTTCTGATATTTTGTATAACTTGTTCATTTACCACTGGATCCTTATTACATACCTGTTTGTTTTCCATGATAGAGAAAGATAGGAAATGCGAGTGAGTAGAAGAACACTTAGAAGCAGAGTCTTTGCAGCTGCCTGGCCCAGCAGGCAGAATAACCTCTCATCTGCGGGAACCAGAGTTAGAGAAAAGAAGCTAAAAGTCAGATTAAAGCTTATCCTACACAAGGATGTGTCAACAGCTTGGCTGCTACCCTGAACTTTCCTTTTGGGGTGGTTTATTTTCCTACTCTGAACTCTCTGAGATTTTCCCCACTCGTTGAGGCAAGGTGTGGCTGAGAGAGACAGCACAAGAGCCAAAATACCTTTTTTCTCCATTTTCCTTGTTATGAAAGGGTGAGCCTCACATTGCATCACCAGTTGTCATCTGATATTTGTCATCTGATGTTCATTTAAAATGTATCACATGTGTGTACTGCCTTCCATGGGATGTTCTTCTCCTTGGACCAGGGCTCACAGCTCTGTGGTGCTGCAAGCCTAGGGATTGTCCCTGGCCAGCCAGTTAACAGTCTGGGCTTGGGCCCTAGCAGGGAGGGTGAGAGAAGTAGGAAATAAGACCCAGAGAACAGAAAGAAAAAAAAAAAAGAAATGGACTCAGACAAGAGACGGAGTAATTCCACAATGGGAAAACTCGGTTTAAGTTTAATGTTGTAACTCAGGGTTTTTATACAGAACTTTGCAGGAGGCTGGGACACACAGAATTGGGGGCTGGGATAGGTGGGACTTCAGGCCACATGCTACAGACTGTGACAATGCTTTGCCCAAAGCATTAAAGACAGTTGGTGCCAGGGCAGGTATCACAAGCAAGCAGGATCTCAGCAGGAGTCCAGATTTGGAAGCTGCTTGCTGACTCTCTAAGTGATTCTGCCCAAAGAATACCTACAGCTATGTGTATTTGGGTATGTTTACAGTACCACACATGAATTCCCTCCTACTGAGTGTGCCTTAGGTCCAGTTGGACAGCTGTTGATTCACCAAGGTAAAAGTCCTCCTGCTACACCAATAGAGAGAATTTGCTGTGCCAGTCATTATTGTGGCTCATAGACTTTATAGTTCAGTAATACCATTAATTAGTTTTCTATCTTGGCAGCTTGCATAGTATCTTCTAATACTATGAGAGCTAGTCTTTCAGGAGAAGGCATCTGCAGTTCCATGCCATTTGCTCCAAGGATTCATGCTGTGTCTTCAGCAGTAGTGTCTAGAGTGCTACCAACACCTGCATTCAGAGTAATGGGATCAAAGTCATGTGCCACCATGCCCAGCTTGCATCTCTTTTTTTAAAACTTATTTAGGGAACCTTGTAGACTTACGTGCAACTGTAAAAAAAGATAATAGTACAGAGACCTGAATATCCTTTATCCATTTTATCCCAATGGTAACATTTTGCAAAACTATAATAAAATACTATAACAAAGATATCTATGTTGATACAGTCCAGATACACAACAGTTCCTAGAGCTGAGAAATCCATCTTGCTGCCATTTTATAGCCTCATATCCCACCTTACATCCTTTCATCTGTCTCTGAGATATGACAACAACTAATTTGCTTTCCTTTTCTAAAAGTCTATCTCCTCAAAAGGTTGTATGTGGGAAAGCTTAGTTAGGTGGGTTAAATTCTAAGCCAATGGTACCTCCCTGGCCACACCCATGAGGTGGGCTCTAAGCCAATGGTACCTCCCTGGCCACACCCATGGGGTGAAGTGTAGTAACAAAAAGATTTAACATTGGGCCCTGAGAATTGAGTCATGATGGATATTTAAGCGGACATGTTGGAATAAAGTCTCTCTCTGCATTCGAACCTCAACCTCCCTACATGTGGTATGTTTTCCTGCATAGGCTTTCCACATGGGTAGTCCTAGGATTAAGTGGGCCCCACCACAAATCCAGGCGGTGAACCCAAAAATGGCGTCTGAACCTGGGGCAGAGGGAAACATTAACAACTTAGGTATGCATACCCCTAAATCTTGCCCTTTTCTTTTTTCTTCTCTCTCTCCTGATATCTATCTGTTGTGGTGGAGCCATCTTTCCTGCTGGTTTTGGTGAATGGGACAGTGGTCTGAGGGCATGTGGTTTTGTACATGTGGAGAGCCTGCCTCTGATTTGGTTCAGAAGGAGCATCCAGTGCCTCCCAGGCATGTGCCTCCCAGCATGGTCACTCCTGCAGGCTATAAAAGCCAGTGACCTCAAGGCTGAATTTAATATTAAGCCTTAGCAGTTATGTTTGGCCTTAAAATAATTTTTCATAATTCTACAGGTCTGAAAAACTTTCTGGTTTTAAATTCCATCCCCCCAAAGAAAGACTCCTGCTTCAGGCTCCTCAAGTTTGGTTCCAATCTTGTTCATATGTAGATTTTCTCCTGGTAGCTTTCTTAGACCTGAGCACACTTCTTTCTGTTGTAAACTGAGGCCTTTCACAGAACCGCCCTCCCCCAAGAGCATCCTCTTCCAAATTTCAAGCCTTGGTCACTTTTCTCTTAAGTTTCATATACAAAATCTGTTTTTGGATAAAAGTGTGTTGCTCTCTTATCTTCCTATGGGTTTTTTCTAAATCTAACTCTTACCTAAAACCTGCCAGCTATCTGTAGACCCAAGTTTGGGATTTACTTTAGCAAATAGTAATTCAAATCCATTTCAGCATGTTTAACTTAAAGTGTAATATTTTTACTTAACCCCCCGGGGTATCCTAGATATGGTTGACTTAATTTTATCTTGCTCCTCTTAAATGTATTTCACTTTAAAAATCTCACAGAATTCTAGATCACACATGGTCTGAGCTCTGGCCTGGCACCATAAGCCTGCCTGCTGTGCATGCATACCAGCTTCCCCACTGAGCACATGGTATCTAAATCATGCCCACTAATTTTTGATTTTAGGTAACATCCTTTTGACTTCAGCACTTTGGAAACAAGATAGATGGATTTCTAACAGAATTTACAGGCCTTGAAGTTCTAACAACAGACTTGCTCTGATAAATTGTCTTTTTTAAGACCATTGGTAAAAGTCTCTTTAACAACATAAATTGATATTTTGGTTCAATTTAAATGAGAAAATTTTTGAATAAAACTGCTTTATATTTCTCTAAGCCCATCTTCAAGCTGTGTGTATGTGTGAGTGAATGTGAGTTCCCACTTTTAATTCATTATAATTCTATAGGTTAAAATCTATTTAGCTAATTATAAACAAAAGTCGATTCAATTCATAAAAGATGTTTGTTTTATACCCCTTAGTGTTAACAATTTTTCATTGGATTTATAGTATGCATATTATTCAGTTTAATGATAGATTATTGTTAATTATTAGTAATTGTTATTAATGGTTATAGTTATTGTTATTGAATATAATTATTAATAATGATAAAAATTCAGTCTAATGGTAAATTGTTAGCTATTATTGACAAGTATTCATAATAATTATTAGTGATTGTTGTGACTAATAATGGTTAATACTAATTATTGATAATTAATAATGGTTGCAATTGTGATTATGGATTATTATTATTATTATTCCAAAGTCCTTAATAATAAGACAAAATGGATTGTTCCATAACTACAAACAACTTTGGCCTGTCTACTTTTGGAAATCCTCAATCTTTAGATTTGTAAATAGCACAGGGAGAATTTAGACATAATTAACCAGAAGAGATAGGATAGGGAAGGAATAGTAAACTTTAGGTATAGTTCATTGAAGGCAAGTGGTTGCAAATGGGCCTAAGAGGTGGCATATGTATGTGCGCGCACACGTGTGTTGGTTTGTAAAAAGGCTCCCTTTGCGGACCACCAATGTGAATAGCTGGTGTGAAATTCCTGTCCTGAGCTTGGGCAGGTGAAAACTTTCGGCCAAGAGTGTGATACGTGTTTCGTTGTACCAGGCTAAGGACCCGAGTAGGAAGATACCTCTCCGGTCAGGTCACGGAAGTGACCGACTGTCCTTTACGCAATGAGGCCAGTTCCCCACACTGTCCACAAAGTGAGCACTGTGCGTCCCTTTCCCCTTAGCAGGACTGTGTTGCACCTGTTCGACAAAGGAAGCTTCCTAGAAGCTCCCACAAAACCAAAAAAAAAAAAAATCAGGATGGTTATGATGGTAACGACATCTCATGGGGCATATCTAGCCAGTCTTTAATTAGCTGGTGGGCACAAGAAATGCAAAAGAAAATTTTATTAAGAGCTAGATATTATAAAATCTTTAAAGCAGGTTTTCATACCAGGCCTGGAGAAGGCCAAGAGCTTGGAGTAAGATAGTTATTAAAATCCACTTTATAAGGTTTGCAGTTTAAAATGGTAATACATTTGAACTAATTGGGAATCTAAAATGTTAATTGTTTTATGCATAATCTGTATTTAATTTCCAACAAAAACTTTGAGGTTAAGGTAAACAAATGCTCTCTATATTTTTCTGTGTTATGCAGTATCACTTTGTAACATTTTTCCTTTACTTGTAGGACAATTTAGGCCATCTATAGATCAAAACATAAAAATTTAAAAAACAAAAAGAGGGAGGTGGTATAATATTCCTTTGGCATTCCAAACCTTTTGATAAATTTTCAATTTTGAGGTCTTAAAACTAACAATGGGAGGAGATTTGTATGTTCCCACTGGTAAAATCACCAACCTAAATGCCTGAAAATGTACAACTTTTGGCTGTGCAGGATGGACTGGGAAATTCCAGCAGAGAGGCTGACCCATCTGAACATTAAAGAAAAAGGAACCTCAGATTGCCTGAATCACAGACACTGAGCATCTCTCTGAATTCTATTGGGATTAACTATTTATAATGTGCCCTAATGTAGTTTACCTTCCAGATGCTGAGAAACCTTCCTATCTCTCCCCTTTTATAGGAAAAAGAGAAACATGATGGTACTGAAGTCATTCCCTGACTGTGGATAATAGTAAAGTCTTTATAAGCTGTGTAATTAAACAAAATATATTAATACAGGAGAGCTCTGATATCAGCAATGGATTATTCTGCCAAGGAGATGTTAGCTGGGGGATCCAAGCCCCCAAAATTATAAAGGCCTTTGCCTATAAAAATGAGATATCTGCAAGGAGAAAAGTGCTAAGACCCTGTTGTCAAAGACCAGGTGTAAGCATGAAAAAATGTTTTGAGACATCCCTTGCTAATGTGCAGTTGGCCTCTGAAATGCCACAGAGTGTTACCAAAGGCCACTAATGCAGTAAAGCAAAACATTGGTCTCTGAGTCAAGCAGGGCTCCTCTGTCAGTATCAGCTACACCTCAACTGCCTGGAGATATTGTGCAACAGTGGCAGCCATGTGTCTATATATATATCCCAAGTCGAATTGGCTAATAGCTCTCTCCTTGGAGGAATAATTCATGGCTGATGCCTCAAGCTTACGTCCTCTAGTGGTTAGGAGATATTATAAGCCACAATAAGAACTTGTCACCCTTTATAGAGAAACCACAGTTTGTGGATTAGCATACCATCCAAACATCTGTGTCTGTGCTCACAGCTTAGCTTGCCATAATAATATTGTTTAAATGCCTGTACATCTAATTGCTTGTGCTTTGTTAGTAGGATTAAAAAGGTACCCTGGATAAGCTGTCAATTCATGAAGGGGAATAACCTGAACAGACTAGAGTCCAAAATGACGTCTCCAGAGAAAACAGACTGCTTTGCTTCTCACCCACTTGTGACCCTTTTCCAAAGCCTAGGGAACAACTTGCAGAAGAGGAGGCGTGGTAGAATGTAAGGGCTGCAGAGAGCTTGGGGTGAATCTTGAGACTACAGCAATATAGACTGGACTCTATTTAATCAACATGCTTGTGCATACAAGCTTCTCCAATTAGACTATGGGAACCTTGAGTTGTTCAAAATATGAACATAGATACTTGCTAATTGGTTTTACATGAATATTACTTACATTCATTGCTTATGCTTGACAATCAGCTTACTTCATGGTTGGGATTTTTGGATATTAATTGGCCTTTGTGTAAAAATGAAGTTTCAGGTCTTATCTGTCCCCCACTGCCTAGCACTCAAAACAGGCTTGAGCAGCTGGCTATTTAAAACTCAGTTTCCTTTGGGTTGTTAGCCTCACCCATAGGCTCCCCTGCCTCTCAGAAAAATTAAGAAAATAAAATTAAAAGGGTGAGATGTGGGAAAGCTTAGGTGGGTTAAATTCTAAGCCAATGGTACCTCCCTGGCCACACCCATGGGGTGGGCTCTAAGCCAATGGTACCTCCCTGGCCACACCCATGGGTGGAATGTAGTGACGAAAAGATTTAACATTGGGCCCTGAGAATTGAGTCATGATGGATATTTAAGTGGACATGTTGGAATAAACTCTCTCTCTGCATTCGAACCTCAACCTGCCTACACGTGGTATGCTTTCTTGCGTGGGCTTTCCACATGGGTAGTCCTAGGATTAAGTGGGCCCCGCCACAAATCCTGGTGGTGACCCCACAGTTGTATAACTGGAATTATAATGCATAGCCATTGGGATTAGCTTTTTTTGCTCACTTGGCATTGTTCTCTAAAGACTCATCAAAGTTATGTGCATACTCTATCCTCTTCTATTGCTAAGTAGTATTCAGTGGTATGAATGCACCACAATTTGCTTAACCATTCAACAACAATTGAAAGCTAAATTTTCCACTTTGGGACTATTAATTTTATGTACAAGTTTTTATGTTGTGAGTATATTTCCTGGATAATATGATAATTTCATGGTTTTTAAAGAAACTGTCAAATTATTTTCCAAATTTGCTATACCACATTTTAATCCCACTAGCAATGCATGAATGATCCAATTTATTCATATTTTTGTCACCACTTTGATGATATAACTTTTATTATTTTTTTTATTTTGGTTATTTTAGGAGGCATGCAATGATATTTCATTGTGGTTTTAACTTCCGTTTCCCTAATGGCTAACAGTGTGGTACATCTTTATCTGTGTTTATTTGCTATCTCTGTATCATCTTGATGAATGAATACTTAAGTTCTTTGCCAATTTTCTAAGTGACCTGTTTCATTACTATTTACTTTGAGGGTCCTTTAAATAGCTTACATAACAATTGTTTGGCACTTATGTGCTTTAGAATAGTTTATCCCAGGTTTGCTTTGTCTCGTAATCGATTTTACAAGTTTATTAACTCCTTTCATTTTGAGTCAAGGTTTCATGATATAGCCAAGCCTAGCCTAGAACTGGTGATCCTCCTGTCTCAGCCTTCTGAGTGCTGACATTACAGGTTTATGTCACCACAATTCACTTTTTCCATCCTTTTAGTGGGGTATTTCACAGAGCAAAAGTTAAATTTACCAAATTTTGTTTTTAGGTATTGTGTTTATGATGTCAAACACAAGGTCTGTTTTATTACTCACAGATTCCAAAAAATTTCATCTTAAAATTACACATTTTTTAAGTTTTCTAAAATTCTCTTTTACATGTAAATCCATAACTCATTTTGAATCAATTTTAAAACTATGGATCACTTTTTTAGTATATTCACAAAGTTATGTGCTCATAACCAAAAAAAACTTGAGAACATTTTTATCACCCCCTCCCAAGTTCATATTCATTACATCTCCATTTTCAACACAACCCTCCATCCATGCCATATGCATTCACGAATCTTTCTACGACTGTAGATATGCCCATTCTGGAGATTTCATATAATTATAATCACATAAGACATAGACCTTTGTCACTGGCTTCTTTCATTGTCATCATTATCAAGGATTGTTCATATTATACCATGAAGCACTACTTTGTTTCTTTTGATTATGGCATGATAATCCATTGTACTGCTAATCTATCCATCCATTGATGGACACTTGGGATCTTTCCATTTGTTAGCTAATGTGAATATTGTTGCAATGGGCATATGGACATTCAGCCCCAAGTGTGTGTGTGTGTGTGTGTGTGTGTGTGTGTGTGTGTGTTTCGTTGGGGCACAAAGCCAAGAATATAACACTCCGCACTTTGTTATATAGTAATTTTAGATTTGTACTTTGAGAAAAATATCACAACTAAGCTGTTACGCATATAAAATTGTACCTGGTGCCTAGTGTATATGTGAGCTCTAATTTTTCACATCCACATCAAAACTAGTTACCTTTAACTTTTCATTTGGAACCATCTTGGTGTGAAACAGTATCTTACTGGGATTTGGTTTATATTTCTTTGATGGCCAGTAATGCTATGATTTGTACGTGAAGTGTCCTCACAAATGACTCAAGTGTTAAAAGCTTGGTTCCCAGCTGATGGTATGATTGAAAGTGGACTGAGTCATGAGGATGCTAACCTTGTTAAGTGGTGGGTTCCTAGAAGAATGTACTATCTAGTTGCATGAAGTATGTAACGTCAGTTGTGCTTTTTATTTTTTTAGGTGCAAACCACTAGATCATTCTGAAAAAAAAAAGATATATGTATCTTGGTATATAATATATATAAATATATATATATATATATATATATATATATATATATATATACCAGATACATATATCTGGGTTTGAAGGCCCTGGGTTTGATCCCAGGCACCAGCAAATGAACAAAACAAGCAAAAAATACCCTTTGAATTCTATGCTTCAAATAGGATTACATTTATTAAAAAATATTGTGTACTGTCTAATTAATAAAAGTAATCCAATTGGCAGCGTCAAAAATACCAGAATAACTAAGGCCCATAGCCTCATATGAAAAATATTTTCAGTTTCAGCTTGTGAACCATAAGAACTAAATGAAGAGAAGTCTTTTCCCATGCTCACTATGGTACATGTGCATATACTGTAGAAAGAAAGGATGGAAAATCTAAGAGCATGGGGAATAAACAGAACTGAAAATTAGTCCTTGAATAACTGATGAACTTGGGCCCTAATGCTGCTAGTCCACAAATATTCTATTATTATTATTACTATTATTATTATCTTAATTTATATCTATGCATGTATTTAAGTCCAGCCATCCCATACAATGCCTACAAAGTCAGAAGAGAGTATTCAAACTCCCAGAACTGGAGATGCTAACCATTGTTAGCTGCCATGTAAGTGCTGGGATTCGAACCTGGATGTTTCGTAAGAGCAGCCAGTGCTCTTAACATCTGAGCCATCTCTCCTGCCCCTGCACAAAAATTCTTTTTTTTTCTGAAAATAAATGTTAGCTTAATTCCAGAATCTGTTAAGGATTCACAATAAAAGAGCACAGTTGTTTTAAGACCACGAGGTACATAACATTAACGTTGCTTAGTTTGCCTTACAACTAGGTACTTGGTGCTAGCATCCACAGATGAGGGATACCATTCGTCATTTGTTTTTCCGGGACTGTGATACTTTGCTCAACATACTATCTTCTAGTTCCATACATTTACCTGCAAAGCTCATGATGTCATCTTACTTTACTGCTGCATAGAACTCCATTGTGTAGATGTACCACATTTTCTCTATCCACATGTCTGTTGAGGGGCACTTGGGTTGGTACCAGATCTTTGCTATTGTGAAGAGAGCTGCAATAAACATGGCTGTGCATGTATCTCTGTGGTAGGATGAGTCTTGTAGATATATACCCAGGAGTGGTATGACTAGTTCAGGTGTCAAGCTCATGTTCTCCACACTGCTTTCCGTAGTGGTTGTACTAGTTTACATTCCCACCAGCAGTGGATGAGTGTTCCCCTTTCCCCACAACCTCTCCAGCATTCGTTTTGATCCTAGCCAGTCTTACCAGAGTGGGAGTGAGATGATACCTAAAAGTGATTTTAATTTGCATTTCCTTAATTATTAGTGATGCTGAACACGTTTTGTTTGTCTTTATTGAGACAGGGTCTCCCTGTAGCCCCAGCTGTCCTGCAACTCACTCTGTAGATCAGGCTGGCTTTGAACTCACAAAGATCCACCTGCTTCTGCCTCCCAAGTGCTAGGATTAAAGGTGTGCACCACCACGCCTGGCGATGCTGAGCACTTAAGATGTTTATCAGCCATCTCACTTGTGAAGACTCTGCTCAGCTTTTTACTCCATCTTTTGAGTAAGTCTTTTTTTTTCTTCTTTGTTTTTTGAGCAATTTATATATTCTGGAAAATAATGCTTTGTCAGATGTATCTGACAAAGAAAGCAGTGAAGGTTTCCTCACACTCTATGGGTTTTCTGTTCATTTCCTTGATTATTTCTTTTGCTGTACAGAAGCTTTTGAGTTTAATGAGAACCCATTTGTCAACTGTCAACCTGATTTCCTGTGCAGCTGTTGTCTAATTTAGAAAATATTTTCCTCATTTGTGAAGTCTCTGTTCAGTTCTTTGCTCCATCTATTGAGTGGGTCATTTGTTTTCTTTTTTCTTTGTTTTATGCGTAGTTTATATATTCTGGAAATCAATGCTTTGTCAGATGTATCTGCAGTGAAGGTTTCCTCCCACTCTGTGGGATTTCTCTTCACTTCTTGATTGTTTCTTTTGATGTACAGAGACTTCACAAATGAGGAATTAGAGATGTCTGAGAAACACCTCAAGCACTGTTCAACATCACTAATCATTAAGGAAATGCAAATGAAAACCACTTTAAGATATCATCTTACTCCAGTAAGACTGGCTAGGATCAAGAAAACAAATGATACCAAGTGCTGGAGAGGTTGTGGGGAAAGGGGAACACTCATCCACTGCTGGTGGGAATGTAAACTCGTACAGCCACTATGGAAAGCAGTGTGGAGAACCCTTGGAAGACTTGGAATGAACTTGCCACCCGACCCAGCCATACCACTCCTGGGCATGTACCCTCAAGACTTACGCCACCACAGAGATACATGCACGGCCATGTTTATTGCAGCTCTCTTCACAATAGCAAGGAGCTGGAACCAACCTAAATGCCCCTCAACTGACGAGTGGATAGAGAAAATGTGGTACATCTACACAATGGAGTTCTATGCAGCAGTAAAGAAAGACGACATCACGAGCTTTGCAGGAAAATGGCTGGAGCTAGAGGACATCATGCTGAGTGAAGTAACACAGTCCCAGAAAAACAAACGACGAATGGTATCCCTCATCTGTGGATGCTAGTGCCAATTACCCAGTTGTAAGTATTTCTTGTGTAGGGCCCCCTGAGCTTTTGTACAAAGCAGTTGGGCATAATGCATTTTGGAAACAACAACAACAACAACAACAACAACAACAGAAAAGACTGCATCAAAGAACTGACTGAAACAGTGAACTTCTGCTCAAAACAGTCAACTTCCCCATGGAAAATATTGAGAAAGACTAAGAGATGAAAAACATGTTTGGCAGAACGCATGAGCTCTGGCGAGGTGGGGGAATGGGCGGGAACATGGGTCTAGATTTGTTAAAAAATAAACAAATAAATAAATAAATAAATAAATAAATAAATAAACAAATAAATAAAAAATATTTTCCTACGCCTATGTCTTGTAGGATGCTACCAATTTTTTCTTCTATCACCTTCAGAGTTTTGGGTTTCACATTGAGGTCTAAGATCCATTTGGAGTTAATTTTTGTACAGGGCAACAGGTAGGGGTTTTGTTTTATTCTTCTCCAAGTGATGAGCCAGTTTTGCCAACACCATTTGCTGAAGATGCTGTTTTTTCTTCCATTGTGTCTTCTTGGCCCCCTTGTCAAATATGAGGTAGCTGAAATTGTATATGCTCAAGTTTGGATCTTCAGTTTTGTTCCATGGGTCTACAGGTCTGTTTTGTGCCAGTATCAAGCTGTTTTTATGACTAAAGCCCTGTAGTATAGTTTGAAGATCTCCCCAGTATTGTTCTTTTTGCTCAGGGTTGCTTTGAGTATTCAGAGTCTTTTATGATTTTAAAGATTTTTTTCCAAGCATGTGAAGAAAGTCTTGGGTATTTTAATTGGGATTGCATTGAATCTGTATATTAATTTGGGTAGAATGGATATTTTTATTAATTTTTCCAATCCATGAGCAAGGGAGTTCTTTCCATCTTCTGATGTCTTCTTCAATTTCCTTCTTCACGGGTTTAAAATTTTTGTTGAAGAGATCTTTGGTGTCTTTGGTAAGGTTTGTTCCTAGGTATTTTATTAATTTTTATTTTATTGTGAGTGGGAAGTTTTATTGTGTTCCTTTTTCAGTTGCTTGTTGTTGGTGTAAAGAAAGCCTACTGATTTTTCTAGGTTAATTTTGTATCCTGTCACTTTACTGAAACTCTCAATTGTTTCTAAGAGTTTTCGGGTGGAGTTTTAGCATCCCTTAAGTAAACTATCATATTGTCTGCAAAAAAGAATTGCTTGACTTACTCTTTTCCAATTAGTACTCCTTTAATTTCCTTTTCTTACCTTATTGCCCTAGCAAGTGTTTCAAGCCCTATATTGAAGAAGAGTGGTGACATAGGGCAGCCTTGCTGAGTTCCTACCTTTAAGGGGAATGCTTCTGACTTTTCTCCATTTATGATGATGTTGGCTGGGATTTTTCTGTATATGGTTTTGATTACATTGAGGAATGATCCTTCCAATCCAGTTCCCTCTAGTACTTTAATGATGAAGGGATGCTGGATTTTGTCAAAGGCTTTTTCTGAATCAATTGAGATGATGGTATGGTTTTTGTCTTTAGTCCATTTATGTGTTTTATGATATCTATTGATTTTCTTATGTTTAATCATCCCTGCATGTCTGGTATGAATCCAACTTGGTCATGATGGATGATCTTTTTGATATGGGTCTGTATGCAGTTTGCAAGTATTTTGTTGAGAATTTTTGCATCTGTGTTCATTAATGAGATGGGTCTATAGTTCTTTTTTAATTGTATCTTTTCCTGGCTTTGGTATTAGAGTGATGCTGGCTTCATAAAAGGAAGTTGGGAGATTTCCCTCTGCCTGTATCCTTCTGAACATTTTGAGAAATAATGGTTGTAAATCTGTTTGAAGTGTTTTTTAGAATTCTGCCATGAAACTCTCTGGGCCTGAGCTTTTTTAGTTGGGAGGTTATTTATTACATTTTCAATTTCTTCATATATTATGGGTCTGTTTAGGCTGCCAAACTCTTCTTGGGTAAGCTATGGTGATTCCCAGGATTTCAGATATACCTCTATTTTTCTTAGGTTTTCAAACATAATAGAGTATACGTTTTTGAAGTATTCCTGTATGATTGTCTCGATCTTTTCATTGTATGTTGTGATATTTCCCCTTTCTTCATGAATTCTATTGATTTGGAGTTGCTCTTTATTTTTTTTTTTGTTTTGTTTTTTGTTAACTGGGCTAGAGATCTGTCTATGTTGTTTATTCTTTCAAAGAACCAACTTTTGGATTAATTGATTTTTTTGTATTGTTTTCTTTGTTTCTATTTCATTGATTTCTGCTCTGATTTTTGTTATTTCTTCCTGTCTGTTGCATTTAGGGTTCATCTGTTGTTGCCTCTCAAGTGCTTTTAGCTGTAGTGTTAGATCATTCACTTGTGCTCTTTCTGTTTTTCTAATGTAGGCACCCAGGGCTATAAACTTCTCTCTTAGGACTGCTTTTAAAGTATCCCATAGGTTTTGTTTTGTTGTCTTGTCATTGTTGTTTAGTTCCAGGAATGCTTTTATTTCTTTATTTCTTCCTTGACCAATTCATCATTCAGGAGTGTGTTGTTTAGTCTCCATATGTTCTTGTAGATAGTAGGGCTTATCCTGGTGTTGATGTTGAGCTTTATTGCACTATGGTCTTATAGAATGCATGAAATTATTTCAACCTTTTTCATATTTGCTGAGATTTTTTTTCTGTGTCCCACTGTTTGGTCGATTTTGGAGAATGTTCCATGGGATGCTGTATAGAAAATGTATTCTCTGGTTTTGGGGTGGAATATTCAGTAAATTTCTGTGATGTCGATTTGATGTATCATATCATTCAGTTCAGATGTATCTCTGTTTATTCATTGTCCAGTTCACCTGTCCAAAGTGCTCAGTGAGGTATTAAAGTCCCCTACTAAGAATGTGCTAGGCTTAATCTGTGCTTGAGGTCCTGGAGAATTGTCTTTATAAAGTTCTGTGCACCAAAGTTTAGTGCATATATATTCATGATTGTGAAATCTTCATGTCTAATTGTTCCTTTGATAAAGATGTAATGGTACTCTTTAGCTCTTCTGATTACTTTTACTTTGAAGTCTACCTTGTCTTATATTAAAATAGAAACTCCTGCTTTCTTTTAGGTACCATTTACTTGGAATTTTTTTTTTTTTGCATCCTTTCACCTTAAGTTTGTGCCTATCCTTGAGAGTGAGATGGGTTTCTTGTAGACAGCATACAGATGGGTTCTGTTTCCTAATCCATTCTCCCATTCTATGTCTTTTGTTCAGGGAGTTTAGTCCATTAATATTTAAGGTTATAATTGAAAGATGTGTGTTGCTGCCTTTCGCCTTATTATTCATTTGCATTTTTGTTCCAGGTTTCTACTTTTACAGTTAAGCTTTCATTAATTTCTCTTTCTAGGTGCCTGGGGATAGTTGTTCCTCTCCTCTGTCCTTTGAATTGCTTCAAGTATTCTCTGGAGGGTTGGTTTCCCAGAGATGTATGTTATTGTCTTGTTTATGTCATCAATGATTTTTCACTCTCCTTCAACTATAATCAGCATTTTTGCTGGGCATAGTAAACCTGGGTTGGCATCTATAATCACTTTGCTCCATGTTCTTCTTGCTTTCATAGTTTGCACTGAAAAGTCAGCTGTAATTCTGATGGGTTTCCCCATGTATGTAACCTGTTATTTTTCTCTTGTGGCTTTCAGAATTTTGTCATTGTTTTGGGCATCTAGCGTTTTAACTATGATATTGCGTGACGAGTTTCTTTTCTGATCTTGTCTATTTGGAGTTCTATGTGCTTCTTGTATTTGTATGGGTTTGTCATTTTTAGTTTGGGATAATTTTATCTAGTATTCTGTTGAAGATCTGATCAATATCATTCTCTTGGGATTCTTCTCCTTCCTCTATCCCTATGATGCACAGGTTTGATCTTTTCATAGTGTCCCACATTTCCTGGTTGTTCCAATTTTGTGTATTTAAAAAATTTTCATAATCTTTACTTGAGCTTTTTGGTTGTTCTGTGTTAACTTCCAGGTCTGATATTTTTCTCCTTCCTCCATTCAACTTCTGAGGCTTTTTCCCATCCTTTCCTCTTGATTAGTTGAGTGTTCGATTTCTTTTTTCATTTCCTCCTGTGATTTATTTAGTATTTACACTTCCTTTTTGAGCTTCTCAATCTCTTCCTGTAGCTCCTTGACACTGGTTGGTTTCCTTTTTTATTTCAGCATGGGATCTTTTTGGTGTTTCTACTTCATTGCAGAGTGTGTCATTCTCTCCCTCTAGGTCCTTCTTGAGTTTTTACTTCTCTCTAATTAGTTCTCTGGCTTGTTCTCTATATTCTTTGATTTCTACGAATATGTCTGCAATTGTTCTTCTAATATTTGTGTACTGGATTACCTTTAGGGAGGTCTCATTCCAAGAATCTTCTATAGGCTTGGTAGAGTTTGGTGTGGAATTATTCTACATTTTTCCTATGTTGTTCTTTTGTTGTGCATGTGAGTTTCTTTTTGTTTTTATTCTGATGTAAATCTCAAATGCTTCTTCACTGTGTTGAAGGATTGCTTTTCTAGCTTCCTTCAGATGCCTTCATTGTTTTCTCCTTATTTATGGAGTGTTGACTTGTCTAGGTTTCACACTTTCAATTTTGGTTATACATTGGAAGTCTAACTCACTCTTCCCTTTCTGTTCTGAAAATTCTCCAAAACCCTGGTAGGTAACAACTCAGTCAGTACTCTGCTGAGCACTGTGCTCACTGTGCTTCCTGCCAGCCAGTCCTCTAAGTTGTTTGTAGGGCTTGGTCATTATTGTGATCTGACTTGAACACTCCCTCTACAATTCCAGACGAGAGGGGGTAAGGACAGGGGTTGGAATGTGGGGGGGGGGTGTTGAGGGTGGGGGTATGGGGGTTGGGAGTGAAAGCCTTGCTTAGCCCCTGTACTCTATGCTTCAGGTGGTCTGGCAAAATCTCCCATCTAAGCTCTGAGCACTGGAGTCCCACAATGGCAACA
>VZQC01007398.1:6460786-6492483 GCA_009823505.1 Rhizomys pruinosus | reverse complement strand
ACTGTTCTAGTTTGTCTTCCATTGCTGTGACAAAACACTCTGACCAACACCAACTTGGGGAGGAAAGGGTTTATTCAGCTTACATCTCCTGGGTCACAGTTCATCACTTAGGGAGCCCAAAGCAGGAACTCAGGGCAGGAACCTGGAGGCAGGAGCTGAAGCACAGGCCATGGAGGAAGGCTGTTCACTGGCTTGCTCCCTGGCTCATGCCCAGCCTGCCTTCTTATACTGTCACTGCTCGACAATCAGACAATACTCCACAGATGTGGCCACAGGCCAATCCAATGGAGCCAATTCCCCAATTGAGGCTCCCTCAACCCAGGTGTGTCAAGTTGACACTAAAGCCATCCAGCACACTAGACAGTTAAGTAAATCTTGCCCCAAAATATTCTATATTCTTTTTCTTTTTTCTTTTTTCTTTTTTATATGTATTAGTGTACTTCTGCATGTAGGTTGGTGCACCCATGTCATGCAATGCCATGGAGGTGAGAAGAGGGCGTCAGATTCCTCTGGAACTGGAGTTAAAGATGGTTCTTAGCTGCCATGTGGGTGCTGGTAATCGAACCCGGGTCCTCTGCAAGAGCAGTGGGTGCTCTTAACCACTGAGCCATCTCTCCAGCCCCTTTATATTCTTTTTTTTTCTTTTTTTAGTCTTTTTAAGACAGGGTCTCCCTGTAACCCCAAGCTGTCCTGGAACTCACTGTGTAGACCTGGCTGGCCTTGTACTCACAAAGATCCACCTGCCTCTGAGTGCTGGGATTAAAGGCGTGCACCACCATGCCTGGCATCCCTCAAATATTCTAATTCCATATTTGTTACATTGTTTTGATCAACAGTATAAGCAAACTTATAAAAGTAACTTTATCTTAGAAATAAGATTTTGTACCTCAGTATCACATTTCTGAGAACTTTCAGGAACAATACCTTCCATTTAGAATGAAGCATTTCATGTGACAAGAACTCTCCTAAATAATACCCAATATGAGACCAGAACCTGGTGTCATTACTGGTTGTCTGTGGTCTAGTCAGTGGTAGAAAATGTCCCTGATCTGGGGGAAATCCAGTGGAGAGGCACTATTTGAATTCCAAGTTACCATCCGATGACTGAAAACTTCTGCATTCTTGGAGTTAACCTGGGTCTTGGCTCGAAGAAACAGGATGGAAACAACACATCCAGTGTCACACAAGGGAACGGCTTAATGATTAAAGAACTATTTTGATGTTTTGTCTGAGACTCAGTCTATATATAGGCTGGCCTCAAATTTCCTGTACATTCCTAAGAATATCCTTGATCATCAGATTTTCCTTGACTCCTAATCTTCAGGTCTGGGTTTACAGGCAGGTGCCACCACACCTGGTTTTATGTGGTGCTGATGATGGAACTCTGTCTGGGATTTATGCATGTTAAGCATTACCAACTGAGCCATATTCCCAGCCCAATTTTTTTTTTCTCTTAAGACCTCATTGTGTTGTTACAGCTAGTGTCAAACTCCTAGGTTCAAGGAATCTTCCTATCTTTGCTTCCGGAGTAGCTAAATATACAGAAGAGTCAGTTTCAAGAAAAATTTCAGAAAGATCAATTACATGAAATTATATTAATAGTGAAATTAACCTTGAATTTTATGGGGACAACCATAATCTGATGTATGCAAGTAAGTGGAACTTCTCGTTTCTTAAAACAACATGAAAGAGAAAAGTATATTTAAAATTGCAACAAATTTTAACTTGCCATAATGGCATATAGACATTTATGCAAAACACTAACAAGAATCTAGAAAACTTTAGCAATTCTTAGGTACGAGAAAACTAGAACTTATTTCTTTTGAGGGGATATAATATGTAACAGAAAGTATGCAAAGTTCAGGAAAAACAAGTGATCATCTTCCTGCATATTGATTGTAGTTAAATTAAAGGAAAGGCATTATTTTTACTGTATTATGGCACCCTGTCAGTAATTAGATATTTTTTTCTAGAGGAAGAAGCTATACCTGCTTACTATACACATCAACTTAACATCTAATGGCAGAGATCTTAGAGGGGTTTCCTTTCATTAAACCAGGAGAACAAAAGCTCAGGAGAAAGATATCATCTCTCATTTAACATGGCAAAGCCAAATTTAGCTCTTGATTATCTATGGGAGAAAGAGCCTGGAGGTAGTAGACAATGTTGCCTGAGGATGTAGAGAGCACTTTTCTTCTTGCTCAGAATCTGAAGTCTTAATGGGTAAGCAGGCAACTAGTCATTGGGTATGCCTGGGAGTAATTAAGAGGCTTGACTATATGTTTCTTATACTTGACTCACCAAGCCAGAGCATTTTAGCATTAGACATCTGCCAAAAAGCTGGGTCTCTGTGACTTTCAATTCACCATCACATTTTTCTGGCTCTTATAATATGGTTTCCAGAGTATGGAATCTGCCTGCACCAATATTGGTGTATAAAGACTAAAACTTCTTCCACAGTGATCTTGTGCTCGTTTCAGCATACTGTGGGAATTCCTTCCAGGAAGGAGCAGATGCTTCCTCTGACAGTGTGCTCCTGTGCTGAGTTGAACTGCTGGAAGACTTGCACTGGAGGCTAAAGAGTGACCTGCATCAGGTGGTACTAGTGTGTGAGGAATTTACAAGACAACACCAGGATTAAGGAGAGTTGAGGAGGGTGGAAAAGTAGAATCCCAACATGCACCTCTGCTGTCTAGAGAGTTTATCGAGCTGTATATTTACATAACGCTATTAAAGTTGTGTGAGTTTTGTAATTTTTTGAGCCTTGTTGGATAGATGTTTTGCAAGTCACTTCTCCCATTTCTTAGGTTGCTATTTCATTTTGTCAGTTGCTTTTTATCATTTTGTCAGAAGCCTTTGCATATCATATAGTCAGTGTTTTTATTCCCATTTTCTTTCTCGTTTTTTATTTCAAACCAAGAAAACCTTATCATTGATAAAACCAACACCAAGGAAATGTTCCCATGTCTTCTGGGAATCTTACAGTTTCTGGTTTCATGCTTAAGTTAGTACTGAATTGATTTTTGTGTATAGTATAAAATAAGGGTCCAAACCCGTATTTACTTCCACATGTAGATATAATTTTCTCAACAGCATTTACGGAGACTATGCTTTCCCAATTATATCTTCTTGGTTTGTCAAAAATTATATGCATTTGGTTTATTTCCATTTATATTCATTGGTTTATATGCCTGTTTTTATGCCAGTACTTTACTGTTTTGAATACTATAGGTTTGTAGACCAATTTGTAGTCATATAGTATGATGCCCCTTTCTTTGTTCTTGCTTGTAATTGTTTTGGCTACTTACAATCTTGTTTGATTCTCTATGAATGTTAAATTTTCTTTGGAAAATACCATTAAAACTTTGATAGTGATTGCATTCAATCTGCAGAGAGTTTCAATTAGTATGAGTATTTTAACGATATTATTTCAACCCATAAACACAGAATGTCTTTCAATTTATTTTTTAAGCCAATGTTTTACTGAAGCTCTGTGCATTTCATGGAAATCGAATTGCATTACAAATCAAATCTAGACCTGTGCTCTCCTCCCTGCCCCCCACACCACCAGAGCTCATGCATTCTGCAAAACATGTTTCTCATCTTTTTCTGTCTCTCTCAAAATTCTTGATGCAGATGTTTACTGTTTCAAGAAAAAGTTCACAATTTCAATCAGTTCTTTGACCCAGTCTTTTTCTTGTTGTTGATCTTGTCGCTGCTGTCGTTATTCCTTCCAATATGCATCACTCCAAAATATGCTCGTATGCATGCCACATATATCATAGATTTTAGCATCTTCAGATTATGATTTTTTTCTTTATTAGACTGAAAGATGTCATGTTTGAAGGCTCCTCCTTGGCAAGCCCAAACCACCATCAATTCTGCCTTTGTGTTCCACACTGGGGTTTTCCCTTCCCATGGTCACCAAATGAGGTCCAGTAAGCACCGCGTCCTGCTTTGATCTTCCTGTACTGCTCTCCATGATACAGCCTGGGTAGTCCAACAATGGCAGTCTATACTCTGAAGAGGCTGAAACTCTAGTAGTAGCTCAATCCACAAGTTGGATGTCTCAGCAGTCCCCATCTAGCACTGAAAGTTTGGAGGCTTCTTAGAGAGATATGAGTCTTCAGTCCATATTGGAAGATTGAAAAGCTGTGTGTTCCTCTCTGCCCCTTTGCTGGTGCATCCCTAACATTTTGGAAAGAGGTGGATGGATCCTAGAGAAAAAGGATCCTGGCCTATAACTTGCACTATGCGCTAGACAGTTACACATGACCAATTTATTTACTCAGCCTTATGTTTGGGATTTTGCTTTTGTTTTGAGACAGAGTCTCCCTATGACCCCACCTGTCCTGGAACTTACTTGGTAGACCAGGCTGACCTTGAACTCGGATATTTGCCTCTGCCACCAAAGTGCTTGGATTAAAGGAGGGTGCCACCATGCCCAGCAGGTTTTGGAATTTTTGTTTTGTTGGGATGGGCTTGATTTGTGATTCACTGGCTGGCCTCGAACTCAGACTTGCCTACCTCTGCCTCCTGAGTGCTGGGATTAATGGTTTGTACTACCACTCCCAGCCTTGTGGATTTTGTTTGGGGATTGTTGCCCCTTTGCCAGGCTAGCTTCAATTCCATCTTTCTCTTAAGTCCCCCCGAATGCTAGTTATTACAGCCATGAGCCACCATTCACAGGCTCAACTTTGTTGTTTAGTATTTTCCTTAGAACAGTTTACTAACTGTACCTTGTGTGAGATTGTGTGGATAAGTTCAGATGGGAAGAGGAAGTTAAAATCTGTGATTTCCTAAAAATATACAAAGCAACCAGGCCTGGTGGCCACACTTTTAATCTCAGCACCCCAGAGGGAGAGGCAGGCAGATCTCTGTGTACAAAACAACTGAACAAACTAAATTAGATGCTCACCTCCAGAAATGCTAGCAAAGGACCTTCACAAGTTGACCCTCAACCCTGTTCAGCCTGTGGCCCAAGTCAGAAAGGAAAGAGTGGCTCAGAAGAAGATGAGAGAAGACTTTCCCAAGCTGAGAGGGGTTCGGACACTATCGTCAGTGCTGAAAGACCCCAAGGTAAAAATGAGGAGAATGTGCAGGATTGAGAAAAAACTAAAAAGTGCTGCCCTGAAGGGAGATCTGGGAGCACGAAGTGAGCCATTCAGATGCACCTGCACAACCTTCTGTACATATTCGGACTGGGATCCATCTGAAAACGCTAGACTGGGAAAGAATTAGTGTCCAAAAGGAGATTTAGGCTTAAATCTCCGGTTTTTATTGCTGCTAGTGTTATACAGCTCTTGGAATTTAAAATATAATACCTCAAGATTTAAAAAAAGCTGTGTCTTTTCACATCTTTGAAGGATGGCAAAAGCAGTGGCAGCCACAGGGTAGTAGCTGCACTTGCCAGTCAAGACAGGCGAAACAACTGTGCTCTTTTGTCTTTTTACTAAGATCTGAAGTTTTATACCTGAAGTACAATTTCTCAGGACTTACTATTTATTTATTTATGGTTATACCTTCCTTTTGAATGTTTAAGGCCACACAGTTTAGCCCAGATTAACCAAGGTTTTTGTTTTCTCAAGGTCAGTTGAGGATCTGGTCCTCAAGGATCACTTAGTTTTTGGGGTGGGGAGGGAGACCCTGGCTCCTTTTGGCTTTTCACTCACCAGTTCCATCCACTTGAGGACAAAGTCAGGTCTTGCTAGATCAGACTTCCTTTTTTGAAGCATGAGCAGACTTTCCTCTTTATTGACTGGCTGAAGTCCCATTAGTGGATCTCCAAGACCTTCCTGCACAGGAAGACTAGTGATTCACATTTGTAGGACATTTTAAGAAATGCTCCCATTCAGAGTCCTCTGGGACTTAGTTGACCTCTGAGGGCAAGGAACAAAGTTATCCCTTAACACCCTTGGCCAAATTGGTATTGGCATTAAATATGGTTGTTAAGCATCCAGAAAGGCTAAATTACACCAGCTTGAAACTTTTAACTACTTAGAAGCACTCCCACAAAACAAACATTGTGGTTAGACACAGTGTCATGACAAACCAGATTTTCTGCATTCCTTTAATCTTATATTACTGTAAAGTATATATACATATCCTTCATCCATATATCAAAGCTTCCTAACTCTGAAAATAAATGGTAGCTTAGATTTACAACCTATTAAGGGATTCACAGTATAAGAGCAGAGTTGTTTTCAGATCACAAGGAATATAACATTAACGTTGCTCAGTTTGCCTTACAACAAGGTAATTGGAGCTAGCTTCCACAGATGAGGGATACCATTCGTCTTTTGGTTTTCTGGGATTGTGTTACTTCACTTAGCATGATATCTTCTACTTCCATCCATTTACCTGCAAAATTCATGATACCATCTTTCTTTGCTGCTGTATAGAACTCCATTGTGTAGATGTACCATGTCAGCTGAGGGGCACTTTGTTTGGTTCCAGCTCTTTGCTACTGTGAAGGGAGCTTCAATAAACATGGCTGTGCATGTATCCTGTGGAAAGATGAGTCTTGTATTTATATACCCAGGAGTGGTATGACTGGGTCAGGTGGCAAGCTCATTTTGAGTCTTCCAAGAGTTCTCCACACTGCTTTCCATAGTGGCTGCACGAGTTTACTTTCCCATCAGCAGTGGATGAGTGTTCCCCTTTCTCTAAAACCTCTCCAGCACTTGATATCATTTGTTTTCTTGATCCTAGCCAGTATTATTGGAGTGAGATGATACCTTAAAGTGATTTTAATCTGTATTTCTTTAGTTATTAGTGACGTTGAACACTTTTTAAAAAGATGTTTCTCAGCCATCTGTAATCCCTCACATGTGAAGTTTCTGTTCAGCTCTTTGCTCCATCTTTTGAATGAGTCAATTGTTTTCTTTCTTCTTTGTTTTTTTTGAGTAGTTTATATAGTCTGGAAATCAATGCTTTGTCAGATGTATCTGTGGTGAAGGTTTCCTCCCACTCTGTGGGTTTTCTCTTCACTTCCTTAATTGTTTCTTTTGATGTAGAGAAGCTTTTGAGTTTAATGAGGTCCCATTTGTCAATTGTTGATCTTATTTCTTGTGCAGCTGCTGTCTGATTTAGGAAGTCTTTTCCTACACCTATGTCTTGTAGTCTGCTTCCAAGTTTCTCTTCTATCACCTCCAGCGTTTGGGGTTTCACATTGAGGTCTTTTGTCCATCTGGAGTTGACTTTTGTACAAGGTGAGAGGTAGGGGTTTAATTTCATTCTTCTACAAGTGGTGATCCAGTTTTGCCAACACCACTTGCTGAAGATGCTGTCTTTCCTCCATTGTGTCTTCTTGGCCCCCTTGTCAAGTATGAGGTGTCTGAAATTATATGTGCTTAAGTTTGGATCTTCAGATTTGTTCAATTGGTCTATAGGTGTGTTTTGTGACAGTACCAAGCTGTTTTTATGACTATAGCCCTGTGGTATAGTTTGAAGTCTGATATAGAGATCCCCTTGTATTGCTCTTTTTGCTCAGGGTTGCTTTGACTATTTGGGGTCTTTTGTTTTTCCATATGAAATTAAGAACTTTTTTCCAAGCCTGTGAAGAAATCTTGAGGTGTTTAATTGGGATTGCATTGAATCTATAAGTTAATTTTGGTAGAATGGACATTTTTACAATATTAAATTTTCCAATCCATGAGCATGGAAGGTCTTTCCATCTTCTGATGTCTTCTTCAATTTCCTACCTCAGGGGTTTAAAATATTTTTGTAGGGTTCTTTGGTGTCTGTGGTTACATTTTTTCCTAGGGATTTTATTGTTTTTGAGGCTATTGTGAGTGGGAAGTTTACCATACATTCCTTTTTAAGTTGCTTGTTGGTGTAAAGAAAGGCTACTGATTTTTCTAGATTAATTTTGTATCCTGTCACTTTACTGAAACTCTCAATCGTTTCTAGTAGTTTTCTGGTGGAGTTTTTAGCATCCCTTAGGTAAACAATCATATCATCAACAAAAAGGGATAGTTTGACTTCCTCTTTTCCAATTAGTACTCCTTTAATTTCCTTTTCTTGCCTTATTGCCCTAGCAACTGTTTCAAACCCTATATTGAAGGGGAGTGGTGTCACGGGCAGCCTTGCTGAGTTCCTACCTTTAAGGGTAATGTTTCTGTCTTTTCTCCATTTAGGATGATGTTGGATGTGGGATTCCTATATATGGCTTTGATTACATTGAGGTAAGATCCCTCCAATCCACTTCCCTCTAGGACTTTAACCATGAAGGGATGCTGGATATTGTCAAAGGCTTTTTCTGCATCAATTGAGAGGATCCTGTGGTTTTTATCTTTCAGTCAATTTATGTGTCCTTTGATATTTATTGATTTTCATATGTTGAACCATCCCTGCATTTCTGGTATGAATCCAACTTGGTCATGAGGGATGATCTTCTTGATGTGGGTCTGTATGTGATTTGCAAGTACTTTGTTGAGAATTTTTGCATCTGTGTTCGTTAATGAGATGGGTCTATAGTTTTCTGTTTTCATTGTATCTTCCCTTGGTTTTGTTATTAGAGTAACGCTGGCTTCATAGAAGGAATTTGGGAGATTTCCCTCTGCTTGCATCCTTCTGAACATTTTGAGTAATAATGGTTATAAGTCTTTTTGAAATGTTTTATAAAATTCTGCCATGAAACCATCTGGGCATGGGCATATTTTTAACTGGGAGGTTTCTTATTACATCTACAATTTCTTCATAAATTATGGGTCTGTTTAAGCTGTCGATCTCTTCTTGGTTAAGCTTTGGTGATTCCCAAGATTTCATATATTCATCCATTTCTCCTAGGTTCTCAAACTTAGTAGAGTATAGGATTTTGAAGTATTTCTGTATGATTGTCTGGATCTTTTTATTGTCTGTTATATTTCCTGTTTCATCACAGAATCTATTGATTTGGAGTTGTTCTTTCTTTCTTTTGGTTAACTGGGCTAGAGGTCTGTCTATGTTGTTTATTCTCTCAAATAACCAACTTTTTGATTCATTGATTTTTTTGTATTGTTTTCTTTGTTTCTATTTCATTCCTTTCTGCTCTGTGTTTTTTTTATTTCTTCCTGTCTGTTGCCTGTATGGTTCATTTGTTGTTGTCTCTCAAGTGTTTTTAGCTGCAGTTAGATCATTCACTTGCCCTCTCTCTGTTTTTCTAATGTACACACCCAGGGCTATAAACTTCCCTCTTAGGACTGCTTTTAAAGTATCCCATAAGTTTTGTTGTGCTGTATTATCATCATCATCCAGTTCCAAGAATGGTTTTATTTCTTTCTTTATTTCTTCGTTGACCCAGTTATTACTCAGGAGTGTGTTGTTTAGTATCCATGTGTTGTTGTAGATAGTAGGGCTTATCCTGATATTGATATTGAGCTTTATTACAATGTGGTCTAATAGGATACATGAAATTATTTCAATCTTTTTGTATTTTTTGAGTTTTTTTTTCTGTGTCCCAGGACGTGGACAATTTTGGAGAATGTTCCATGGGGTGCTGAATAGAAAGTGTATTTTCTGGTATCTGCATGGAATATTAAGTAGATATTCATGAGGTCCATTTGGTATATCGTATCATTCAGTTGAGATGTCTTTCTGTTTATCCTGTCTGGTTGACCTGTCCAAAGACCTCAGTGGGGTGTTGAAGTCCCCTACTATGAGTGTTCTGGGGTTAATCTGTGCCTTAAGGTCCAGGAGAATTGTCTTTATAAAGTTTGGTGCACCAGAATTTGGTGCATATATATTCATGATTGTGAAATCTTCATGGTCAATTTTTCCTTTGAAAAGTATGTAATGGCCCTCTTTGTCTCTTCTGATATCTTTTACTTTGAAGTCCATTTTGTCTGATATTAAAATCACAACACCCTCTTTCTTTTTGGTACCATTTGATTGGAATAATTTTTTTCATCTTTTCACTTTAAGTTGGTGCCTATCCTTGAGGGTAAAATGGGTTTCTTGTAGACAGCATATATATGGGTTCTGTTTCCTAATCCAATCTCGCAGTGTATGTCATTTGATTGGGGAGTTTAGTCCCTTAATATTTAAGGTTATAACTGAAAGATGTGTGTGGCTTCCTTTCACCTTATTATCCATTTGCATTTTTTATCCAGGTTTCTACTTCCGCAGTTACGCTTTTATTAATTTCTTTTTCTAGGTGCCTGGGGATATTTGCTCCTTTTTTCTGTCCTTTGAATTGCTTCAAGTATTCTCTGAATGGTTGGTTTTCCATACATGTATTCTATCATCTTTTTATGTCATGGAAGATTTTTCTCTCTCCTTCAACTATAATCGACATTTTTGCTGGGTACAGTAACCTGGGTTGCCATCTACAGTCCTTTAACACTGGGAATGCATTGCTCCACATTCTTCTTGCCTTCATAGTTTGCACTGAGAAGTCATTTGTAATTTTGATGGGTTCCCCCTTATATGTAACTTGTTTTTCTCTTGTGGCTTTCAGAATTTTGTCTTTGATTTAGAATCTAGGATTTTTACTGTGATATGGCATAGGGAGTTTCTTTTTTGATCTTGTCTGTTTTGAGTTCTATGCGCTTCTTGTATTGTGTTTGTCTTTTTTTAGTTTGGGGAAATTTTCATCTATTATTTTGTTGAAGATCTGATCAGTACCATTCTCTTGGGATTATTCTCCTTCCTCTATTCCTATGATGCAGAGGTTGGATCTTTTCATAGTGTCCCGCAATTCTTAGTTGTTCCACTTTTGTGTATTTTTAAATTTTTCATAGTATTTACTTGAGCTTTTTATTTGTTCTGTGTTATCTTCCAGGTCCGATATTCTTTTTTCTCCTTTCTCCGTCCTACTTCTGAGACTTTTTCCATTCTTTTCCTCTTGATTGTATGTGTGTTCTATTTCCTTTTTCATTTTATCTTGTGATTTGTTTAGTATTTCCACTTCCTTTTGGAGCTTCTCAATCTCTTCTTGTATCTCCTTTTTCAGTATTTCCACTTCCTTCCAATGTTGGTCAGTCTCTCTCTCCTTCTAATCTTTTCTCCTTCTAGTTCTTTCTGGAGTTTGTCATTCTCTCCCTTTAGTTCTTTCTGAAGTTTGCCATTGTCTCCCTCTAGTTCCTTCTTGAGTTTTTCATTCTCTCTCCTTAGTTCTCTGACTTGTTCTTTATATTCTTTGATTTCTTTGAACATGTCTGCAATTGTTCCTCTAAGCTCTGTGTCCTGGGCCACCCCCAGGGGATCCCACTGTAGGAATCTCCCACAGGGTTGGTAGAGCTTGGTGTGGAATTATCCTGCACCTTTCCATGTTGTCTCTTCGTCGTGGCCCTAGCATGTGGGTTTCCATTTGCCTGTATTCCAATGCCATTCCCAAATGCTGCTTCACTGTGTTGAAGGGTTGCTTTGCTTGCCTCCTTCAGATGCTTTCATTGTTTTCTTTGTTTGTTTGTTTGTTTTGTTTTTCTCCTTGTTTATGGAGTGTTGACTTGTCTAGGTTTTGGGCTTTCAATTTTGTTTATGTATTGGAAATCTGACTCAGTCTTCCCTTTCTGTTCTGAAGGTTCTCCAAAGAATCCACTTGAACACTCCCCAGCAATTCCATTGGCGTGGGTTGGGGGTGGGGGATGTGCCTACCTTAGCCTGCCCTGGTGTGCTGTGCTTCAAGTGGTCCTGGGAAATCCCTGATCTAAGCTCTGTGTACTCCTCCATTTATTTTTATATTTGTTTTTGTCATCAGTGTTTTCTGGTTTTTCAGTGTATAAATCTTTTACTTCCTTAGTTAAATTTGCTTTTACGTATCTCATTCTTTTTAATGCTATTGCAAATAAGACTATTTTTATAATTTTCCTAATTTCTTTTCTGTATTGATCTTTGTTGGTATAGGAAAATTCAAATGAATGGTAGATGAGTGAGAAACCCTACCAATTGAGAGTTGATTTTTTTTATTTTAGTCTTTAGTATTTTCTATATACAAGGTCATGTTGTCTGAAAACACAGAACATTTAACCTCTTTTTGTCTAATATGCATGTCTTTCATTACTTTTTTTTTCTTTTTTTCTTTTTTTGTCCTGGCTCTGATATACAACATTGTGTTGAATAAAGGTAATAAATATGGACATTTTGTCTTGCTCTTGATCTTAGAGGACAGGGTTTTGACTTTTCACCATCAAGTGTGATGTTGTTCATGGTCTTGTTATGTGTGAAGCTACATTCATTTTTTTAAACTATATTTTATGTGTATGAGTATACTCTCTGCATGTAGGTTGGTGCACTCATGTCCTACAATGCTGCAGAGGTCAGAAGAGGGTGTCGGATTCCCCTGGAACTGGAGGTAATGATGGATCTTAGCTGCCACGTGGGTGCTGGGAATCCAACCCGGGTCCACTGCAAGAGCAGTCAGCGGTGCTCTTAACCACTGAACCATCTCTCCAGCCCCATTTATTTTTATACTTAATTTGTTGAAATTTTATCATGCAAAGTTAATAACTTTGTCAATTTTTGTATTATGATCATATGACTCATGCTCATTCTGTTAGTATTGTATATTCTTTTCATATTTTTATTTATATTAAGCTATCCTCATACCCCAGAGGTAACTCTCACTTGATAGTGAATGACTCTGAATTTGCTGTTTGGTATATTAGTATTTTCTTAAGGTTTTACATATATGTTCATTAGGTATTTTTGCATATAATTTTATATTCTTGTAGTGTCTTTCTCAGGCTTTGATATCACCACGGAAAATCAACTTGCAAGTGTTCCCTCATCTTCAAATTTGGAAGAATTTGACGGGAATTGGTATTGATTCTTCTTTAAATATTTGGTAGAATTCATCAGCAAAACCTGAGGTTTCTTTCTTGATAAGCTTTATTTCACTGACTTAATGTACTTACTCATTATTGTTCCACTCAGATTTTCTATTTCTTCATAATTAAGTATGGTATATTCCAATGCATTTATTAATTCCTCTAGTTTGTCCATTTTGTTGGCATAAAGTAATTCATTTAGTGGTCTGTATTACTCTGCTGTTGTAATTTCTCATTTGAGTGTGTGTGTGTGTGTGTGTGTGTGTGTGTGTGTGTAATTTTTTATGGGACAGGCCTGGAATTCACTGTGTAGACCAGACTGATCTGATCTAACAGAGATCCTTTTTTGCCTCTATAGTTTATTTTTTTATTTTTAATAATGCTTTTATTGATGTTTTGTGTATTTCAGACATCATTTCTCAGTTCAGTTTACACATATTCCCCTTTCCCTTCCCCCAACCCCACCCCAGATCAAGTGCTCTGTCATAACTGTCCTGTATCTTTCTCTTGGTCTTTTTTTATGTTGAGGGATTCACATTTTCCTCCTTTAATTTTATATTACTCTAAAATATGCATACATACTTTCCACTCATATACAGTAATTACAGAGTCTGAAAGCAAGTGATGGATCAATTCTAGAGGCTGTTAAGAGATTTACATTACAACAAAATAGTTGCTTTCAGATAAACAGAAATATAAAAATAATGTTGTTCAGCTTGCCTTTCATCTGGGGTTTTGGTGTTAGCATTCACAAATGAGGGAAACCATTTGCCACTTGTTTTTCTGAGACTGTGTTACTTCACTTAGCATAATGGCTTTTAGTTCCATCCATTTTCCTGCAAATTTCATGATGTCGTCTTTCTTTACTGCTAAGTAGTACTCCATTGTGTAGATGTACCAGTTTTTTTTCATCCACTCATCAGTTCAGGGGCATTTGGGTTGGTTCCAGCTCTTAGCTATTGTGAAGAGAGCATCAATAAAAATGGATGTGCATGTATCTTTGTGGTAGGATGAGTCTTGTGGGTATATACCCAGGAGTGGTATGGCTAGGTCAGGTAACAAGCTCATGTGGAGTCTTTTAAGGGTTCTCCACAATGCATTCCATAGTGGTTGTTCAAGTTTACATTCCCACCAGCAGTGGATGAGTGTTTCTCTTTCCCCACAACCTCTCCAGCCTTTGGTGTCTTTTGTGTTCTTGATCTTAGCCAGTCATATCAGAGTGAAATGTTACCTGAGAGTGGTTTTAATTTGCATTCTCTTAATTATTAATGATGTCGAACGCTTTTTAAGATGTTTCTCAGCCATCTTTACTTCCTCACTTGTGAAGTCTCTGTTCAGCTCTTTACTCCATCTTTTGAGTAGTTAATTTGTTTTCTTACTTCTTTGGTTTTTGAATAGTCTATATATTTTCTTTTTATGTCTTTTGAGACAGGGTCTACCTGTGTAGCCCCAGCTGTCCTGGAACTCAATTTGTAGGCCAGGCAGGCCTTGAACTCACAAAGATCCACCTGCCTCTGCCTCCAGAGTGCTAGGATTAAAGGTGTGCACCACCACGACCGGCATGTAGTCTATATATTCTTGATGTTAATGCTCTGTCAGATGTTTCACTGGTGAAGATTTCTTCCTCCCACTCTGTGGGGTCTCTCTTCCCTTCCTTGATAGTTTCTTTTGCTGTACAGAAGCTTTGGAGTTTGATGAGGTCCCATTTGTCGACTGTTGACCTTATTTCCTGTGCAGATGCTGTGTGATTTAGAAAGTCTTTCCTACGCCTATGTCTTATAGGTTGTTGCCAACTTTTTCTTCTATCATCTTCAGGGTTTCATGTTTCACATTGAGATCTTTGATCAACTTGGAGTTGATTTTTGTACAAGGTGAGAGGAAGGGGTTTAATTTTGTTCTTCTACAAATGGTGATCCAGTTTTGCCTGTACCATTTGCTGAAGATGCTATCCTTCCTCCATTGAGGTTTTCTTTCCCCTTTGTCAAATATGAGGTGGATGAAATTTTATGAACTCAAGTTTGGATATTCAATTTTGTTCCATTGGTCGATGGGTCTGTTTTTGTGCCAGTACCAGTCTGTCTTGTCTCTGCCTTGTTAAGTGCTAGATTAAAGGTGTCTACTATCACACTCAACTTGTTTTAAAAGAGTGTTAACTATTCTTTATTCCTAGCTAACTTGTACAACCATTATGGAAAATAGTGTGGAGAATGCTTAAAAGATTCAAAATAAGCTTGTCACCTGACCCAGCCATACCACTCCTGGGTATATACCCACAAGACTCATCCTACCGCAAAGATACATGCACATCCATGTTTATTGAAGCTCTCTTCACAATAGCTAAGAGCTGGAACCAACCCAAATGCCCCTCAACTGATGAGTGGATGAAAAAAATGTGGTACATCTAAACAATGGAGTACTGCTCAGCAGTAAAGAAAGATGACATCATGAACTTTGCAGGAAAATGGATGGAACTAAAAGCCATTATGCTAAGTGAAGTAACACAGTCCCAGAAAATCAAGTGACGAATGGTCTCCCTCATTTGTGGATGCTAACACCAAATTCCCAGATTAAAGGCAAGCTGAACAACATTATTGTTATATTTCTGTTTATCTGAAAGCAACTATTTTGTTGTAATGTAATTCTCCTAACAGGCTCTAGAATTGATCCACCACTTGCTTTCAGACTCTGTAATTACTGTATATAGAAAGTGTGTATAGCCGGGCGTGGTGGCGCACGCCTTTAATCCTAGCACTCAGGATGCAGAGGCAGGCGGATCTTTGTGAGTTCAAGGCCAGCCTGGTCTACAGAGTGAGTTCCAGGACAGTTGGGGCTGCAGGGAGCCCTGTCTCGAAAAGACAAAAAAAAAAGTATGTATGCATATTTTAGAGTAAATATAAAGTTAAAGGAGGAAAATGTGAATTCCTAAACATAAAAAAGACTGAGAGAAAGATACAGGATAGTTATAGCAGAGTGCATGATCTGGGGTGGAGTTGGGGGAAGGGAAAGGGGAATATGTGTAAACTGAACTCTGAAATGATGTCTGAAATACACAAAACATCCATAAAAGGATTATAAAAATTTAAAAAGGAGTGTTATCTATTCTTTATTCCTAACTAAAAGCTCATCAATTTGGTTTGTCTTCTCAAAATACCAACTCAGTTTTACTGGTTTGGGTTGTTTTCTAGCTTTTAATTCATTTACTTTTGGTTTGTTCTTTGCTATTTCCTTCCTTCTACTAACTTTTTATTTTGTTTCTTTTTTCTGGTAGGAATCACCTTGATTTATCTACTTGAAAGAATTTTCTTTATCGCTATAAGCCTCTCTTTTATACTGTTTTCCTCCGTATTATAAGGTTTGTTTTGTATTTTTTTTAATTTTATTCATTTTTTATGTGTATGAATACAGGTTTGTGCACCCTTGTGCAATGCCACGGAGGTCAGAATAGGGTGTCAGATTCCCCTGGAACTGGAGTTAAAGACGGTTCTCAGCCACCATGTGGGTGCTGGGGATCAAACCCAGGTCCTCTGCAAGAACAGTCGGTGCTCTTAACCACTAGGCCATCTCTCCAGCCCCTATTTTGTATTTTAAATTTTCCTTTGTATCAAGGTTATGATTTCTCTTTTGATGTATCTTTTGACACACTGGTTGTTTGAGAGTGTATTGTTTTCAATTTTCCAGCTTTTCTTTTGTTACTGATTTCTGGTTTTATAACACTGCATTTAGAAAAAAATATTTGGTATGACTGCAATCTTCTTAAATGAGTCCAGACTTGTTTGGTGTTCTAGCCTGTGCTTTCTCCTGAAGAATGTTCATTGTTCTCTGAAGAACTTCCGCTTTTGAAAGGGATTTTCTGGGTATGTCTGTTTGGTCCATTTGATCCAGATTGTAGCCCAAACCCAAAATTTTCTAGTTGATGTTTATAAGCTTGGTCTTATTAGAATGACCAAGAAGTCCTACTTGTTCCATTCCTGGGTCATTTTAGATTTAGCATCTTCTTTGACTGAGTGATCCATTTCCCCAGCCTTGTCTTCGAGATCATCTTCTCTCTTCCATTTTGTGAGCGAATTCACCCCCTCCCCAAAAAAAGTGAAAACAAGAAAAATGCCTGTAGTATAAAACCAAAGGGCACATTCAAAAACTGTGTCCGGAAATTTTTCTGCCTGATGTAAAGGCTCCAAGGAAGGAAATTTCCTGTTTCTGCAGAGGTTCAAGTTCACCAAACAGCTTCAATGACACACATATGGGTCTGAGTTGTCAGAGCCTTTACTGTTGAAGGTGCCAATTATCTGGCTTTGTAGCTGAAGCGGGGGGCTGGTCACCCATTCTGTTGCTGATTAGGACTGCCAACAAAAGCTGGTAGCTATTCCAAAAGGCTGGCTGCAGCTACAAAATTAGTTATTTTGTAGCTCAGGGAGTGTGAAGTTGGTGAATCCACAGGCTTCGCATTGGTAGCTAAACCCAGTCTAAGGGTTGGTTGCCTCTTGCTCAAGACCCTTAGCTTCCACCCAAGCTAAGGAATTCATTATTCACAGAGATTTACCTTTGGCTTAGGGGGTGATGCCCCTTAAGCGATTGAGCTAGCTGAAATCCCAGTTGTGGATCTGATTGATCTACAATTAGCCAGCACCTAAATCGTGTGTCAATTAAAGGACCAGGACACAATTAGATGGTGTAAGTCATAAAGAATCCATTTACTGTATGTTTCAAATCACTTATATAGGCATGATAATGCCATCTCTCAGGGCCCAATCCCAGACCCTCTGCATTATGGGTTGCTCTCACCTGTTGGGCTGGGTCAGGTGAGGAGGTGTGTGAGATAATGTTGCAGTCACATGTGACCTGCATTCGCCCACACCACTTGATCTAGTTTCTTGGTGAGGTTTTTCCCCTGAGCCTTTTGTCAGACTTCTTGTATTTTTTTCATTTGGAGTTTTATCTCAGTTTGGCTTTCTTTTTTCAGAGATGTTATCACTTTATTGAATTCTAATTTTGCGTTTTGAATTGTTTGAGTTATTTCATTCAACTCTGTATTTTCACAGTCTTCAATTTACTCTTTTAGTCAAACCCCTTTTGTGTTCCTTGAACATATATAAAATTGCTATTCTGAAAGCATTACCTTGTATGTCAGCTAAGTTGTCTTTCTTCGAAAGGGGTGAAAGGGGTGATAATTTCTGGAGGGGACATATTGTCTTGATTATTCACATTGTTTGTGTTTTGAGAGTGGGATCTAAGCATCTAGATTTCTACTGCTGGTGATGTTTCTTGATATAGGTAAGTGATCTTGTCTTTGAGTGGGTGTTTGGATTTTTCTTTGCTGTTACTCCAACTTGTCCTGTTGTAGACCAGCTGGTGTGGTGCTTGGTGTTCAGCTTTGTGGCCAGTCTACTGTTCCAGGCCAGACTCCATGGGGGTCTCAGAGAGAAACAGAGGTGGTATGGTTGCTAAGCCAGATGGGAGGTGGACTGGGTCTGGGAATCTCCATCTGCAAGGGTTGGATGACGGGGAAGAACAGGGAATGCTAGCATGTGGGGATTTTCCTGGGCTCAGTGGCTGCACAGGTGGCATGGAACCATCCCATCTAGGCCCGAGAGTATGGAACGGCAGTGGAGAGGGAGAGAAGTTAGGATCGAGAAATTCGCCAGGCTCTCGGTGGCTGCATGACCTTAGCTAGGCATCAGAGTATGGGATGACCTCTTAGTTGATTTTCTATATAGATTATCTATCAAGTATTCACAATGAGATCGAAAAATCTCCTACTATTGATGTTTTGCTCTTTATCATTTCAGATCTCTTAATATTTGCCATATTTAGGTGTTCCAATGCAGGGTTCATATGAATTAAAATTGTTATATCCTCTTTTATTATAGAATGATTTTTTTGAAAAATTACATTTATTAGGGGATGTCACATGGCACAGTATGTATGTGGGGATCAGAAGACAACTTACAAGAGTCAGTTCTCTGTTTCCATCATGTGGGTTTGGGGGATCAAACTCAGGTTGTCTGTATTGGTGCTGAGCCATCTTGCTGAACCAATATCATGACTGCCTTTTTCTTGTCATATAGTTTTAGACTGTAATATATATTTTTGCCTGATTATGTATAATAACTTCTGCTGTCTTTTTATTTCTACTTGTATGGAATATATTTTTCTATCGTTCACCCTCAGACAGGTGGGCTACCCATTCTTATGGCCTGTCTGCAGAGGCTCAAATTTGCCTCTACAGAGGATTCATGGGGAAGTACTCATGGAAGGGAGAGGTTGAGGTACATAAGCATTGGTGCTTATGACACAGTTGGATTCAGCAGGTAAAAGGTTTTCTTCTTAAAAATATTTTATTTATTTTTGGAGCCGGGAGTGGTGGCACAGGCCTTTAATCCCAGTGCTCAGAAAGCAGAGGCATGCTGAGCTCTGTGAGTTCAAGTCCAGCCTGGTCTCCATAGTGAGTTCCAGGACAGCTGGGGCAACAGGGAGACCTTGTCTCAAAAGGCCAAAAAAATATTTATTTTTATATGATGTATATGAGTGTAATGCCTGCATGTATGTAAGTGTACCTATGTTGTACAATGCCCACAGAGGTCAGAAAAGAGTGTTGGATCTCCTGGAACTAGAGCTATGGGTGATTGTTAGCCATCATATGGTTTCTGAGAACCAAACTGGGTCATCTGCAAGAGCAGCCAGTGTTCTTAACTGCTGAGCCACCTCTGCCTTCCCAACGGGTAAAGTTTTCTAAGAAGCTCATTTTTGGCCTTTCTGGTTTGTCTGTGGAGTGGTGAGTTAGTAGTGTTAGGACCAGGTCAGAAAGAGTTAATCAAAAGGAAAGGGTTAACCATGCAGGAACGACTCTAGTTGAAGCAAGCCTGGTTCCCATGACTACCTTAACTGCAAGAATACAGTCTGACCCTCAGTTCTTTATCCCCAAGCTACCTGAGGTCAAGATGAACTTTTCCAGCCCTAGAGGAGTGCTTCCTACCCCCTAAGAAGCCTATTCCTCTCCAAGGGGCTTCATGCTTCTAAACACAACCAATCAGCTTAAAGGTCACCACTGCTTGCATTTTTTTCTATAGCCTTGCAATTGTGTATGAATGATGTCACCAAATTCCTCTAGTTTGTAGTTTTTGTCTTTAAAAGGTCTCTGTGACAGTTGGGGTCATACTCATCCTTGTGTGGAATGGGTTGTGTCCCAGACACATCAACAGTTGTCTCCCTTGATGTGTCAGCTTTCTTAATTGGGTTGTGGTGCACCAGCAAATTAAATAAATTTTGTATTAATCTGTGGCCCCTCGTTGTTTTCCTTTATGAGTGTGGCAGTTTGAGTCCAACAGTAGTATCTGTTAGTTATAACCCTAGTTTATGTGAGCCTCTGTCTCTCTTCCATGCTCTCAACTTACTCAAATTATTCAGCTGTGCTGATCACCTCAGTATTACAGATGGGAGGAAAAGGGAGATTCTTGGGCAACATCTTACCTGTCAGGCAACATCTTGAGTTAAGAAGCTTGGTAAGCACTATGCTCTTCCTTCCCTTCTGGGACAAACCCTGTGATGAGGGTTTTTTCTCTTGACACCAGGATGTGCTACCTTGAGGGAGAGATGAAATGGGTAAAACAAAATGGTACTACTCTAATCTGTGTATCTATACTTGTAAATTCTTTTGCTAAATTATGTGACATTTAATCTTGATTTTGAAATTGATTGAGTTGAGAAGTGCCTAGGATGTTGGTAAAATATACTTTGGATTGCCTGTGAAGCTGTGTCCAGACAATTGGATCTTGAGGGCTCTGAGTTAATGAATGGTTCAATCCACTGATGGATTCAACTTTTGGAGGCAGCTATACTCACCACTATGCCACCAATGCTGGAATCAGCTTTTGAATAGTCCCCTGGGAGGTTGGGGAACTATGGATGGTAGGGTCTGGTAGAGGAAGTAGACTACTGAAGTCATGATGAACTTGAGGATTATATACTGCTCTATCTTTTTCCTGTTAATTAATCAACTCTATTTCCAGACATCCAAGAGGTAAGCATGCTTATGATTTTTGATGGTAGCTAATGTTTGAGGTAGGAAGAGACATTGAAAAATATGAATAATTAGGATCTGGGGGAGATGACTTGGTGGTGAAAAGCATTGGTGCTCTTACAGAGGACCCAAGTTCAGTCCCCAGCATCCATATTGTGGCAAACAATCACCCATAATTGCAGTTCCAGGGGATCTGATGCCCTCTTCTGTCATCCATAGTCATTGCACCCATGGGTGCCCTTACAAATATGAAGGCAAAACAGTCACATACATAAGATAAAAATAAAGAACATTTAAAGAAAAATATTAATCATTAAACAAATAGCACTGAGTCAATATGCATATTACACTATGTTTCTTTGTCTTTGTGATTGTGCTTATGTAACTCATTTGGTACAAATACAATATGTGTTCATTCTCCAGTCATCCATACAGTCATGGGTTACTTTCTCTTTTAGATTATGCATATTTTAAAATATTTTATTTTTTATTTTATGTGTATGAGTATATTGCCTATGTGTATTTAAGTGGACTTTTGTTGTGCAATTCTTGTGGAGGTCAGAAGAGGGTGCCAGATTTCCTGGAATTGGAGTTACAAACAGTTGTTAGCCCCCAAGTGGGCCCTTGAAGCTGAACTTAGGTCCTCTGCAAGAGCAGTCAGTGCCAGTGCTGTAAACTGATGAGCCATCTCTCTAGCCCTGACTATGCATACTTTAGATCAAAGACAATGCTATTGAACAAAATCCACAGTGGCACTTAAAAAGATATGTGAAGTGAATTATTTCAAGTCCTGTTCATGAAACAGCTAAATTGTTTTTAAACCAGTAGTTTCACAAATGTACCAGAAGCCTAAATATACTTTTAATATGGCATTCAGACACCAAGCAAACTTATACAAGGCACAATTGAAAATCTAACTCTAGCTTTCAATGGTTAGCTTCAAAGCTGAGTCAATGTGAGTGCTAGGAAAACGTGGGCCACTGCATGTTTCAGCTCCTGCTGCAGCTCCAAATTCTGACTTTTGCAATGTGGCAAAGCAGAGCCTTACTCACCTCAAGCCCTGAAGGGAATGGGCAATCAGAAATCTGAATCACCAATCCTCTACACACACACACACACACACACACACACACACACACACACACACACACACCATGTGCCATCCTATTTCTTTAGGAGCCAATGACAAGTGATTCAGGTGAATTCTGAGGTGTCTTTTGAGTTCTCAGGAAATGAGAGACTTTTATATCTTAGTGCCCAGTGGGCACAGATATTCATTTTATTTATTCTTATATTTAAGTGGCTTTGAAGCTTTGAAGCATGATGCTCTGCACAGAGAGTCCCAACTTATACTCAGTCATGTTTAGAACATTCTATGCTCAGAAAAAAAAGGTATTTGGGACCTATAGTTTGAGGTCACCACCATAAACTCTTTTGAAGGCAATGTAAGTGTTAGAAGAGATTTTTTTTGTTAGAAGGGACTTTTTTAAACTATAAGACATAACTTCGACTGAAGAAAGAAGAGATCGCCTTGATAGCCAACACTCATCTGAAGAAAGTTGTACAAACTTCAACCATTTAAAACTGACAGATACAAAAAAAATCTCAAAAAAAAAAGAATTGCTGTATATGACTCAGAGAATAAAAGATTATAGCATTTCATCATAAGAAACTTTGACGGCCTTCCTTTTTTTCCCCACTGAAAGCACACTGAGAGTCTTAGATCTTGGAGCAGTAATCCATTTAATTAGTATGACTTTTTTCTGCACTTGCCAATATTCTGTCAAGCACTAAAGAAAGTGAACGAGACATAAACTGCTTTCTTGGAGTTTATAGCTATCAGGAGGATAGGCAGATATGTTTAATTCCCTGAGATTAAACAACAACTGGGATGAATATAATCCCCACAAGGGATTACCAGTGGATCCAGACCATTCACTTGAAAGGTCGAGTTAGTGAGGGGAAGGAAGGAAGGAGAGACAGGAGGACAGGAGGCTATAAGGAAAGTAGAAAGTATAGCAGGGAGGAGTAGGCACAGAAGGCAGCTGAGAAAGAACCATGTACACTTTCTAGCAACTGCTAGAAAGTTCACTTTGACTAGAGCCTAAGTGTTGTCAGGGCGACAGGCAGAGATAAATCTGAAGTAATAAAAAGCCATATTCTGAAGGTACTCATAAAACTAAAAGAGTAGACCTACTTTATTATATATTCCTAAGGCAGTATGGGTCTGACTAAGTAAGCTATAGATTTGGTCAGCTTTTGACAGTTTGGGGGGTAGCTGGCAGAGCTGGCTTTATGGGCATGTGATGAGTACAGCCACACAGAACTCCATTCTGAGAATTTACTGCTGCCTGGTCCCAATCTTCCATTGCATATTGATTTCATTTTTGAACGTCTGTTCTATAAAAAATATCCAAAGACATGATTGGGCATACCTGGGAACTGGAAACTTTAGCTCAAGGATGGTCTTGTGTCCTGCCAGCTCCCTAGATGCTCAGCCATGTGCCCCCCTCCTTCTTGCACCTTATGCCCCACTTGGCTTCAGTTGTAACAGCTGATACCCTCTGTTCCAGTTAATCACCTGAATGTAAGTGTGGAGAGGTCATATACCCAGTGGCATCCCTGAGTAGGCAGGCTCATAGCTATCTCTGCTGTAGACCACCACAGCATGTCTGAAGGGCAGCTGTGTGTCAGTGGGAGCAAACCCTTGATCTGACATGTGAGTACACTCAGGTACTGACTGCATCCTGATATGGAGCTTTAAAATTCCTTCAGAATCACTCACTTATTGTGACTTGAGGTGGTGGGCCACGTGGAGGGAAACACTGGCTTCTCATCCCCAGACTCCTCTGAGTTTTAGGGTGTTGCTCCAGCACCTGGTGGCAGCCAAAACCTGTTGACTTCTGAGTAGCAGGGCAGCAGCCTTAGGTACCTAGGAGGTTCTTCACTTATCCCACGAGTGTTGTGGGCTTGATGCACTCACTCTGCTGGTTCTGGGCCTGGACTATACTCTTTCTCCTTTCCTATCTCCTGTATCTTATTTGTATCATCTCTCCTGGCCAGCAGGAAGTGACAAGCCACAAAACACAAATTAAATCTTAATGATTCTGCATACATACTAAATATTCCAATTTTACAGTTTACATTGTCATTGCACAGTGTAAAATAAATGGCAAACCTCATGCTAATAACTCAAAATTTCATTTTTGTACATAATTCTAACTATATTACAAATAGAAGATTGCAAAAAGTAAAAGAAATGCCTAAGAAAGTATTATGTATATATTTACTGGTACTATTTTCTTGTTTTTTAATAAAATGTGTATGTTTTCACTTTTTACTGGACCAGAAAACTATGAAGGGCCATCTTGGTAACAGGAAGGCACAAATATATCAACAGTAAGTCGTTACTGAGTGGGAAAATGAAAAAAAGAAGAAAATTAATAGTATAGCCATTCTAAAATGGTGTTAGCATTAGCTTTAGAATCATCTGGGTTCATAAAAGACTGATGACTGGGCTCTCATACCTAAAGTTGCTGGTGTGCTAGATCTCAGTGTTGGCTCAAGAGTTTGTATTTCCAGCTAGTTCTCAGGTGATGATGATGGTGTTTCTCCAAAGGTTGTAGCTGAAGACAGCTTTGTAGACACTATGCTTAACTTCTTATGCTTGCATGGGTAGGACTAGTGAAACTTTAGTTGTGAGGCAGCAGTAGTGAAAAGCCCAGAATTATTCTCTTGAATGAAGAGGCTAATGGGTCACCTAGATGGAGAAAAGATAGATGAACGCTATTCACTTCACAATCGGATGAGCTTCCAGCCTAGCCCACCTCTAGACCTGAATATTTCAATATAGATTGAAAACCCGCATGGAGCAGAAAAAGTGATTAGCGGTCCACTTTTTTCCATTTCAGATGTAGTAAAGAGCTTTAAGATCATGGTTGTGAAGGTAACTTGTGAAGGTTTATGGGGATCAAGCTAACTCCATTTTAGCCTAGCTAACTGCATCTTGGCCTAGAGTTCACCCCCTGGCATCAACAAAAAAGAGCATGGCATAGATAAATTGATTCTCATAGGTAAAGTTATTAGTTAGTTATGAAGTGATTCAACTTCTGCTAAGAAGGAGAGGACCCAGACTAACTCCCCTCTTGAAGTTAGACGCTCTATAGATAAGAACAAGAGAAAGTCCAGACCAGGTAAAACAATGAAAACAAAGAAAGTCCAGAGCAGGTGGACATATCCAATGAAAGACTGCCTGATCCACAACCACCAAGATCCCACCAATCAAAGGAAGAGTTACCATGACCACAGTGGAAATCCCCTAACAGGGAATAAAAGCTATAAGGGATTGGGTCTCTGGGCCACTGCCCTCCAGTCCCATGGGTGTGTGCTTGGCCCAACGTGTCATCTGCTTTGTCTTTCTGTCTTGGTTGCTAGTTGTTTTGGCTTCCTTTCTGCTCATTTGTAACTAACTTTCATTTGTAACTAACCTTAAATTAAAACTTATATCTACTACTATTTGTCGCCTCCTGGCATCTTTCTTGCATGAGTGTGGCAGGTTGAGCCCAACAGGTTGTGACTTTAGGGAGCCAGGGGAGAGTGGAGTTTCAACAGGTGTATTCCTGTGCAAAGATGTTCTCAGGATTCCATACTTAGCTGATGGCTTCGGCCATCATCATTTAAGGAGTCTTATCTTTCCAATAGAAGCCAGAGGCAAGAGATACACAGAGATCCCAAAGGAACAAGTAATAGGTAAGGCAAGTATGGAAATGGGAGATTTAATTGTTACTCATTGGCCAGGAGGTGTAAGTACTGTCGTGGTTTGAATGTGAAATGTTTCCCACAGGCTCATGTGTTTGAACAGCTGGTCCCCAGCTGGTAGTGCTGTTGTGGAGGCTGTAGAACATTTAGGAGGAAGGGCCTAGATGGACAAATCGGGTCACTAGCTCAGAGTTTTGAAGGTTACAGCCCAGCCCCACTTCCAGCGTAATCTCACTTCTTTCTACTCTGCCAAGATGTAAGCAAGCCAAAATTCAGAGTCCCACCATCATCCACTGAGCACCTCCAGCTGCCATGCCTTCCATGCAAACAAGAACAAACTTCTGTCAGTTATTTGGATGCAGCTTTGAGAAAAGTAACCAGTATATCCACTTGTCTTTTACCACAAGACAGGCAGAGGCAGTAAGTAGTGTGTTTGAGACTAAAGCTCATCAATACTGCTTTTCCTTCTCTTTGCTCATATTCCTCTCACAGACAAGTCACTCTTGAATAGCACTTCTTCTCTTTTTCCCAAGTATCCTTCCTTGTCTCTTCATCTTAAGTTTTCTATGTAGTATTATTTCTGAAGTTTGGGCTTTCTGTTACATTCATCATAATTCCTTTGAAATGTGTTTAATCCACATGTCTGGAGGCAGGTAATCTCAGGCGATAAGAATGATAAAGAATAATGAAGCCATGCCAACCAGTTTTACTAGCAGCCCACACTTTTCATATGAGATACTCACAGGTCTTGTTAAAGGAGTAATGGGACGTGTAAGGCTGCACTCTGGTCACCAACGATTGGCCTAGAAGTGAGTGTCTGATCCAAGCTGAGTTAGGATTTGCATTTAGAACTTGAGAGGTAAATTACCTTTTTATTATATGCCCCAAGGCAGAAATGTTGTAGTCATGACTAAAATAAAGAAATTTGGCCTCAGTGTAAGTACAGCAGAGAAAGTATGGCTAAATGGACAGAGAATAATCTAGATGAAAAGAAGCCAGCTTTCTCAGCTGCAGTAAGATCCCGGCTCCTGGCTTCAGTCTTGCCTGAAGTACAGCAGGACCAAGCCTCCCCATCATCTTGGCTCATGGCCCTATCCTAATTTTTTAAAGCCATAACAAAGGGCTGCACCCTACTCACACCTCGCATTTGTTCATGGTTTTCTTCTTCCTTTTCTACTTTTAAGGGCTATTTGATTATGCTTGCACCCAAACTACACAGAATAATCTTCCTATGTCAGCTGAGGAAGAAAATTAAGTCTGAATATAAATTTTCTTTTACTATGTAAGTGAACATCTTTTTTCCTAGGACATAAATGACAATATTTATTATTCTTATTAAAAATTAAAATATACTGACTGCTCATGAACAATAGTTCATCAAATATGTGATAATTTTTAATTGTCTTAATTTTTAATATACCATTTAAGGTATTTTGTTCAAATCTACCTCCTATTCCCTCCCCTCCAATTCCTTCCTTGTTTCCCACCACTTTTTCCTCCCAATTTCAGGTGCTCTTCTTTTCTAAACATACCGAGTCTACTTATTGCTGCCAGTATGTACATGAATGTAGGGCCAACTGCTGAAGCATGGACAGACTCTCAGGGCCCATATTCCAGAAGAAACTAAGTCTCCCTCTCTAAGAAGCCATCAATTTCCAGTAGCCCCTCAGCTAAAGTAGGATTTTATGAGTATCTCCTCTATCCATGCTGGGTTTATGGCTGGCTTGATCTTGTGCAGGACTTACACATTTAGTGAGAGCTGCTGTGAGTTCATGTGTGTAACAGTGCTGCCATGTCTTCCAAATAATGTTTTGCTGCAATTATCTACTACTTTTGACTGTTAAAATTTTCCACCCCCTATATTTACAGCCTATGGGGGACACTCATTCAAACCACCACATCCCACTCCCTGGCCCCCATAGGCTCCTGACCATATAAAATGCAAAATGCATTTAGTCCAACCTTAAAAGTCCCCATAGTCTTAACCAGTTTCAATGCCATTCAAAAGTCAACAGTCCAAAGTCTCTTCTGAGACTTAGGCCAATCTCCTAAACTGTAAGCTCCTGTAAAATCAAAAGACAAATTACATACTCCCAATATATATTGGAACCGAATACACATTCCCATTCCAAAAGGGAGGAACAGAGGCATAGTGAGGAAATACTGGACCAAAACAAGACTGAAAACCAGCAGGGCAAACACCAAGTCCAGTAGCTCCACATGCAACTTCTGGGACTTTACTTCCAAAGGGCTTAGATGGCTCAGCTCTTCCAGCTTTGCTTGCAACATACATCTTTCTTAGGCTGGTACCACTCCCCATATGCAGCTCTCCTTGGCAAATATCTCACAGGTCTGGCATCTCAAATGTCTTCTTGGGGTCTCCGCTGCCAACCAGGCTTCACATTCACAGCTTCACGCAATGGCCTATCAGGGCCTTCTTTATTCAGGGACGCCCCTGCTGCACTCTGCCTAACCTATGTGGCACTCGGAAACCGTGGAGGAAGAACTGATGACCCCTTCACTCTTGGAAACTTCATGCCTCTAAAGCCAGCTTCTTGTGAACGAAATTGCTGAATCTGGCTGCAAGTTCGGGATGGACTCCCTCCTACTTTAACCACATTTGCAATTTTTCTCTGTCCTGGACTTGTTGGAGGATTAGCTGGGTGTGGTCTTGCCCTGAGGTACTGATTATTTTGTTTACTTATAAATCTCTAGGCCTCTCTTTAATCACTTTAGTCTCCTTATGAAAGGGAGTCTCTCCTTCACAAGCCCTGGCCACACCTTTAATCTTCCTAGCGTACTTTTCAGATCCAACCTATACATTCTGCATTTACTTCTGCCCCATTTGCTCTTTTTCACTGTAGATCTGCATAATATTCACCATTAAAAGCCACACCACCATTTCTACATTAGGCTGTCTTGAAATACCCTCCACCANTACCATAACAATTAGTACTGTTTAAATACCTATATATCTAATTGTGTGTGCTTCATTAGTAGGATCGAAAGGCTATATATTATACTGTTTAATACCTAAATATCTAATTGCATGTGCTTCATTAGTAGGATCGAAAGGTTATGCCTGGACAAGCTGGCATTTATGGAAATGCAAATTAAAACCACTTTTAGATATCATCTCACTCCGATAAGACTGGCTAGGATCAAGAAAACAAATGATACCAAATGCTGGAGAAGTATGGGGAAAGGGGAACACACAGCTGGTGGGAACGTATACTCATACAACCACTATGGAAAGCAGTGTGGAGAACCCTTAAAAGATTCAAAATGAGCTTACCTGACCCAGTCATACTACTCCTGGGTATATACCCATAAGACTCAACTTACCTCAGAGATACATGCAAAGCCATATTTATTGCAGCTCTGTTCACAATAGCAAGAAGCTGGAACCAACCCAAGTGCCCCTCAACTGACGAGTGGATAGAGAAAATGCGGTACATCTACACAATGGAGTTCTATGCAGCAGTAAAGAAAGACTACATTGGGGCTGGAGAGATGGCCTAGCGGTTAAAAGCACCGACCGCTCTTACAGAGGAACCGGGTTCGATCCCAGCACCCACATGGCGGCCGAGAACCATCTAAAACTCCAATTCCAGGAGAACTCCAGTTCCAGGGGAATCCAACACCCTCTTCTGACCTCCAAGGCATTGCACAACATGGGTGCACAGACCTGCATGCAGACAGTACATTCATACACATACAGAAATAAATAAAATTAAAAAAAAGAAAGACTACATCATGAACATTGCAGGTAAATGGGTGGAACTAGAACATATTATGTTATGTGAAGTAGTACAGTCCCAGAAAAACAAATGACGAATGTTATCTGTGGATGCTAACACCAAGTACCTAGTTGTAAGGCAAACTGAGCAAGGTTAATGTTATATTCCTTGTGATCTGAAAACCATTGTGTTCTTATATTGTGAATCCCTTAACAGGTTCTAGAACTAAGCTACCATTTATTTTCAGACTTAGGAATTTTTGGTATATGGGTGGAGGGTATGTATGCATATTTTAGAGTAATATAAGATCAAAACAATGAGGGAAAACTAGTTTGTCATGACATTATGTCTAACCACAGTATTTATTTTATGGGAGTGCTTCTTAGTATTTTTATTAATTTTTTTAAATTTTTTTTTGTATGTGTGTGAATGTACTGTCTGCATGTAGGTTTGTGCACCCGTCTTGTGCAATGCCTCAGAGGTCAGAAGAGGGTCTCAGATTCCCCTGGAACTGGAGTTCTCCTGGAATTGGAGTTACAGACGGTTCTTAGCTGCCATGTGGGTGCTGGGGATCGAACCCAGGTCCTCTGCAAGAGCAGTCAGTGCTCTTAACTGCTAGGCTATCTCTCCAGCCCTTCTTAGTATTTCTTATACAAGGCTGCTTCAGTTTTTGTCCAAGCCTTTTCTGAAATATTATATAGTAGTTAAAGTATCAAGAACCCTTAAAAGACTCAAAATGAGTCTACCACCTGACCTATTCATGCCACTCCTGGGTATATTCCCATAAGACTCATCCTACCACAAAGATACATGCACATCCATGTTTACTGCAGCTCTCTTCACAATAGCAAAGATCTGGAACCAACACAAATGCTGCTCAACCAATGACTGGATAGAGAAAATGTGGCACAGTGGAGTTCTATGAAGCAGTAAAGAAAGATGACATCATAAATTTTGCAGGTAAATGGATGGAACTAGAAGACATTATGCTAAGTGAAGTAAGATAGTCCCCTAAAAACAAACAACAAATGGTATCCCTCATCTTACTACCTAGTATTAAGGCAAACGGGATATTTTCTTTTACCTGAAAGCAACTGTACCATTATAATGTGAATATCTTAATGGGATCTAGAATTAACCTACCACTTATTTTCAGATTTTGTAATTGTTGTATTTTGGGGGAGGGTATGTAGGCATAATTTAGATATAAAATATAAAATTAACATAAAAAATTAAAGGGGAAAATGTGAATTTCAAAACTGGTTACCCTCATTTGTGGATGCTAGCACCAAAACCCCAGTTGAAAGGCAAGCTGAACAACATTATTGTTGTATTTCTTTTTATCTGAAAGCAAATATGCTGTTATAATATGAATCCCTTAATGGGCTCTAGAATTGACCTACAACTTGTCCCGGACTCTGTAATTACTGTATATGGGTGGAAGGTACGTATTTATATCTTAGAGTAATATAAAATTAAAGGTGAAAAATGTGAATGCTTAAGCCTATTTTGGAATTAACATACACTTTATTCTCGGAGGTCATAATTTTGATACATATATGATGGTTATATAGGCATATGTTGAAGCAATACAAAGGGGAAGGAATAACAACAACATAAAGAATGGGTCAAAGAACTGACTGATACAGTTAAATTCTGCCCCAAACAACAGGCCTCTGCAGTGAAAAACTTTGGAAAGACTGAGAGAAAGATGCAAGACATGTATGGCAGAAGGCATGAACTGGAGTGGGGTGGGGAGCAGGGAGAAGGGAATGTGTATAAATTGGACTGAAAGATAATGTATGAAATATACAAATCATCAATAAAAATTAAATAAAATAAAAATGATGGAAGCCAGAAAATAATGGGCTGGCATCTTTGAGGCATTGAAAGAAAAACAAAAACAAAACTGAACTGCTACTTTACAATTCTATACTAAGAGATAACTTCCGTAAGTAAATTCTATAAACAAAATGGAAACAGAAACCAAATATAAAGTATTACTGTTGTTTAACCAACAGTAATAACCATGTTTTGTGGGGCATACAAAATATATGGAAGTGGAATATAATGATGATAAGAAAATGAGTGAGGGAGTAGGCATAGACTCCAGCTGATTTATTTGCACAGAAGGACATCTGGATTTAGGAGCTTGGCTGGATGGGACTTAGATTGGATGTTTAGAGCATGAGTTATGATGGAGGGTTGAGATATGGGGGACACTGGGTTTGACTGGGAACCATTGTATGAGTTGTACCAATGTTCAATAAAAAATTTAAAAGAAAAAGAAAAATGGCTCCAAATGTTGATTTTTTTTTTGCACATCATATTGAACATTATCTCATGAACTGTTTCACTGGATTTGCACAGACACATAGACATAAAGGGGTACAAAAGGGAAATTCAGCTAAAAGTTCTATTCTAGTGACTAAC
>VZQC01007398.1:6440412-6460199 GCA_009823505.1 Rhizomys pruinosus | reverse complement strand
ATATATATATATATATATATATATATATATATATTCCTAACTAAAATATATACAGATATCACATATGGTTATTTGAAATCTTTACCCTAATTTCTTTGATCCTTAAATTCATTTCCTATGATATGTTTTCTGAATTCACTATCATCTCATGACTTTCATCTGAGGTGAGGCCTACTCCATTTGTTGGTATCCTGAAAGGGAGTTTTCTTGAAGTAGGTACAGTGTACTACAGGTAGTCTCAGTGATTGTGGGAATGGTATGGGGATGTGATAACTTCAATATTTTTAGTTATGTACAGAGATTCTATTTATGTTCACTGAGATTACACGTAATTCAAACACCTTTATCATTCTACACTTGATTCCATTAATTCTTGCCACTGTTTGAGCATGCACCTCAAAAGTTCATGTGCCAAAAGTTTAATTCCTCAGGGTCAAAGTACAAGAAGTGAGGCCTAATCAGACATGTTTGGGACATGGGGGCAGAGTATCCGTGGATGAATCCAGGTTTGATTATCTCAGGAGTTGAGCCTTCCCTCTATCTTCCTGAAATGCCTCTTTTTCCTTCCACCACGAAAAAATCATTTGAAGCTGACAAGACGTTCATTCCATGTTGTTAGGCTTTTCCAACTTCCAGAACCATAAGATAAACTTCTTTTCTTTGTAAATTATCCAGTTTCAAGTATTTTGTTATAGCAACAGAAAACAAACGTCAAAAATTCCTATCCTCATCTATAAGTTGACTTTATAAGATTGAACCAAAGACACCAAGGATCTCATACAACAAAAATTTTAAACCTCTGAAGAAGGAAATTGAAGAAGGCATCAGAAGATGGACAAACCTCTCATGCTCATGGACTGGGAAAATAAATATAGTAAAAATGTCCATCTTACCCAAACTCGTGTACAGATTTAATGCAATCCCAATCAAAATCCCCAAGAGCTTCTTCACAGGCTTGGAAAAAAATCCTCAATTTCATTTGGAAAAACAAAAGACCCCGAATAGCCAAAGCAACCCTGGGCAAAAAGAGCAATACAGGGGGGATTGCTCTACCAGACATCAAACTATACTACAGGACTATAGTCATAAAAACAGCTTGGTACTGGCACAAAAACAGACCAGTTGACCAATGGAATAAAACTGAAGATCCAAACCTGAGCACATACAATTTCAGCCACCTCATATTTGACAAGGGCTAATTGTCCGATTCTTATTTCTTGTGCACTGTGTCTAATTTAGGAGTCCTTTTCCTCTCCTATGTCTGTGTCTGCTGCCAAGCTTTTTTATCACCTCAGTGATTTTGGGCTTTAAATTTAGGTCTTTGGTCCATTCTGGGTTAACCTTTGTAAATGGTGAAAGGTAGGGTTTAATTTCATTCTTCTACAAGTTGGTGATCCAGTTTTTTTGCCAACCATTTGCTGAAGATCTGTCTTTCCTCTCCATTGTGTATTCTTGCCCCTTGTCCAAATATGAGGTGGCTGAAATTGTACTGAGGCCAGGTTTGGATCTTCTAAGATTTTATTCCATTGGTCGCTGGTCTGTTTTGCAGTAACCAGCACGGCTGTTTTTTTATGATGACTATTAATGCCCTGTATTATACGCTATTGCATGTCTGGTATAGCAGATCCTAATCCAACCAACACACTCAAAGGCCGGATATCTACAGGGCATGACTTCCTGCTCCTTGCAACCCTCAGGTCCCATAGAGCTGAGTAAATAGGCAGCATTGGCTAAGGCATCCGGCGCGCGGGTCTTTGTTGTTTTTCTCCACGAATGAAAAGATTGAGGGATTCCATTTTTTTTCCAATGGCTCTGTTTCGAATGAACAAAACAATCAAATAGTTAGGAGGGAAGAATTGTATGAAATTGTGATGGCTCTGGATTGCAGCCAGTTAGCGATATTGCTGGCTGTATCAGGGCCATCCAGTACCTTTCGATTTCGCAGGGCACGCAGGTAACCTTGGGAGAGCGCGAGACTAGTTCGATTCTGGTAGGATTTCATAAGGCTCATTAACTTTATTTTCCGCAACTTGTATCTTAAATGTGGTTGCAGTCTCTGAAGCACCACTCCGGGGGGGCATGGATTCGGTGGAAGCACCATACTTTGCAAACATAGTACCATCAAAAGAAAATACAAATAAAGGGAGGGCTCTTGAAAACTCGGCTTTGTCACTTCCACTTTGGGCCCTTTCTGTGACCAATATTGATATATAGATCACTCTTGATTTTACACATTTATTAGTTGTGTGCTTAGTAGAGATGTGTCTGGTTTAGGTATATAGATTCTGGTATCAGGCTTCTCCATTGAATATATAGATATATATTCCCTGGGCTGGATGGTTCCCCCTTTACCATTTCTCGTGTTCTACTTTGGTGATGAGGATGAGAGACATAGGCAAGAGATATAATATATAAAAGTATTACCATATCAGGATTAATAAACTCTAAATGATTTCAAATTACTGAATGGAAGTAAAACTTCAATGGACTTTTTGAAAGACAGATATTTAGAAGATAAAAGGGAAGAAGTGAGATTCGCCACACTTGGGAGGGGTAGACGAAGGGTGGCCAAGGATGGGTGGTTCATTTGTGTAGTGCCGCTGGAGATTGCGTCCGAGATAGAGTACTGAGAAAAATGGGTCTCCATTGAAGGTAAATTGGTCTGAATCCTTATCTACTAAATTGATTTACTATTATTACTTGGGTAAAACTTTATGGCTAGTCCAGCTTGAACCTATAGTCAAGAACTCCCCTAAAGAATTCCTAGCGTCGGGGACTAAATCTTATTGTGCACCCTTCCCTGGTCCTCCTGACTAGTTTTCTTCAGTGTCATGGAGTCCTTCTTAGCACCCCTTAAGGTAAAAGAAGTCAATCAGTGATCATAGAAGGGCAACAGGGTGGAGAAGGAAGGCACAAAGGTGCCCTCCTTATCTGGACCAGCGGACAGCGCAAACCGAAGAAACTAGGGGACTAGCTGTGTACTCTCTTCCCGTTCAAGGGATGCGCAGAAGGATTACACGACAGCAGCCTATCTGCGAGTCCACTGAATGCCTCCGACCACCAATTACTGGGAGGAGACCAAACATAGTGAATCGGCCCCAGTTTCGTTCATCCAGCGCATATTACAGAGCCAGAGCCTCATCCAGAGCAGCCCTCAGATAAGGACAAGCGAGTCTATGGGTTCCCTTGAGGAGGTTTCTTGACGCGGGAGTGAGGTTGACGATCAATTATAAGGCAGAAATTAAATTCAATGAAGACTTTTGTTCATCATCCAGTCTGCAACTTTTTAATGACATAATAAATTTCATGTGAACTCTAAATTGAAAGGGAAAACGATTTAGAGTGAGCAAAAAAGGTACTAAGATTTGGGCGCACCCCACTGGGCAAAATGGGGGCGCACATACTGTTTTGGGTGGGCACGAAATTCCCATATGCGTCCTTTCCGTCCTATCTCCGCTAAGTAGATTCTTCCTCTACTCTTCAGGGAATGCTTGCTGACTTCATTTCCCCATTTAGGTTAATATGGCTGTGGGTTTCCTGTATATGGCTTTTGATTACATTGAGGAATGATCCCTCTAGGCAAATTCCCTCCAGGACTTTAACATGAAAGGATGCTGGATTTTGTCATGGGTTTTGTCCGCATCAACCTTGAAAATGATGGTGGTAGGGTTTCTTGTCCGTTTCCAGTCCATGAATATGTTTTTTTTTTTTTTTTATGCATGATGTTATTGATGTTTTCCTAGTTATGTTGACCCATCCTTGCATCTCCGGTGTGAATCCAACTTGATCATGGCTGGTCTTGATTTCCTTGCACATTGTGAGCCTCTACTTCCCCTCTGATAACTCACTTCTGGAACTTCGCTTCCGCACATCTTCTGGTATTTCCCTCTAATTGCTTCCTTAGTTCACAAACTTCTGCCATTTCCTCTGGATCTCCTCTGTAATCCTTCTACATCTTCTCATTCCCTTCTGTAACTCTCGTACTTCTTGGTATTTCCTTCTTATCCTTCGCATCCTCTGGTCATTTCCTCTGGTAATACCTTAAGAGGAACTTTTGGGTGACAGCATTACCAAGTTTTTCATTTTCCATTTTTCTCAACCAAAGTTCTCTCCTTGAGAAAATTGAGGGAGGAAAAAAAAAAAAAAAAAAACTTGCTGCCAACTTAAACAAGTTCAACTTGAAAATGTTCACTATTTCATTTTCTTGATAAGTCTTATCGTGATCAAACTGACCTTCATAAAAAAAATACTTCAAAATTGACCTTTAAGAAATCCCACATGAGATAAATACTAAATGTATCATAAGACTTTTTGTTTTCAAAGCAACATTTAAAATAAATCACTTTAAAAAAGGCAAGAAACTTTTCAATAAGGCCTTCAGGCTTGAATCTCCTGCTTCTCCCATTCTCAGGTATAAATTGTGTCCAGGAGTGTTGTGAGCACCGGACAGACCACGTCCTGCTTCTACATCATCTTCTTGCCCAAATAAGCTTTACAAATTAATTGTTTTCAGAGTATGTAGTAGCTGCATTGTATTAGTCCCAAGATAAAAACACTGCAAGCAGCCACTATTTTTGATTGTTAGTGAGGAAAAACCTATCAGCTTAGAGGATAAACTGACTCTTTTTTATTTTTTATATAATTATTATTTTTTTTTTGGTCTTTTTGATAGGGTCTCCCTGGAGCCACATCTGGCCTGGGACTCACTCTGAGACCAGGCTGGCCTTCGAACTCACAAATCCCCTGCCTCTGCCTCCCAAGTGCTAGATAAGGCGTGGCCACCAACCCAGCCTTATTTAACTTTAGATCATGAAATTAATTTATTTTGTAGATTCTCTTTTATTGCTAAAATTTGTTTCTGATGATTCAGATGCATATGAATGCATTCTAATTACTCTTACCCAACTCTGTCTCACCTCCTGCAACCATCATCCCTCCTCTCCCCTCCCCCCCGCCCATCCCCACTCACATCGCACCCCTTACACCCATTCGTTTTGATCTATTCTTGTTCCACTGATTTTACAATCTATGACTAAGGTGTGGAACTATGAACTGGGGTGTGGGAGGCCATTGGGTGCACAACTGAAGACAATGACTTGGACAATGAATTCCTAATTTCTTCTGATGAAGAATTTTCTTGCAATTAAAAAAGGACTGGGGCTGGAGAGATGGCCTAGGGTTTTTTTAAGAGCACCCAATGACTCCTTCAGAGACCTGGGTTCAATTCCAGCACCCACATGGAAGCTAAGAACCGCCCTTTTAAGCCAGGCAGCAAGTGATCCGTGATTAAAGGCCAGCCTGGTCTTACAAAGTGAGTTCAGGCCAGCTGGGGCCTATAGGAAACCTGGTCTCAAAAAAGAATTAAAAAAAAAAGACTTTTTTTTTTTTTTTTTTTTTAGCCACCATGTGGGTGCCTTGGTCCTTTGCAAGAGTTCCAGTGCTCTTAACCAGTGGTCTATCTCTCCAGCCCCTACTGATTTTTATTGTATTAGTTTTCATTTCATTTGAGGTCTTGACAAAAGTGACTTTTATGATACCTATGTAAATTAGACCAACTGCTAGGCTTAGCCCCCAGAGTTTTATCAATGAACTCCTGTTTGCCCTTAAAATGGTGGGATCTTATTAGATAGAGTGTCTGAAAACCATCAACTGCAAAACAGGTGTTTGAGGTTGTTTCTGTCCACTGCAGGTTTAGCCTGTTCCTTCGAGACTTACTGTGAACATCTGAGGAAAGCAAAAGCATTAATTGAACAAGAAGTCTAGAAGAAAACCAATTATGAAAGAAGTAAGTAACAGTTTTCTAAATCACCATAAAATGAATCTGCTGCTTCCAAATAGCAGTGGTGACGGTTTTTGAAAACTGGATCAAGAGCCCGGGTTGTAGCCCGGTGGTTAGAGTGTTTAAATCCCCACACGGCATAACTCAGGCCTGCTCTGCATGCCCATAATCCCACATGAAGGAGGTGGAGGCAGAATGCCAAACCAAGGAATCCTTAGTACATAGAGCAGCAGCCTGACCACATGAGACCATGCCTCAGAAAAAGGAAGGGTGGAAAATGGAAAGAAACACACACCTAAAGGACCTAGAAACAAGAAGCATATGAGAGAGGGCAAGCTAAAAGTCCCAGCAGCCAACGGGAGGAGCGCAGACAGGCTGGAGAACAAAAGCTCAGCTCGGCTTGAGAAGTGGATGAGTCTAAAGTGATTAGCACACACTGCGCAAGGAGGGGGAGGTGGGAAGGAGAGAAGAGAGAGGTGTCCACAATAAGAGTGGACACAAGCAGACACCTTTGATCTCATCACTCAGAAGGCAGAGATGATGGCGTCTACCAGATCACGGCCGCCCGAGGTGCCAGGCAACCAAAAGCTACCCTGTCAGAGAATGACTCAGAGAGTTCATAAAGAAAACTGGTTCTTCTCTCCAGTCTTTCCTTTGGTTTTGTTTTGTGTTTTGGGTTTTGTATACTGTGTTGGTAATTTGGTTTGTTTTGAAGAACCCAGGGCCTTATACACACTACACAACTGTTCTAGATAAGACTGACTCAACCCAAGTCCCTCTCCTTCTTTCTTTTGGACAAGCTACTGGGCTAAAGACCTCTGAGAGGGTTTTTCACAGAGGAAACGCCATTAGAGCTAGTTTTGCCTCCTAGCTGACTGAACTAGGAAGGCAAGGAGCTATATCTTTGTAAGCACCTTCAAGAGTTACATATTAAAAGGCCCTGCATATCCAAGAACTACTTGTCTGTACTGTGGTCCATTCAGCTCTAGAAACTAAGACAAACTATCATTTGTTGACAGCTTTTGCCCAGATTCTCAGATGAAGAAAGATGGTGATGAAAAATCCAAAAGGAAGCTGGATGTGGTGTCCTCCCTGAATTAATCCAGCACTCAGGGCAAAGAGCTAGATACGATCTCTGTGAGTTGAGCCAGCCTCGATCTCATAGTAAGTTCCAGGCCAACCAGAGTTGCACACCTGAAACCTGTCTAAAAATCCAAATAAAAGGCATCACATTAACATGAATCAATTCAAGGGCTTCTCTGAGACAAATTAGATGGAGCTGGTGGAAAGAGAAAACCACAGGATTTGTATTCTCTGTCTATTATTTAAACAGAAACTCCAGCCTAGGTGTTCTTGTGGAAGCAAGTAGACCTGTTGGGAAGCTCAATTCATCTAGACCTAAGCTCCTTCTACAAGTAAAAAAATGCATGTCATTTTTTTCATAGAAGAAAGGACGCTTACCACTTTTTATTCCTGTGCAGAGGGAGCGGAAGCCAACAGTAGTGGCAGAAGGAAAGAAATTATTACAGGTTTATTTAAAATCCCAGGCGGCTGGAGAATGCCTCAGCAGTAAACAGGAGCTGAAATGCTCTCTGTCGAGGCGGGTGCCCCGGCCGCTGCGGCGGGACTGGAGCCCGCAGGCTGGGCCTCGCCCATCGCCTTCTCTTTGCTTTTTTTTTTTTTTTTGTTCGCCCCGGGTTTTGTCATGCTTCGTCGCTTTGCCGGCTACTCTGCCCGCGGTCGGCCACCCTCGTCTCCTGCTGGCCTTACTGCTCTTCTGCCTTACTGTCTTCTCTCTAGCCTGTTCTAGCCTCGTCGCGGTACTTCGTTCTCAGGTTTCGTCGTGTTTCCCTCTTTTAGCATTGTTTCCCGGGGCCGCGCTTCGGCACTGACCTGCTCCGCTCTGCTCAGTCTGCTCCAGTGACGCCCGCACCCCCCATTTCTTTTTTTTGTTTTTGCCGGCCTGTCCGCGTGCGCTATGCCATTTTACTGTCTATGGTTCACCTCCTGGTCCCATCTGCTCCCTCCTCCTCTCCCCCCTCGTCCCTTCTACTCCTTTGTTTGTTGTCGCGCGCGGCCCTTTTTCCACTGTACGTTTGGGTGCCCCTCTGCGGAGCATACTCTGTGTTGGTAAGAGGTCTAGACACAAAGCAGGAGCAGAACACGTCCTCTGTGCCCAGCTAAGCTGGATGCCACCTCTTCTGCTTGTCTCAAACTGGAAAACTCTCCAACTAACTGTCAATGCCCACGGCTCCGCCCAGCCCCTTTCTCGCCCGTTACTCTCCTATCTATCTCTGCCCAGGTTGTTTTCCGCCGTTGCACTGATTCCTCCCGGTTGACCGCCTTCACGTCTTGAGTTCCCCTCGGCCGTCCGGCCGCGCGCACGACGGTCCTGCCTGCGCCAGCCGTCTCGCACTGTGCGGGATCGAACGGCTCGCACAAGCGTCGTGTCGCTAGCCCCTCGGACCGGATTTAACGGCCAGCGTTATGTTCTGCACTGCCTGGTCGGACGTAATGCGCCGGACCTCACGCTCTGACTTCCCCGACGGTGAGAGGAACCGATGGAACTAGGAGGGGCTTCCATGGCCAAGTTATGCCTTGCCACTGTGCACTCTGCTCGTGCATGGATTCTGTCTCCTGCTTGCACTTCCACCATTGTCTCTCCATGACCGCTCTTCATGAGTTACTTGACATGGTAATTCAACAGCAACAGAAAACCAACACACTAGAGTGCTTGAGCACACATCAAAGTGACAGCATATACAGCGCAAAAAAAGCAGAGAGGGTCCAACCGAGGGTGGCGTTCTGAGACAGCAACACTACAAGCTGGTGGCGCCTACACATTGAGGCAGAGGTAAGGTGGATCTGTGAGTTTAAAGGCAACTGCTAAGAGTGAATCCCGCACTGCGGGCTACAGAAACTCTTAAAATAAATAAAACACAAATTATAAATAATAAAATTTATACAGACCTTAGATAGCTGTTTTCAGACTGTCTACACAGAACTGGCTTCTATGTACACTAACAAATCCTTCCGCTCAGAACCTGTCAGTGCCCAGTGATGCAGACTCTCCTACTGACACTCACATATAGACAGTAATACGGAAACGGAGCTAGCTTTGGTCTTCTTTTATTGTGTTCCATTGTGGGCATGGTCGGTGGTGTTGTGTGGTTTTAGAGACCCACAGAGGCCAGAACAGATCATCCTTGACGGGTTACAGATAGTACAAGCACAGATATAGGTGCGATGCTCTGACACGGAAGATCAGCGATATCCACTATACATGCGAGCGCTTTGGTTCAGACCTGTTCTTTCAGGCAAATGAACAAGACATACATTCAAAAAATGCAAGTTGCAAAAGATATGACCACATAGAACGGAAGAAGTTAAGTATTTGCACTAATGAAGATAAGGATCACATAAAAACACAAAAAAGACACAGACCATAATTAGTGCAGTAGTATTCAGTTGGAACAAATAAGCATCAAGGTTATTGACTGTCTAAAGCACCAACTGAAACACTATTGGGAGTTAATGTCAATTTCATGCTACGGACGCTACATCGATATCTTTTTGGATAAAGGTTTTATCCCTGACCAACGCGAACCACAAGGGCCGCTCATGCAGATAAGGAGCCCACACAGCATTATCTTTTTTCTTTTCACAAATATTATTTTTAACAAATCTAGGCGTCCCACATCCCGCAGGCCATCATCTGCAAAACAGCTTCATCTTTCCTCAGTTTTTCATATCTACATGAAGTTGATTTTGGAAAGCAAGTTCATTTTTAGTAGTTCTTGGCAGTCCTCTGTTTGTGTTGGTTGGTTGTTTCCAAAAGGCATTACACTGTTGAAAAAGCAAGGGGCTACAGAAAATTCACTAGGTAATGGACTAACTAGATAGGGGACCACAGTTTGTTTCTGAGGACCGTGTTACTTACTTACACATGATCACTGTCCATCATTTACTCTGCAACTCATGATGTCTCTTCTTTACTCGCAGCACAGACTCCATTGTAGAGTACTACTATTTGTCATCCACTGTTCACGATTGAGGGCATTGGTGGTTCGCTCTTGCTATTGTGAACGAGACTAATAAACATGGCATGTACGATATCTCTCAGTAAGATGCGTAGTCTTGTGGGTACATGCCCAGGAGTGGTATGCTGGGGTCGGAGTGCAGTTTCATTCAAGTCTTGCCAAGTTCCCACCACGGGTTCCACGTGGCTGTAGAGTTTACACCCAGAGGATGGAAGTTCCCTTTCCCACAACCTCCACCCTGTAATCATTGTTCTTGACTACCAGTCTATCGGAGTGAAGATGAACTAGTGGTTGACGATTCTTAATGATAGAGTTGACCTTGAGGTTTTTCTCAGCCATATCTAATTCTCACTTGTGAAGTCTCTGTTCAGTTCTTGCTTCATCTATTGAGGTGGGTCATGTTTTCTTTTTGTTTTTGATAGTTTAATTATTGAGGTCATGCTTTGTCAGATTACTGCAGCGAGGTATCCTCCACTCTTGGGAGTATCTCTTACTTCCTTGATTGTTTCTTTTGGATGTACAGTACTTTTGAGTTTCATGAGGTCCATTTGTCAATTATGTCGACCTTAATTCTTCACAGCTGCTGTCTGATTTAAGGAATCTTCCTAAGCCTATGTCCTTGTATTCTGCTAGCCTACTTTTTTCTTCGTATTCCGTTAGAGTTTGGGGTTTCACGTTGAGGTCTTTGAATCCATCTGGAGTTCACTGTTTTTACAGGGCTAGAGGTATGGGTTTAATTTCATTCTCTACAAGTGGTGATCAATTTTGCCAAACCCACTTGCTGAAGTGCTGTCTTTCCTCATTGTGGCTCTTGGCCCGCTTGTCAAATTAAGTGGCTGAATTGTATGTGCTCAGATTTGGTTTCAGTTTTGTTCCTTGTCAACAGGTCTGTTTTTGTGTTAATTACAGGCTGTTTTATGACTATAAGCCCTTGTATTTTGAAGTCTTGTATAGAGATCCCACCCTGTGTTGCTCTTTTCACTCGGGTTGTTTTGGCTATTCGGGTTTTTTTTTTTTTTTTTTTTTTTTTTTTTTTTTTTTTTTCTAGGTCTGTGAAGAAACTCTGGGGATTTTAAATGGGATTACATTGAATCTATACAGGATTTTGGTAAACATGGACATTTTTCTGTTATTTTCCCCAATCCATGGCATAGGAGGTTTTCATCTTCTGATGTCCTTCTCTTCTCTTTCTTAAGGTTCAAAATTTTTACTCTTTGTAGAGATATTTGGTGTTTTTGTTTAGGTTGGTTCCTAGGTATTATTGTTTTTGAGGCTATTGTGAATGGGAAGTCTCTTTGAATTCTTTCTCCCGTTGCTTGTTCTGGTGTAAAAGAAAGGCCATTGATTTTTGGTTAGTTTTGCTATCCTGGCCACATTGCTGAAGGCTGTTTACTTTTAGGAGTTTTCATGGTGGAGTTTAGACCTTTAGTAAAACAATCATATCATCAAGCGAATAGGGATAGTTTTGACTTCCTTTTTTCCATTAGTACTCCTTTAACTTCACTTTCTCGCCTTATTGCTGCTGCTAGTGTTTCAAGCCACTATATTGAAGAGGAGTGTGATTAGGGCAGCCTTGCCGAGTTCCTACTTTAAAGGGAAAGTTTCTGACATTTCCACATTTAGGATGATATTGGGTTTTCCTGTATATGGCTTGATTACATTGAGGAAAGTCCCTCCAATCAATTTCCTTCTCTAAGGACGTTAAGCTTATGAAACGATGTGGATTTTGTCAAAGGCTTTTCACATCAATTGAGAGATGTGTGTTTGTCCTTGATTCCGTTATGCTTTTGATGATGTTTATTGTTTTCATATGTTGAACCATACCCTGCATCTCTGTATGAATCCAGTTTGGTCATGATGAATGATCTTTCTTGATGTGGGTCTGTATGTGATTGCCAGTATCCTGTTTATAATTTTGTCATTTGTGTTCATTAATGATATGTGTTTGTAGTTTTCTTTCTTGTTTGGTCTTTGCCTGGTTTGGGTTATAGAGTATGCTGGCTTCATAGAGATTTGGAGAATTCCCTCTGATTATACCCTTCTAAACAGTTTCAATAAAAATGGTTGTAGGTCTTCTTGAAAAGTTTTATCTGCGTGAAACCAATCTGGGCTGGGCTTTTTAGTGGTAGGCTTCTTACCATCCTCCTAAATTCTCATATGTTGGGTTGTTTAAGCTGTCGATCTCTTCTAGGCCGACGCTTTCTGTGATTCCCAGATACATCCATTTCGTCTAGGTTTCAACCTTGGTAGAGTATACGGTTCTCGTAATATTCCATATGATTTTCTGGTTTTCCTTTCCGTTTGAATTTCCCTTTTTCATCACGGATTTATTGATTTGGAGTTGTTACATCTTTCTTTTTGTGTAACTGGCTGTGAGTTTGTCTTTCTGTTTATTCTTTCAAAGAAACAACTTTTGGATTCTCGATTTTTTGTATTGTTTTCTTTTCGTTTTCTATTTTCCATTGGATTCTGCTTGGATGACGGTTGGGTGCGAGTAAAGTATATTCCGCATCGTAGGGTTTTGGATCGGGTTTCCTGTCCAACCGTTGTTATTCATGGAAGTTTATCTCTCCACTCAACTATTGTTATAATTGGTTGAGAGGTTCAAGTTGTATTCTGATTTGTCTTTCGTTGTTCTTGTCTTCTTTGTATGTTCTCTATGCTCATAAATGAGATACCACCAAAACAAAGAGAAAATTCTTAAAGCCACAAAGGAAAAACAACAATGACTAAGGGGAAACCATCGAAACAAATGACTTTCACAACATAACAAAAGAATGGAGAAAGCATTCCCCCATGTAAGGGCAATTATACATACTATAATCCAGCAAAAATGTCATTTGTTGAAGAGAGAGAAAAACTTCCATGACATACACAAGAGAATATATGTCCGGAAAAACCAACCCTTCAAGAATACTTGAAGCAATCAAACAGAAGAAAGAGCAACCACCCCCAGGCACCTAGGAAATCAAATAAAAAGAATAACTGCGAAAGTGGAAACCTAATCCCAAACTGAAAATGGATAATAAGACAAAAGAAAGCCAACACACTATAAGTCATCAATATTAATGACTAAAATCCCCAATCAAAAGATAGTTGGAGACGGATTGGGAAACAGAATCATCGATATACTGTCTTAAAGAAACACATCTTAACTCAAGGACAGGCACCACCTAAGGAAGGGAGAAATAAATTATCCCAGAAAATGGTCCAAAAGCAGTTTGCTATATTAATATCGGCAAAATAACTCAAGTAAAAGAAAATCAAAGGACAAAGAAGGCCATTACATTTTTATCAGGAATATACCAGAAGATTTACACAATTATGAATAATGCCCCAAATTAGGTGCACAACTAACAGACATTCCAGACACAAGTCACAGACAAACCAGTCTCATAGTGGGAGGATTAATACCCACGAGTCCTTTGGAGATAGACAACAGGACAAGGAAACAAGAGACATTCTGAACTGAACGATATGAATCACCAAATGGACCTCACAGACCTCTACCGAACAATTCCATCCTAATACCAGAAATACACTTTCTACTCAGCAACCCAGGAACATTCTCCAAAATTGAACACATACTAGGACACAGAAGAAACTCTCCAAACAAAAAGATTGAAATATTTCATGCATTCTGTCAAGACCACAGTGCAATAAGCAACAACACCAGGACAAGCCTCCTGCCTCAAACACATGGAGACTAAAGAAACCACTCTTGAATAATGAATGGTCCAAGGAAGAGATAGCAAAGAAATAAAAAACATTCTGGAACTGAATGACAGTGACAATACAATACAACAAAACTTTTGAGATACTTTAAAAGCAGTATCAAAAGATAAGTTTTTATAGCCCTGGGTGCCTATTTTAGAAGAACAGAAAGAGCAGAAGTGAATGAACTAACACTACAGCAAAAAAAAAAAAAAAAAAAAAAAAAAAAAAAAAAAAAAAGAAATAAAACAAAAAATCAGAGCAGAAATCAATGAAATAGAAACAAGAAAACAATAAAGAATGAAAATCCAAAAGTTGTTTTTGAAGAATAAACAAGAATAGACAGACTCTACATTGCAAAAAGAAGAAAGAACCAACTCCAAATCAATACAATCGATGAAGGGATATCACAACGGACAAGGAAAGATCCAGAAAATCATATGGGGAATATTACAAAAGAACCTATATTCTACCAAAACCTAGAAGAAATGGTGAATACGGGAACCACAATATGCCCCGGCGAAACAGAGATCGCAGCTACAGACCCATACCATGAATAGAGGATTAATAAAAGCTCCAACAAAAGCCGGCCAGAGACAGCAAATTAATAAAACATTTCAAAAGACCAACCATTATTACTGAAACTGTTTAGAAGTAAACAATCAGAGGGAACTCTCCAAAATTCCTCTATGAAGCCAACATCACCTATTAACCCACCAGGCAAGAATCACTAAAAAGGAGAATTAAGACCATCTCCTAGAACACCGATGCCAAATTCAAACAGATTACTGGCAAATCCAACAGACCCATGACAGGAAGATTCATATCATCAATGGACCATTGGATCATACAAGATCAGGGATGGTTCAACATACTTAAATTAATATATATCATAAAATACATAAATAGTCTGAGGGACAAAAATGACAGGATCATCTAAATTGACGTGGAGAAAACCTTGACAAAATCCAGAATTCCTTCATGCATAAAGTCCTAGAAGGAATGGATCTGGAGGGAATTTTCTCAATGTAATAGACCATTAGACACAGCAAATATCATCCTCTCAAAGGGAAATGACGAACATCCTTTGGTTAGGATCCGACAGCCAGGGCTGTCCACTATCACCACCCTCTTCAATATAGTGCTTGAAACACTTGCTAGAGGAATAAGACATGAAAAGGAAATTAGAGGATTATTAATTGGAAAAGTGGAAGTAAAGCTATCCCCTTTTTTTCAGACGGTATGATAGTTGACCTTAGGGATGCTAACTCCACCAAAAAAATTCCTAGAAATGTATACGCTTAGATGTGGCAGGATACAATAACCTTATAAAAATAAAATGGCCTTTCTACACCAAGAACAAGCACTGGAGAAAGAATTCAAAAGACAATCCCATGGGTCACAAACAACAAATAAAAAACAAACAAAGACAACAAGAATCAACTACAGAAATAGAAAACCTTTAACAGAAAGATGAGAAGACTATCAAGAAGCATGGAACTATGCTCATAAAAGGGAAAATTAAAATTAGTAATGTCCATTTAACCAACTCCTGAAGAGACCAAGACAACAGCTCCAGAGAAAGTAGACTGTTTTGCTTCTCATCCACCTGTGCCCCTTTTCTAAGCCTAGGGAACAATCTGTGGAAGAGGGGGCGTGGTAGAATGTAAGGGCTGCGATTGGGGTGAATGGTGAAACTACAACAATATAGACTGGACACTCATTTGATCAACTTGATTGAACATACAAGCCCCCCCCCTGGATGGTGGGACCCATGGGTTGTGTGGGTTTGGGCACAACTGCTTGCAAATTGGTTTTACATGAAGGATGCTTGTACTCATAAATTATTACTTAATGTTGAAAAATTAAAACACTGAGAGAAAGATGCAAGATATTTATGGCAGAATGCATGATCTGGGATGGGGTGGGTTGGGGTGGGGTAAGGGAAAGGGAAATATGCCTGAACTGAATTGGAAAATGATGTATGAACTACACAAAGCATCAATAAAAAAATAAAAATTAAAAAAAAAACTTGCCATGCGTGCTGGTGCACACCTGTAGTACCGGTATTCAGGAGGCAGAGGCAGGCAGATCTCCATGAGTGTGAGCTCAAGAACACCTTTGTTTACATAGCAAGCTCCAGGCCAGCCTGGAGTGAGACCCTGTTTCAAAGAAAAGAAAACCACCAACCCTGAATAATCTTTATCTTCCCTCTCAGTGCATTATACTCTGAATATATTTTGAACCAAAATGTTAGCTGATACACCATCCTGACCTCCTCCTTCTGCAGTCTTCAAATATGATAAGGGAAGCTTTCAGGAGTTCATTCTACAAATTTATGAGACAGAATAGTCTCAAAAGTTCAGATTGCATAGATTCTCATCAGTAAAAATTTTGAAAAGAGTCAGCAAGAGTGTAGTTAAAATGCATTATAGCCAGAATAAGTGTGTATTTGTCAAGGTCAGTTGGGTTTCAACCAACTAGTGAAGTGCAGTAATGAACAAAGCAAAGAAACCTTGGGAAGAGAGAGGTGTTATTGTGTTTAAACAAATGTCATCAAGGCCATCCTTGACTTCATCAACTAACCCACCTCCACAGTTCTACTAGTGCCTGAATAGACCACTTCAGAAGCAGATTTATTACCTATCTTCCCATTCATGGATATATACATCGATATATTATTTTGGGGAATTTCATACATGAATATTATATTTGTACTATTTCCATCCCATCCAGTCCCCCTCCAAATCCTACCATGTCCTCCCCCATTTCTTTTAAATTTCTTATCTTCCTTTTTATTATTGTTACATATACATGTATATTTAAATATACACATATAATACATTAAGTCCATTTACTGGTGCTCCTGTGTACCTGTAAAGCTGCCTATTTGAAATTAGATAACATCTCAGGGAGCTAGTCCTCGGAAAAAACTGATTCTTCGTCCCTTGGCATCTGTTGATTGCTTGTAGCTCTTCATCTTGAGGTGGAGCCCAGTGAAATTTCTCCCATCCAACTTGGAAAATCAACTGGTTTTGTCATTACACAGATCTCATTAGACTACCATGCTGTGGAGATTTCATGGATATAGCTTCCCTATAATGTCTAGAATGCATTAACTTGCAGGTGTCTTATCCCTTTGTCTCTTACATTGTTTCCAACCTCTCTCTGTGGTGTTCCCTGAGCCTTAGGTATAAATGTTACATTATACATGTATCGCTTAGGGCTGGGAGCATAACAGTCTCTGTTATTCTCTGCCTTTGACAAGTTGTGGAACTTTGTAATAGTGTTCATCTATTGAAAAAAGAAGATTCTTTGATGAGAGGTCAGAAGTACACTTATCTATAGATATAAGGATATGGATTTAGAATATAGCCAGAACTTTATGTTGGTATGGAGAAGTGACAGAAGTTTTTTCCAGTGTCTATGAGCTTGCCTCCTATATGTACTTGGCTATGTTTACAGTACCATACATGAATCCCCCCATTCAGTTTGCATTAAGTCTATTAAGACAGTAGTTGATTCTCCAGGATAAAAGTACTGCCACTACACCAATAGGGAGAGTTTGCTGGGATAGACAGTGTTGTGGTTCATAGGCTTTACGGTTTGGGTAGGACCACTGATCATTTTTCTCCCTTGGCAGTTTGTATATCCTTCAGGGAGGAGACTTCCAGGTAACTTCCAGCTCCATTGTTCCAAGTCCTGTGTATGAAGTGTGTCCTTTCTTCAATAATAGGGCCTTACCTTCAAGTTCTGAGAGGCAATCAAGAGCTGTGGAATAGCCTGTGTTATTTGGGAATCTCTTGGACTACCCTTATCAACAATTCAAAGAAAGGTTTCCCTTGCCTGGCACTGTGAATTTTTCAATATAGCTTTCAGCTATACATATTCACTCATATGCATATTTTATGTGTATTTTTCAGTAGGCTTAATAAGTACTGTATTTCACTTTCACTTTTCACATCATCTAAACATCTCTCTCTCTCTCTCTCTCTCTCTCTCTCTCTTTCTCCCTTCCTATTCTCTCTTCAGTTAAATTCTCCCCCCCATTTTTCCCATTTCCTCCTTGATAATGCCTGCACTCTTTCAAGCTCTTTCTTCCCATCTCCTCCGTTGTTTCTTTCAATTTCCTTAGTTCCTGCAGTTATATTAGAATATATAATCACATCTAAGGAATTGGAGCTAGGATCCACAAATGAAAGAGAATATGTGTCTCTTCTTTTCCTGAGTCTGGGTTGTTTCACTTTGTATAATGGTTTCTAGTTCCATCCATTTATCTGCAAAAATTCATTATTTCATTTTCTTTTTCATTGAATAGAACTCTGTTTCATTATTCATTCATCAGTTGATGGATATTTGGGCTGTTTCTGTTTCCTAATTATTGTGAAAAGAGCAGCAATAAATATGGCTGAACAAGTATCTCTATAGTAGGATGAGTCCTTTGGGTATTTGCCAAGGAGTGGTATAGCTGGATCATGTGGCTGATCTATTTTTAGTTTTTATTTTAAATGTTTCTCTGCACAAATTTCTGCAGTGGCTGTACCAGTTTACAGTCCCACCAGTGGTAACTGAGTCTTTTCCTTTCTCTACATCCTCTCCAGCATTTGTGGTCATTTGTTTTCTTGATCTTAGCCATTCTGACAGTGGTAGGGTGAGATCTTGTAGTATTATTAATTTACGTTTCCCTAATTAATAAGGATGTGGAACACTTTTAAAGTATTTCTTAGCTATCCGTTTTAATTCTTTGAGAATTCTCTGTTCAGATCCATAGCCCAGTTTATTTTTAAACTGAGTCCTATATGAATAAGTGAGTGACTTAGTGATCTGGTTGTTGGTTCTTTTATTCCTTTACCTCTTTTCCTTATTCTGTCTCTCAATCATTCATTTATTCATTCATTCATTCATTACTTTGTTCATTCATTTGTTCCTTCCTTCCTTCCTTCAGCTGTTGTATGTGTAGTGCCTGGTATATAGTAGTCACTCAGTGATTAAAATAAAGGAGATGACAATTGAATGAATGCATACACCAAGAATTTTAAATGTACTATGTATGGCAGATGTTGATAAAATATGACTCCATTTTATATAGCAGTAGGAGAACCAAGTATTTGACTAATTGGTGCTGATAAAACTTTGACCCTAAAGAGCTTTTGTTTATTATAGTATCCATCGGTATTTACCATATTAAACATTAAAACATAGAAAAATTTTAGATATATGAATACACAAAATACATTCTATTAGCCAGGATAATAATGACAACATTACTGATTATGTTGCCCAAGAAAAATGTCATTAACTTGCCACCTGACCCAGCCATGCCACTCCTGGGTATGTACCCACAAAACTCATCTACTGCAGAGATACATGCACAGCCATGTTTATTGCAGTTCTCTTCACAATAGCAAAGAGCTGGAACCAACCCAAGTGCCCCTCAACTAACAAGTGGATAGAGAAAATATAGTACATCTACACAATGGAGTTTGATGCAGCAGTAAAGAAGGATGACATCATGAACTTTGCAGGTAAATGGATGGAACAAGAAGATATTATGTTAAGTGAAGTAACACAGTCTCAGAAAAACAAACGACGAATTGTATCCCTCATCTGTGGATGCTAGTGCCAATTACCTAAGAGTAAATATTTCTTGTGCAGGGCTCCTTGAACTTTTGTCCAAGTAGTTGGGAGTGGCGCATATTGGAAAGAACAACAACAACAACAACAACAGAAGACTGCGTCAAAGAACTGATTGAAACGGTGAACTTCTGCTTGAAACAGTCAACTTCTATATCGAGAATTTTTTTTTTTTTTGGTCTTTTCAAGACAGGGTCTCTTTGTAGTCCCAGCTGTCCTGGAACTCACTCTGTAGACCAGGTTGGCCTTGAACTCACAAAGATCCACCTGTCTCTGCCTCCCAAGTGCTAGGATTAAAGGTGTGCACCACCATGCACGGCTTATATATCGAGAATTTTGAGAAAGACTGAGAAAAAGATGAAAAACATGTTTGGCAGAATGCATGAGCTTTGGTGGAGTGGGGGGCGGTAGTGAGGGGGATACAGGCCTAGATTTGATTTGTAACATAATCTTGTACAAAAAAATATATATAGCTGGGCATGGTTGTGCACACCTTTAATCCTAGCACTTGGGAGGCAGAGGCAGGTGGATCTTTGTGAGTTCAAGGCCAGCCTGGTCTACAGAGTGAGTTCCAGGACAGCTGGAGCTACAGGGAGACCCTGTCTCGAAAAGACCAATAT
>VZQC01007398.1:6327593-6439582 GCA_009823505.1 Rhizomys pruinosus | reverse complement strand
AAAAAAAAAAACTGAGAGAAAGATGCAGGACAGTTATGGCAAAATGCATGATCTGGGATGGGGTGGGGGTAGGGGGGAAGGGAAGGGGAAATATGCCTGATCTGAATTGGAAAATGATGTATGAAATGTACAAAGCACCAATAAAAAAAAAAGAAGTGTAAAACAATTCTGTTTCATAATGTGTCTAAGCCACACTTTAGTATCCACCTTTGTATCATTTGTGCCTAAGACATCCATGTTGATATACTACTATTTTCTTACTTTATTTTTTATGTATATGTGTGTAAGGTTGAATGAGTTTGTGTACACCATGTGCATGTAGGTGCCTATGGAGGGCAGAAGGCATGGGATCTTGAGCTGGAGTTACAGGTGGTTGTGAGCCACCTGATGTGGATGCTGGGAAACAAATCTAGGTCCTCTGCAAGAACAGTAAGCACTCTTAATAGCTGCAAGGCCATTCCTACAGCCCCACATATAGTGTTTTAAATTAAGAAAAATTGTAGGGAGAAAGCATAAAAGATTGACTATGCTTTTAAAGCCCTACCCCCTCTTCTCTGAGATGCCTTCAAAGAGCTCAGTCACTCATAGGCAGGGTCCTTGGTCTTATGCTTGTCTCTCCTTAGATTTGACCATTGTTTCTTTAGCTTGAATGAATATGAGAATTCCCTGAAGCATTTGAACAAATACAGAAGCTGTAGTTCAAAATATTTGGAGTAGACCCCTATGCCCTACACATTTTATTTTATTTTATTTATTTCTGTATGTGTATGAATGTACTGTCTGCATGCAGGTCTGTGCAGCCCTGTTGTACAATGCCGGGGAGGTCAGAAGAGGGTGTTGGATTCCCCTGGAACTGGAATTCTCCTGGAATTGGAGTTTCAGACGGTTCTCGGCTGCCACGTGGGTGCTGGGGATTGAACCCAGGTCCTCTGAATGAGCGGTCAGCGCTCTTAACCACTAGGCTATCTCTCCAGCACATTTTTAAATGTGCAAAGTTGTGCCTTGTGCCAGAGAAACATAATTTGTTTTGTGGCATTAGCTGGGTGGCTCATGGGAGGTATAGTTTACCTCACAGACTTTTGTTCTGCACCCATCACTGCTCAATTTAGAAGGAGTATAATCGCATCCATTGATCACAGAGTTTAGATCTTGGTTTTAAAATACTAATTTTTCAAAGAGTAGAGTGAAATTCTTTATTTGGGATGCCTTTGAGCATCTCCAGCCAGTATTTATTTGAGGGTCCCAAAGCATTTCCTTACTGAGATGGAAACAGACAGAATAAGGTTATAGACACAGGATATTTTATTTATTTATTTATTTATTTATTTATTTATTTATTTGTGTGTGTATGAAAAAACTGTCTGCGTGTAGGTCTGTGCACCCGAGATACTGGATATTCTTCTAGGAAGAATATGTAGCACCAAATACTGTAACTGAATGTTAAGAAACACTGATATTTGGTTTAGAAGAATCCACTTCAGAACACATACTTTGAGTCAAATTCACTTGGTTTTGAAAGATGGTAGTAAACCCAACTCATTTTCTTTTACCTACATCTCCAGAATAAATGCCCCTCATTTTTTTAAGGTGACTGTACTTTTCTGGTGGGTGAGAAGTTTCCTGAAAGTTGGTCCCCTTGCTGGTGAGGGAGGTTTCTCTCTAGTCTGGTGGGACATAGCAGAAGTCCCTATGAACGCACATAAGTTAGGAAGATTTTCATGAAAAAGACCACGATTTTACATCTGATTCCCTTATAGGTTTATTTTAAAGGAGGACTTTTTAATATTGGCATGTTTTTCAAGTTGGAGCTCAGCAGGTCAAGGTGGCTGAGATATCATCTGTGACACTGGTCATTGTTTATGAATGACAGTAGGACATTTTTATGCAAAAGCAGCAGGAGTTAACACAAAAGGCATCTTGTGAGCTGGGAGGCAGTGGAAAGGACAGGTGGAAAGAGCAGAGTGGCTGGGGAGAGGAGGGAAACTAAGAGAAAGCAGAGGAGGGAGGCCCAAGGACTTCTTATCCTTACTGTGGTGTTCATAATACGGAGAGACTATTGTCCAGCAGATTGAATTTCAAAGGCACAGCACATTTTTATCCACAATACTTTTGAGTAAGAGTGAATTATCTATTGAAAATCAGTACAAAACAATCTTCACTCTCTTTATAATGAAGCTTTTAGGTCATACCCACAGAGAAATTGTAGAACACAGTTTGAACCTTCAGTTTATTCCCTTGTCAAGGCTTAGCAGATATGAGTTCTCCCAGAGACACCCACCTCTAATTTGTAAAGACACTGGCTGGTGGTAATCAGAATCTCGATTTCTTCCTCAGTTATTCATAATAATAGGAAAAATTTTCTTTTGAGACATGTTTTTTTTCTAGAAATGCCAAAAGCTGGTTTACAGGGCAGCGTTAAAATGAGTCTCAGAATATTTTCCTGCATAGATATAGCAGGATGACATGGGAAAGAGAATCATGGACTCTTCTGTCACTTTCATCCCATTAACCACAGAACGAGTCGCATCTGGCCTCAGTGCAAAGTAATACTTCTCAATATCTTGAGTCTGGTCAATACTTTACTCCTTTCATTCAAGCCCAGACAAGCACAGTTTTGGAGAACAGATGAGATTAGGCTTATTTAGCATGTCCTAGACATAGATAAAATCCAGCACCAACGGCCCTACAGTGAAGTACATGGAGATGCTATGGTGGGTGGTAGAGCTCAGCTCAGCTGGCAATCATCTGGGTGACCTTGGATAAGTCACTTTGTCTTCGGTACACCTCAGTTGTCCTATTTATGAGAAGGGACTACTGCTGTCTTTGCCTCATCTCATAGGGTGCTGGGGGAGTCTCATGAGAGAATAAATGTGCTTTACCATCAAAAGTCTGATTTCTTTTATTTTTAAGGGACATAGATAAAGCAGAGAGTAGCTCTACTCAGATAGATACCTTTATAGATTTTCTCAGCTTCTGGTGATGGCTGCACTGTTTTGGTCTCTCTTAAAAGCTTAGTGCTGAGGGGCCTTTAGGAGGTCCAGAGTCAAGAACGAAACTTTTTACTACCATCTCTTAAAAACCAGGGCACTAACATTTGCTCTCTTTGAAACTGACACAATTGTCATCCCAAAGTTGTGTTGGAACAGAAAGATATAGTGCATGCACACTTGCAGAATAATGAACACACACATACAGAGAGGGACAGAGAGAAAAGGGGGCAAAAAGGAAGTAGGGGGAAGAAAGGGAGGGAGAAGGGAAGAAGAGGAGCAGAAAGGAAGGACACAGGTTAAAGATCAGGTTAAAGGTCTTTAGAAAGTTCTTTCCTAGCACCTGATAGACTCCCTTTCTGTTCACCTTCTGGTCCCCTTCTTTCTATGTGTGCCAAAGGTCACAGAGCACTGGAATTTTATTGTCTCTACTCAGTGCTCTACATTGAGTGTCTGAAACAGTCACTGTCCTCTATCTTACACAGAGATTGCATGAATATGCCTTGATGTAATAAAAATGACAACATTTTTTTTCTTGTGCATTGGCTAGAAAATAGCCATTGGTGCTTAGGAAACCATGACATTTTATAAACCAATAAGTAAAAAATAATACTTTTCCTTTGGATGCCACTCTTATTTTTTCCAACATAGGCCATCACATTAATTTTTAAATATGTATTTTATTGAGTTATTGTGCATTTCATACAATGCATCCTAATCATATTTAGACATACTCCCTGATCTGTAGCCCTCATAGCCTCTTCACCAGATTTCATGTGTTCTGTCATATATGTTAACCTCTGCATCTAAGGCTCACAGAACATAGTGGAACAGGGTTAGAGAGTACACTAATGTACTTCTCAACTTTCACTAGCAAAGCTTCTACATACAACAGAGGGAAATTAACATAGTAAGCTACTACTGGGAAAAATGTAGAGAATAAGAGACTGCAGAATGCATGTTCCTGGACAGGACTCCCATTCCTGTTTTAAAGATGCCTTTAATGGATGTTGTAAGGGCAACTCTCAGGAATGAAAAAATCAAAATCATATGAGTCTTTACATAATACAGGTAATTTTCAACCATTTCATAATCACATGCTGGTTCTCTGCTTACAACCATTTTTCTCTGATTTCAAGTCATTGAATGGTCCATTAGAAACAGCAATGAGCTGAGAGTCAGAAGAGGTGATTCCTCCATGCTTAAATCACCTTGCTTTTGTAAGCCTGAGTTTCCTGTTTCCCAAATGAGACTTTTAGACTAGATATTCTGTAAGACCCCATGCAGATCTAATTTTCTATGATTTTATGACTTTGACAGAAGGGTAGCAGAAGTCAGATGGGAAGGAGCTGGATTGGTGGGGGTACCATTAGAAATCTGTGTCAGTTAGAAATCATGCTTATTTTTTTCTCTTTTTTTTCTTTAACACATTTACAATCCAATGCTATTCAGCCATATTTATGGATCTCTAATGCAACCGGTTCATGCTAATGGTAGGTTTTCTGCCTTTAAACTTCTTTGTGGTTGCTTGTTTAAAGAACACATACTCTCTACTATCCAAATAAATACAGTAGACAGTGTGTGTGTGTGTGTCTGTCTGTCTGTCTGTCTGTCTGTCTATGTTTTGTCTTGTCTTATCTTGTTTGACACAGAGTCTTCCTGTAGCTGGCTTTGATCTCACAGAGATCTGCCTCCTGAGTACTGGGATTAAAGGCATGTACCAACATGAAGGATTCAGGAAACCCAGCCAAAATCAACCTGATGCAAGCTGGATCCCTACAGGTGGATACAGACAATTCTCTCTGTTCTCTCATCATCCCACAGAAAAGAAGGCTTGACCCAGGCATTCTGGAATGCTGTAGGGCTTATGCTTCAGAAGAGGGACCCACATACTCTTGCCACTGGATTTCCTCATAAGTCAGATATGAGAGCTAGCACAGAGGGGCTTGGGGGTTACAGAGATACTGTACTTGGGCATCAACTTTTCAGGGGCATTGATTGTCATTGCTGATATCACCTGGAGAACAGCTGGACAGGAAGCCACCAAATACACCCTGTTCATTGCCAGTCAGTGTGAAAATGGTTTAGGGCAAAGACGTCCTATAGAAAGCTATTTTGTTTATATGAATGCATTTTGTTTTCTCTTTCCCAAAATTTCCTTCATACCAATTGCCTTTAATGTATAATTTCCAGTTTACCACACTGGCATACAATGTTAATATATTTACATATTTAATATTCTCATTTTCAAAAGTAGCTTCATTTGGCTGAGTCTTGTCTTTCCAAAATATATCTAAGGGTATGTTACTGATAGAGATTATATGTGTTTGTATGTCTGCCTGTGTGTATTCTTTGTCTCCACAGTCACTATAAAATAGATGCACTAAAATCCCTAGACTTGCTCTTTTGAAATTGACAAAATAGTGTGTGTAGTGTCAAATTGATTTCACATAGATATGAATGTCTGATGGGGTGGATTGACAGGCTGCTGATGAAATATTCTGGAGTTTGACAATCTGGAACCTACCTATCAAAGGAAATAAAATAATCCTCTTAATTTTATTTTCTCTTGGTCATTATTGTTAAAGATGTGATTTCCTGTCTCTTTTGCTAAAGATTAAATGAAGAATCAAAACTTTCATTCTCAGGTAAGCCTGGAATACAAAGTTCCATATTTGGAGTTATGAACTTATGACAAATGGCCCAGTACCTATGCAGAGAGCTGCCTTCACTTCTTTACCACCCTTCTGAGCACTCTCACGTACTTTATGGCTTACTAAAGCCCTGGAAACTGTACCCTTCCTTTACTCATCTATGAATGGATGAGCCTGGGTGCACCATGCCCCTCTTGTCCATGTCCATCTTGTGTGAGTTCCATGGCACACTATTTTATTTTTTAAAAAGACTGCTAGATTAAGAAGTACTGCATGTTTTACCTGTTTCTATGGAATCACCAACCACAATTCAATATTAAAGATACTATTCAATTTAACTTAGGTTTCCAACCTTATATGAATAGAGAAACTACAAATTTTAACTTTGTGTGTTTGTGTGTGTGTGTGTGTGTGTGTGTGTGTGTTAATGCAGGCAAATGTGTGCTATACCACACATATGGAAGTCAAAGGACAATCATTTAAAGTCAGTCCTCTCCATCCATTCTGGGATTGGCTATCAAACTCAGGTCGTCAGCAGCAAATGCTTTTACCTGCTGAACCATCCTACTACTCCTGATTAAAGAAAAATTTTAGAGAGGCATTTTAAAAAGTTTGAGCTCTAACCAAACATTATGGTTTACCTAAATAAGCATCTCTTCTGAAAATTTAGAGGAAATGTTAAGTACCAACTTTGGAAAATTTTTATTTGGTATAATTTTAATGGAATCGGAAAGGGAGAAAAAACAATAGTAGTTGGAAATGATTGTCAACTGAATCTGCAGATGGTCCTAAAAAATAAGTGCTTTTTTAAAATCAATGAATAGTCATCCTAAAGCAGACTATTATGGTCTCACTGAGGCTTTCATTCTTTTAAAATGATTTCATCATTTAATTATGTGTATGTGTCTGGTTCTGTGCATGTAAGTTAATTTGCCTGCAGAGGTCAAAAGAGGGATTCATATCAGAGTTACAAATAGTTGTACCTGATATTGGTACTGGGAACTGAATATGGGTCCTTTGAAGGAGCAGTATGCACTTAACCACCAAGTAATTTCTCCATCCCCTTTGCTGAAGTTGTTCAATCAATAATTCATCAATGATATAAAAGGCATTCACAAAATGAGTATGTTTTCAACTTGTGCTAGATAGCTTGTGTGCACTCTATCTCTATTTGCACCCCCAGACCCTCCCTCTTCCCTTCTGTGCCCCATACCTAGTCTCAGGAGACTGGTTTTTGTAGTCCTTATCAATGGTATTCCTTGTGGTCTGACCTCTATCTCAGTTTGGCCACTCTATCAGCAGTTCTCCCAGTTCTCACATTGCAGGTTTAGAAGAGTCAGTGCATCCCTTTTCTGAAGGTCATAACCTTTACAACACAACTTAAAGCTTTCAACTGTGACCTCATCTGGATGTAAAGTCCTTCTATCAAAATCTCTTTAAACTTCATCATTGTATTATATCTGATTTTTACCAGAATGCTAACCGATACACTCTGGAAAATTAAACAAAACAACAGTATAAAATGCATGGATCCTACCTTCAGTAAGCTTATTTCATCATTGAAGAAGGCCATGCTGAAAAGTTATCACAGGAGAAATGCATGGCATCACTCTACCAGGAGAGAGATACTATCGAGAAGCAACTTTGTGTTCTCCACAGTTTCATTGAGCTGACATTCATTAAAATACACATATTTACAATGTATAATTCTGTAAGTTCTGATGTGTGTGGTCCCATCAATAATATCAAAATTAGATGTTGATCACCCTCAAGAGTTTTCATATGTCCTGTTATATTTAGAAAATGCCTCCTGAAAAAAATCTATCCCTTACAAAAATCTTAACTTTATTAATGGATTATTTGTATTTTCTAGAGGCTTTCCATTCAGAGCTATTATTTTCATAATCATTCATATTACAGTGTGTATCAGCAGCACATCCCTCTTTATTTCTGTATAGTATTCCATTGTATCAATTATATCACTATTCACTATTTTTTCATACACCTGTTGATAGATATTAGAGTTGATTATATTTTCTGCTGTTTCAAACAAAACTGATATGAACAATTATGTATAAATCTTATGCTTTCATTTGCTTCAGGAAATACTTAAAGGCTAATATTTGGATTATGTGGGGGCTGTAAATTTAACTTTTGTAAGATAACAAAATCACCTTTCTCAAGTGGTTTCCTGTTTGTACTATATAGTGTATGAGTGTTCCTGCCACATCATGTTTTCACTGATACTTGCGAGGGGTACATTTCAATATATTATGGTATCTTACAGTAGTTTTAATTTGTATTTCCATTTGAGTATTTTTGTGTTTATTTGTTCTTTTTATATCTTCTTCGACTGTGTCTTTACATCTTTTGCTTATTTTTTTGCTATTTTTTTCCAAGTGCTGACCTTTTGGAGTTGTTTAAATAGTCTAGATAAAAATTACTTGTGTATGGGGCTGGAGAGATGGCCTAGCAGTTAAGAGCACCAACTGCTCTTGCAGAGGACCTGGGTTCAATCCCCAGCACCCACATGGAGGCTAAGAACCATCCATAACTCCAATTTCAGGAGAACTCCAGTTCCAGGGTGTAGTGGTTTGAATGAGTGTCCCCCTTAGGCTGTAAGTATTCAGATATTTGTCTCCAGTTGGTGGCACTGTTTTTGGAGGTTTTAGAAGGTGTGGCCGTGCTAGGGGAAGTAAGTTATTGGGGGCAGGCTTAGTGAGTTTAACAAGCCTCGTGGTCTCCAGTTGCTCTCTCTCTGCTTCCTGTGCTCTTTGCGAGATGTGACCCTTGGCTTCCTGCTCCAGATCCAGCTGCCATGCCTCCCGCCACAATGGACTCTAATTCCCTGGAACCATCAATCATAAGCTCAAATAAACTCTTCCTTTTATAAGTTCCTTGGTCATGGTGTTTTATCACAGCAACAAATAAGTGATTAATACAGTTATTGGTACCAGGAGTGGGGTGTTGGCTGTGAAGAACCTGACCATGTGGATGTTTGGAGAAATGTGGAAGACTTTGGAACTTTAGGCTAGAAAAGCTGTTGAGTACTGTAAGCAGAGCTTAACAAGCCATTCTAGTAGAAGGCTGGAAGAAAACATGGCTGCAAAAAAATGTAGTCCCAGAGGAAAATAGAGACTTAGGCAGCACCTGGGATATTTTGATAAAGAGTCTGGCAGCAGTTTGCCCACAGCCCAAATGCTTGCTTGATGCTAAGTTGAAAAGCAATGGACTGATGTCTTTGGTGGATGATATTTCAAGACAGCCTAACGTAGAAATGGTGACGTGGCTTTTAATGGTGAATATTGTGCAGATCTACAGTGAAGAAGAGGAGATGGGGCAGAAAGAAATTCAAAATGTACAGTCTGGATCTGAAAACTGCACTAGGAAGATTAAAGATGGAGCCAAGGCATGTGAAGGAGAAGCTCCCTTTCATAAGGAGACTAAAGTGATTAAGGAAGGGCCTTGAGATTTACAAGTAAACAACAGAAATAGTACCTTCAGGGCAAGACCACAACCAGCTAATCCTCAAACTTTTGAAAGGAAAATACTGAAAAGGTTTTCTGCTACAAGTTCAGGCCAGAGAAAAGTTGCAAATCTTGCTGAAATAGGCCAGGGTCCGCCCCAAACTTGCAGCCAAACTCGGCAGTTTCATTCACATGGTGCTGGCTTTAGAGGCATGAAGTTTGCAAGAGCGAAGGGGTCTTCAGTTCTTCCTCCATGGTTTCAGAGATCTGCCAAGGTCAGGCAAAGTGCAGCAGGGGTGTCCTTGCATAAAGAAGGCCCTGATAGGCCATTGCATGAAGCTGTGAATGTGAAGCCTGGTTGGCAGTGCAGACCCCAAGAAGACATTCGAGATGCCAGACCTGTGAGATATTTGCCAAGGAGAGCTGCATACAGGGAGTGGTACCAGCCTAAGAAAGAGATGTATGTTGCAAGCAAAGCTGGAAGAGATGAGCGATCTAAGCCCTTTGGAAGTCAAGTCCCAGAAGTCGCACATGGAGCTACTGGACTTGGTTTTTGCCCTGCTGGTTTTCGGTCTTGTTTTGGTCCGGTATTTCCTCACCATGCCTCTATTCCTCCCTTTTGGAATGGGAATGTGTATTCAGTTCCACTGTATGTTGGGAGTTTGTAATTTGCCTTTTAATTTTACAGGAGTTTACAGTTAAGAGATTGGCTTGAGTTTCAGAAGAGACTTTGGACTGTAGACTTTTGAATGGCGTTGAAACTGATAAAGACTATGGGGACTTTTAAGGTTGGACTAAAAGCATTTTGCATTTTATATGGTCAGGAGCATATGGGGGCCAGGGAGTGGAATGTGGTGGTTTGAATGAGTGTCCCCCATAGGCTGTAATTATTCAGATATTTGTCTCCAGTTGTTGGCACGGTTTTTGGAGATCTTAGAAGGTGTGGCCATGCTAGAGGAAGTACGTTATTGGGGGCAGGCTTAGTGAGTTTAACAAGCCTCGTGGTCTCCAGTTGCTCTCTCTCTCTGCTTCCTGTGCTCTTTGCAAGATGTGACCCTTGGCTTCCTGCTCCAGATCCAGCCACCATGCCTCCCACCACAATGGACTCAAATTCCCTGGAACCGTCAATCGTAAGCTCAAATAAACTCTTCCTTTTATAAGTTCCTTGGTCATGGTGTTTTATCACAGCAACAGAAAAGTGATTAATACACAGGGGAATCTGAGACCCTCTTCTGACCTCTGCAGCATTGCACGACATGGGTGCACAAACCTACATGCAGACAATACACTCATACACATACAAAAATAAATTTTAAAAATTATTTAAAAATTATTTGTGTGTGTGTCCATATACAGGATACTATCATAATTTTCTCTGCTGAGTATGTATCTTGTCTTTTCATTTTCTTTAATGGAGTCTTGATAAGAGTAGAAACTTTTAATATTTTATTGATTCTTTGAGAATTTCTTGCAATATATTTTGATCATATCCAGACTCCCTCCCCATCTTATCCCACCCCCTCCTTAATCCTTCACTTAAGTCTTGTATGATTTTTGAGGCCTATCGAGTCTAATTTGTGTTCCCCAAATATTCTTGAATATGGATCTGTTCCTGGGCGAGACTGGTGGACCAAACTAGTGTCACACCTTTAAAGAAAACTGACTATCTCTCAATAGTTCCTCAGCTAGGGCTGGGGCATCTTGCCTACCTCCTTACCTCCTTTGCTGGTATTTTACCTGCCTTGGGCTTACACATGCTGTCAGAAGTGCTTTGACTTCATATGTACACTATCACTGCCCTGTTATGCCTGGAAAACCCTGTTTGCTTTTAGTCATCCACCACTTCCAGCTCTTGCAATCTTTCCACTCCCTTTTCTACAAAGATCTCTGAGCCTTGAGAGCACAGGGTGAGATATAAGGTTCCCATTTAGGGCTGAACACTCTGCATTTGCTTATTTTCTGCACACTGATCAGTTGTGGGTCTGTGGATTAATTGTCATCTGCTATAAGAAGCATCTCTAATGATAGTTGAGATATGCACTAATCTATGGTTATAACAGCAAGACATTAGAGTCAGATAATATTATGCACATTTAGCCAAGTAATAGTACTTACTTTGTTCTCTCATATGGTCTATGACCAGTGTTGCCACAGATTCCTAGGCCTGATAACAGTAGCAGCTATGAGCTTCATTTCATGAATCAGTCCTTAAATCTAATCAGAAATTTACTCATATAACATTTGTGCCACTATTGCACTAGTGGTCATATCTCACCACTCCAGCTGTTACTGTAACTTGTAGGATTTACAGCTTGGCAAGGTTAGTGATTACTTTTCTCATCTAATAGCTTGTATAGCACTTTAGAGTATTATGAAAACTAGTCAGTAGAGATGAAGTTTTGAGGTCACTGCTAGCTTGATTTCTCCATGTTTGTTCTATAACTCACATATGTAGTATCTTTAGCAATAGTGTATTACCGTCAAGTTCTAGAGGTAACCAAAATCTGTAACAATGTCTAGTATTGTTTGAGGGTCGATGGTATACCCCTAGTCAACACCTCCAAAATAAGGAGCCCATTTCTAGCATTGGAACTTCTATTTGCTAGCCCGTTGTGTCTGATAGGGGCATTTTCCCATCATGGTTGGGTAACTCCATTTAAACTTTTTATGTAACTATACATATATTTTTAAAGAAGCCTCTAGAGAAATGGGTTTCCATATGACTTTTTCCAAAGAACTTTAGTGTTAGTTTTCACTCTCCATGCTCTCTCCTCTACCCTGCCCTCCTATACCCTGCCCCATGTAGTTCTTCCTAATAATGAATTCCATTATTCTCCTTTCTCCTTTTATATCACTACATTCTATGGCCCTGTCATGGTCCCTCACTAGTTTCCTGACCTCTGTGGATTTTCCAATTGAAACACATATTTAAAGAGTCAAACTATCTACATATAAAGAAAGCATACAACGTTTGTCTTGCAGGGTCTGAGTTGCCTCACTCAAGATGATTTTTTTCCAGTTATGGTCATTTACCTGTGAATTTCTTATTTTTTTCTTATCAACTGAATGATATTCCACTGTGAAAATGTACCACACTTTCACTATCCATTCATCAGTTGATAGTAGGCCATTTCCATTTCCTGCTTATTATGAATAGAGCAGCAATGAACATTGGTGAGCAGGTGTCTCTATAGTAGGATATAGAGTCCTTCGGTATTTGCCAGGGAGTGGTATAGATGAATCATATTGAAGACCTATTTCTAGCTTTTTTAGGATCCTACACACTGATTTCCATAGTGGCTGTACCAGTTTGCCTTCCCACCAACAATGATTAAGAGTGTGGCCCTTAGAATGTTGACTGCTCCAGGTGATGGAACTTTATCCAAAAGTACAAGGACAGTACATATTGGACTCAATTTTTTCTATTATTATTATTATTATTAAACTTTTCCTTAGGTCATACATCATTTCTCGATCTAATCTAGAGTCACGTCCCTTTCCATGCCCCCCATCCCACCCAAGTCCCTGCACTCTTTTAAGGAAGAAAAAAACCTTCCAATTCAAGCGGACACAATTTTTTAAAAGTTTAGTGAGAAGAGTGAACCTAGGGGGAATTGTGGAAGGACCTTGAATGTGATCAAAATACATTGCAAGAAATTCTCAAAGAAATGGTTTCTCTGCCCCGAGTCCCAGATTTAGACATTTGCAACCAGCTTTGGAGAGCTGGTAGGCAGATTCCACATGGTGCAGGGGTTCAGTGCGTTCCACCCTGCCAGTGAGTGTACGTGGCAAGAGCCTGAAACTGCAACATATCATTCCAAACCCCTACCCTCCTAGCTCTGGAATAGCTGGTGCCCCTTCCACAGCTCCAGGCTAGGCTTCTCTGCCCTGGGACCCAGTTTCAGACATTTGCAACCAGCTTTGGAGAACTGGTGGGCAGACTCCACATGGGACAGGGGTTCTGTGGGTTCCACTCTACCAGTGAGGGCATGAGGCTGACCTCCACTATGTGGTGAGAGCCCCAAACTGTGGCATGCCTTTCCAAACCCCCTACCCCCTTGATCAGGAACACCTGAAACCCCTCCAATGCGTCCAGGCTAGGCTTCCATGCACTTGGACTCAGATCCAGAAATTTCTAGCACACCCAGAGAGATGGCAGGTGGACTCCACATAGTGCAGGGGTTCTTTAGTGTGGGGGGCCCACTGAGATTTGTGGTAAAGACCATCTAATCCCAGGACGATCCATGTGGGAAACACTCACAGGAAAGCACACCATGTGGACGCATGTTGAGGTCCAAATGCAGAGAGAGCTTTTATTTCAAGATGTCTGCTTAAAGATCCAGCATGACAGAGTGTCTCTTGGGCTGCTCAAAGAGGGTCACAGCTCTGAGCCCTTTTGTGGGCGGGGGTGCCTGGGCTTGCCTTTGCAGCTGGTCGGGGTTGGGTTTGGTGCCTCTGACTTTGTTGGAACCCAGAACTCGCTCAGGCAGGTAGATTTAGGTTCTAGAGTGTCTCTTGGGCTGCTCCAAGAGGGTTGCAGCTCTGAGCCCTTTTGTGGGCGGGAGCGCCTGGGCTTGCCTTTGCAGCTGGTCAGGGTTGGGTTTGGTGCCTCTGACTTTGTTGGAACCCGGAAGTCACTCAGTCAGGTAGATTTAGGGGCTAGAGTGTCTCTTGGGATGCTCTAAGAGGATGGCAGCTCTGAGCCTTTTTGTGGGCAGGGGCGCCTGGGCTTGCCTTTGCAGCTGGTCGGGGTTGGGTTTGGTGCCTCTGACTTTGTTGGAACCCGGAAGTCGCTCAGGTAGGTACCAGGGCGAGGGCTAGGTCAGGCATACCCCATCCCCCACCGCCAAAAGGAATTGGTGAGAAAGTATCCAAGTGGCCTATTTTTTTGGAGAACCTTCAGAACAGGAAGAGAAGAATGACTTAAGCTTCCAATATCCAATATATAGACAAAATTGAAAGCCTGAAACCTAGATAAGTGAATACTCCCTAAACAAGGAGGAGGAAATGGGGGGGGGGGGAAGCATCGGAAGGAGGCAAGCAAAACCATCCACTAACATAGTGAAAAGACATTTGTTATTTGAACCACAAAAGGGAAACCCACATGCCAGGGACACGACGAAGGGACAACATGGGAAAGGCACAGGATAATCCCGCACCAGGCTCTACCAAACCTGTAGGAGATAGCTACAATGGGATCCCCTTGGAGGAGACCCAAGGAACAGAGCTTAGAGGAATAATTGCAGACATACGCAGAGAAATTAAAGAAAATAAAGAAGAAGTCAGAGAACTAAAGAGAGAGAATGAAAAACTCAAAAAGGACCTAGAGGGATACAATGACAAACATCAGAAAGAACTAAAGGAACAGATTGACAAACTCCAGAAAGAACTAGAGGGAGAAAAAAAATTCCGAAAGGAAGTAGAAACACTGAAAAAGGAAGCCAACCAACGAAGTAAGGAGCACCAAGAAGAGATTGAGAAGCTCAAAAAGGAAATGGAAGTACTAAAGAAAACACAGGATGAAACAGAAAAGGAATCAGAATACTCATCCAATCAAGAAGAAAGGAAAGGAAAAAGCCTCAGAAGTAGAATTGAGGAAGCAGAACAAAGAATATCAGATCTGAAAGATAACACAGAACAATTAAAAAACTCAAATAAAGATTATGAAAAATGTAAAAATACACAAAAGTGGAACAACCAGGAAATATGGGTCACTATGAAAAGATCAAACCTCTGCATCATAGGAATAGAGGAAGGAGAAGAATCTCAAGAGAATAGTATTGATCAGATCTTCAACAGAATAATAGATGAAAATTTTCCAAAACTAAATAGACAAACTCATACAAATACAAGAAGCACTTAGAACTCCAAATAGAGGAGATCAGAAAAGAAACTCCCCACGCCATATCATAGTTAAAATGCTAGACGCCCAAAACAAAGACAAAATCCTGAAGGCTACAAAAGAAAAACTAGTCACATACAAAGGGAACCCATCAGAATTACAACTGACTTCTCGGCGCAAACCATGAAATAAAGAAGAGCCTGGAGCAAAGCATTCCCAGTGTTAAAGGACTATGGATGCCAACCCAGAATACTTTACCCAGCAAAAATGTCAATTATAGTAGAAGGAGAGAGAAAAATCTTCCATGACATAAACAAGATGACAGAATACATGTCCAGAAAACCAACTCTTCATAAAATACTTGAAGCAATTCAAAGGGCAGAAGAGAGGAGCAACAATCCTCAAACACCTAGGAAGAGAAACTAATAAAAACATAACTGTAGGAGTAAAATCAGAGGCTAGAAGTCCAAATGGATGATAAAGTGAAAGGAAGCATCATCCATCTTTCAATTATAACCTTAAATATTAATGGGCTAAACTCCCCAATCAAAAGGCATAGGCTGAGAGAATGGATTAGGAAACAAAACACATCTATATGCTGTCTACAAGAAAGCCATCTCAATTTCAAGGATAGGCACCAACTTAAGGGGAAGGGATGGAAGAAAGTATTCCAAGCAAATGGGACCAAAAAGAAAGCAGTTGTTACTATTCTAATATCAGAGAAAATACACTTCAAAGCAAAAGAAATCAAAAGAGACAAAGAGGGCCATTACATCTTTATTAAAGGAACAACTGATGATGAATATCTCACAATCGTGAATATATATGCAACAAAAGCCGGTGCACCAAACTTTATAAAGACAATTCTTTAGGACCTCAAGGCACAAATTAACCCCAGCACACTAATAGTAGGGGAATTCAATACCCCATTAAGTCCTTTTGACAGATCAACAGGACAAAGGATAAACAGAGAAACATCTGAAATAAATGATACAATACACCAAATGAACCTCACAGACATCTATCAAATATTTCACCCAAACACCAGAGAATACACTTTCTTCACAGCACCTCACTCTGGAGGTGATAGAAGAGAAACTTGGCAGAAGATTACAAGACATAGGTGTAGGAAAAGACTTCCTAAATCAGACAGCAGCTGCACAAGAAATAAGATCGACAATTGACAAATGGTACCTCATTAAACTCAAAAGCTCTGTACATCAAAGGAAACAATAAATGAAGTGAAGAGAAAACCCACAGAATGGGAGGAAACCTTCACAGTAGATACATCTGACAAAACATTAATTTCCAGAGTATACGAGCTACTCAAACAACAAAGAAGAAAGAAAACAAATGAATCACTCAAAAGATGGAGCAAAGAACTGAATAGAGACTTCACAGAGGAGGAACATCTTAAGAAGTGTTCACCATCGCTAATAATTAAGGAAATGCAAATTAAAACCACTTTAAGATATCATCTTACTCCAAGAAGACTTGCTGGGATCAAAAAAACAAATGATACCAAGTGCTGGAGAGGTTGTGGGGAAAGGGGAACACTCATCCATTGCTGGTGGGAATGTAAACTTGTACAGCCACTATGGAAAGCAGTGTGGAGAACCCTTAGAAGACTCAAAATGAGCCTGCCATTTGACCCAGTCATACCACTCCTGGGTATATACCCACAAGACACATCTTACTGCAAAGATACATGCACAGCTATGTTTATTGCAGCTCTGTTCACAATAGCAAAAAGCTGGAATAAACAAACAAAACTTGCCATGCTTGCTGGTGCCCACCTGTACCTACCGGTATTTCAGGAGGCAGAGGCAGGCCGATCTCCATGAGTGTGAGCTCAAGAACACCTTTGTTTCCATAGCAAGCTCCAGCCCAGCCTGGATGTGAGACCTGTTTCACAGAAAAGAACAAACCCCCAACCTGCAACTAATCTTTATTCTTCCCCCTCTCAGTGCATTATAACTCTGGAATTGAATAATTTTAACCAAAATGTTAGTTGATACCACCATCCTGACCTCCCTCTTTGCAGTTCTCCAAATTGATAAGGGAAGGCTTTCAGGAGTTCTTCTACAAATTTATGAGACAGAATAGTCTCAAAAGTTCAGATTGCATAGATTCTCATCAGTAAAAATTTTGAAAAGAGTCAGCAAGAGTGTAGTTAAAATGCATTATAGCCAGAATAAGTGTGTATTTGTCAAGGTCAGTTGGGTTTCAACCAACTAGTGAAGTGCAGTAATGAACAAAGCAAAGAAACCTTGGGAAGAGAGAGGTGTTATTGTGTTTAAACAAATGTCATCAAGGCCATCCTTGACTTCATCAACTAACCCACCTCCACAGTTCTACTAGTGCCTGAATAGACCACTTCAGAAGCAGATTTTTACCTATCTTCCCCTTCATGGATATATACATCGATCTATTATTTTTGGGTAATTTCATACATGAATATTATATTTGTATTATTTCCATCCCATCCAGTCCCCCTCCAAATCCTACATGTCCTCCCCCATCTTTTAAATTTCTTCTCTTCCTTTTATTATTGTTACCTATACATTGGATATTAAATATACACATTATAACATTATGAGTCCATTTGGTGGTGCTCCTGTGTACCTGTAAAGCTGCCTATTTGAAATTAGATAACCATCTCAGGGAGCTAGTCCTCGGAAAAAAACAAATCTGATTCTCGTCCCTCTTGGCATCTGTTGATTTGCTTGTAGCTCTTCATCTTAAGGTGGAGCCCCCATGAAATTTCTCCCATCCACACTGGAATGTCACCTGGTTTTGTTATTACACAGATTCTCATTAGATTACCATGCTGTGGAGATTTCATGGATATAGCTTCCCTTTATAATGTCTAGGAATGTCATTAACTTGCAGGTGTCTTATCCCTTTGTCTCTTACATTGTTTCCAACCTCTCTCTGTGGTGTTCCCTGAGGGGGGCCTTAGGTATAAAGGTTCATTATACCATGTATCGCCTTAGGGCTGGGAGCTCAAAAGTCTCTGTTATTCTCTCTTTGACAAGTTGTGGAACTTTGTAATAGTGTTCATCTATTGAAAAAAGAAGATTCTTTGATGAGAGGTCAGAAGTACACTTATCTATAGATATAAGGATATGGATTTAGAATATAGCCAGAACTTTATGTTGGTATGGAGAAGTGACAGAAGTTTTTTCCAGTGTCTATGAGCTTGCCTCCTATATGTACTTGGCTATGTTTTACAGTACCATTACATGAATCCCCCCATTCAGTTTGCATTAAGTCTATTAAGACAGTAGTTGATTCTCCAGGATTACAAGTACTTGCCACCACATCCAAAATCGGAGGAGTTGCTGGGATAGACAGTTTGTGGTTCATAGGGCTTACGGTTGGTAGGGACCCTGATCATTTTTCTCCTTGGCAGTTTGTATTATCCTTCAGGGAGGAGACTTCAGGTTAGTTCCAGCTTCATTTTTCTAAGTCCTGTGTATGAAGTGTGTCCTTTCTTCAATAATAGGCCTACATTCAAGTTCTGCGAGGCAATCACGAGCTGTGGACCTAGCCTGTGTTATTTGGGAATCTCTTGGACTACCCTATAAAATTCAAAAAGAAGGTTTCCCTTGCTGGCACTGTGATTTTCTCAATATAGCCTTTCAGCTATTTACAATTCACTCATATGCATATTTATGTGTATTTTTCAGTAGGCTTTAAAAGTTACTGTATTTTCCACTTTTTTCACTTTCCACATCATATAAACATCTCTCTCTCTCTCTCTCTCTCTCTCTTCGCTTATCCCTTCCTATTCTCTCTTCAGTTAAATTCTCCCCCCCATTTTTCCCCTTTCCCCTTGATAATGCCCTGCACTCTTTCAAGCTCTTTCTTCCCATCTCCTCCGTTGTTTCTTTCAATTTCCTTAGTTCCTGCAGTTATATTAGAATATATCCTCACATCTAAGGCCAGTGGAGCTAGGATCCACAAAGAAGAGAGCATCTGGGTCTCTTCTTTTCCTGCGGCTGGGTTGTTTCACTTTGTTACAGATAGTTCTTAGAGTTCCATGCCAGTTCATCTGCAAAACAAATTCTTATTTCATTTTCTTTTTCATTGAATAGAACTCTGTTTCATTATTCATTCATCAGTTGATGATATTTGGGCCGTGTCTTCTGTTTCCTAAATTATTGTTGACAAAAAGAAGCAGCAATAAAACATAGGGCTGAATCAAAGTATCTCTATAGTTAGGGGCGGCCTTTGGGTCTGTGCCAAGGGGTGGTATAGCTGGATCATGTGGCTGATCTATTTTTAGTTTTTATTTAAATGTTTCTCTGCACAAATTTCTGCAGTGGATTGTTGCTTACCAGTTTACCAGTCCCACCAGTGTAACCTGAGTGTTTCCTTTTCTCTACATCCTCTCCAGCATTGTTGTTGGTCATTTTTTTTCCTTGATCTTAGCCATTCTGACATGGCTATGGGTGAGACTCTTGTTAGTCTGGATTAATTACTCGTTTCCTGATTGCTAAGGATGTGGAACACTTTAAAGTATTTCTTAGCTATCCGTTTTAATTCTTTGAGAAATTTCTGTTCAGATCCATAGCCCAGTTTATTTTTAAACTGAGTCCTATATGAATAAGTGAGTGACTCCTTAGTGATCTCTGGTTGTTTGTTGGTTTCTTTTCTTCCTTTACCTCTTTTTCCTATTCTGTCTCTCAATCATTCATTTATTCATCATTCATCATTACTTTTTCATCATTTGTTCCTTCCTTCCTTCCTTCAAGCTGTGATGTGTAGTGCCTGGTATATAGTAGTCACTCAGTGATTAAAATAAAGGAGATGACAATTGAATGAATGCATACACCAAGAATTTTAAATGTACTATGTATGGCAGATGTTGATAAAATATGACTCCATTTTATATAGCAGTAGGAGAACCAAGTATTTGACTAATTGGTGCTGATAAAACTTTGACCCTAAAGAGCTTTTGTTTATTATAGTATCCATCGGTATTTACCATATTAAACATTAAAACATAGAAAAATTTTAGATATATGAATACACAAAATACATTCTATTAGCCAGGATAATAATGACAACATTACTGATTATGTTGCCCAAGAAAAATGTCATTAACTTGCCACCTGACCCAGCCATGCCACTCTGGTCTGGTACCCACAAAACTCATTTACTGCAGAGATCCATGCACAGCATGTTTATGCAGTTCTCTTCACACTAGCAAAGAACTGGAACCAAAACCCAACTGCCCCTCAACAAACAAGTTGATGACAAAAATGTCCAATCTACATCAATGTGGAGTTGATGCAGCAGTAAAGAGGATGACCTCCATGCCTTGCAGGTCAAGTTACAATGGATGGAAACAAGAAGATTATTATGTTAAGTGAACTTTAGAGTAACACAGTCTCAGAAAAAACAAACGACGACATCTGTCCTCCCTCATCTGTGGATGCTTCGTGCCAATTACCTAAGAGTAAATATTTCTTGTGCAGGGCTTCCTTGAACTTTCTATTTCCAAGTAGTGGGCAGTGGCGCCATTTGAAAGAACCAACAACAACACCAACAACAAGAAGACTGCGTCAAAGAATGATTGAAACGGTGAACTTCTGCTTGTGAATTTTAAGAGAGACTGAGAAAAAAAATAATAAAAGAATTTTTTTTTTTTTTGGTCTTTTTCAGGGACAGGGTCTCCTTTGTAGTTCCCAGCTGTCCTGGAACTCCACTCTACACCAGGTTGGCCTTGAACTCACCAAATATCCACCTGTGCGCTGCCTCCCAAGGGGCTAGGAGGAAAGGGGGGGGCCACCACCATGCACGGCGGAGAGCGCGAGAAATTGGGACGAAAAGACGGAGCAATATAAGAGGAAAAAATCCAGGGTGGGCAGGGGAAGGCAGGGAGCTGGGGGGTTCGCGGGGGGGGCGGGGGGGAGGGAGGGGGATACAGGGCCGGATGGGAGGGGGAACAGAAGCGGGGATCAAAGATCGATTGAGTAGCTCGTAGTTAGAGATATATTAGATCTAGTCATGAGAGATGAACGAGGAGGAACATGGCAAAGAATATGGTGTGTTTAAGTTTCACCTCAGGGATCCCCGGAAAAGGCTTCCAGAGGGCTTGGATGGGCCCCTGGTCATATTGAAAACTATTGCTCTAGAAGGGCAAAAATACTTCTTGAAAGAATGACGAGAAATGAAGAAGGGAGTGGGTCTGCATCCTCAGAGGAGGTAGTTAGGATAAGAGCAAAAAACTCAGTGTCACAGTCCTTTGCATCCAGGAATAAATTCAAAGACAGCCTGTGGGCAAGGTAAGATTACATGAAAATGTCAGCAGAAGTGTTTTAGAAGTGTTTAAAACAATGTTAATCTATGAATTACATCTTTTCCTGTTTAATATGACAGGGTCTTCTTACTGTGGCTTATAAAACATCTCCTAATCCCTGTCAGAGGCCTTGTAAGCTGTGGCCTTCAAGCCATGGTTTATTCCTTCAAGGAGAGAGAGCCAAGGAAGCCAATTAGTTTGGGATATACAGGGCATATGGCTGCCACTCTGCTGCACAGATTTCAGGCAGAGGGTACATATGTGTCTAGACCAAAGTAACCAACTATAAAACTATAGTGCTATTTAAATACCTATCTATCTCATTGCTTGTGCTTCACTTCATTAGTTCGGATCGAAAAAGGTTATTTTTGGACAAACTGTCAGCCCAATGAAAGGAAACAGCCCGAATTGACCAGAATCCAAGCGACAACAGTCAGAGCGAGTGGACTGTTTTGCCTTCTAATCATCCTCCTGTGCCCCTTTCCTAAGCTAGGGAACAATTCTGCGGAAGAGTGTGCCATGGTTACATGTAAGGGCAAGGCTGCGATTGGGGGAATGGTGAAACTCAGCAATGTAGTCTGGACACTCCTTGATTCAACTTGATTGAACCATACAACCCCTCACCCCCTCTGGATGGTGGGGCTTGTGGGGGTTTTGGCGCAACAACAGCCTGCAAATTGGTTTTCATGAAGGCGTGTACTCATGGATTATCACTTATAGTCAAAAATGAAAAAAAAAAAAAAAAACTGAGAGAAAGATGAGGACAGTCATGGCAAAATGCATGATCTGGGTGGGGTGGGGGTAGGGGGGAAGGGAAGGGACCTATGCCTTGTCTGAATTGGAAAATGATTGTATGAAATGTACCCCCAAAGCACCAATTAAAAAAAAATAAGAAGTGTAACACAAATTCTGTTTCATTAATGTGTCTAAGCCACACTTTAGTTTCCACCTTTGGATCATTTGTGCCAGACTCCATGTGATTATACTACTATTTTTCTTTTACTTTATTTTTTATGTATATGTGTGTAAGGTTGAATGAGTTTGTGTACACCATGTGCATCTAGGTGTGCCTATGGAGGGCAGAAGGCATGGGATCTTGAGCTGGAGTTAAGGTGGTTGTGAGCCATGATGTGGATGCTGGGAAAACAAAATCTAGGTCCTCTGCCCAGAACAGTAAGCACTCTTAATAGCTGCAAGGCCATTCCTACAGCCCCACATATAGTGTTTTAAAATTAAGAAAAAATTGTAGGGAGGAAAGCATAAAAGATTGGGGACTATGCTTTTAAAGCCCTACCCCCTCTTCTCTGAGATGCCTTCAAAGAGCTCAGTCACTCATAGGCAGGGTCCTTGGTCTTATGCTTGTCTCTCCTTAGATTTGACCATTGTTTCTTTAGCTTGAATGAATATGAGAATTCCCTGAAGCATTTGAACAAATACAGAAGCTGTAGTTCAAAATATTTGGAGTAGAGCAACAGTAGGACCCCTCTGGCCCTACACCCATTTTATTTTATTTTATATTTTCATGTATCTGTGTATGAAATGTACGTCTTCCTGCAGGTCTGTTGCAGCCCTGTTTTTACAATGCCGGGGATGTCAGAATAGGGGTGTTGGATTCCCTGGAACTGGAATTCTCTGGAATTGGAGTTTCAGGACGGTTATCGGCTGCCACGTGGTGCTGGGGATTGAAACCCAAGTCCTCTGAATGAGCGGTCAGCGGCTTCTTCACCACTAGGCTATCTCTCCAGCCACCTTGTTATATGTGCAAGTTGTTGTGCCTTGTGCCAGAGAAACATAATTTGTTTTGTGGCATTAGCTGGGTGGCTCATGGGAGGTATAGTTTACCTCACAGACTTTTGTTCTGCACCCATCACTGCTCAATTTAGAAGGAGTATAATCGCATCCATTGATCACAGAGTTTAGATCTTGGTTTTAAAATACTAATTTTTCAAAGAGTAGAGTGAAATTCTTTATTTGGGATGCCTTTGAGCATCTCCAGCCAGTATTTATTTGAGGGTCCCAAAGCATTTCCTTACTGAGATGGAAACAGACAGACTAAGGTTAGAGACAAAGGATATTTTATTTATTTATGTATATTTCTTTATTTCTTTATTTGCTAGTGTATGAAAAAAGTGTTCTGCGGTAGGTCTGTTGCACCCGAGACTGGACTATTTCTTCTAGGGAAGAATATGTAGCACCAAATACTGTAACTGAATGTTAAGAAACACTGATATTTGGTTTAGAAGAATCCACTTCAGAACACATACTTTGAGTCAAATTCACTTGGTTTTGAAAGATGGTAGTAAACCCAACTCATTTTCTTTTACCTACATCTCCAGAATAAATGCCCCTCATTTTTTTAAGGTGACTGTACTTTTCTGGTGGGTGAGAAGTTTCCTGAAAGTTGGTCCCCTTGCTGGTGAGGGAGGTTTCTCTCTAGTCTGGTGGGACATAGCAGAAGTCCCTATGAACGCACATAAGTTAGGAAGATTTTCATGAAAAAGACCACGATTTTACATCTGATTCCCTTATAGGTTTATTTTAAAGGAGGACTTTTTAATATTGGCATGTTTTTCAAGTTGGAGCTCAGCAGGTCAAGGTGGCCTGAGCTATCATCTGTGACACTGGTCTATTGTTTATTGAACTGGACCAGTCCTATGGGACCTTTTTATGCAAAAAGCAGCAGGAGTTAGGGAGACGTTAACACAAAAAAAGGAAATCTTGTGAGCTGGGAGGCTCAGTGGGAAAGGACAGGTGAAAGCGCAGAGTGCTGGGGAGAGGAGGGAAAAACTAACGCGAAAGCTATGAGGAGGGAGGCCCAAGGGAACTTTTCTCCTTTATCCTACTGTGGTGTTCATAATACGGAGAGACTATTGTCCAGCAGATTGAATTTCAAAGGCACAGCACATTTTTATCCACAATACTTTTGAGTAAGAGTGAATTATCTATTGAAAATCAGTACAAAACAATCTTCACTCTCTTTATAATGAAGCTTTTAGGTCATACCCACAGAGAAATTGTAGAACACAGTTTGAACCTTCAGTTTATTCCCTTGTCAAGGCTTAGCAGATATGAGTTCTCCCAGAGACACCCACCTCTAATTTGTAAAGACACTGGCTGGTGGTAATCAGAATCTCGATTTCTTCCTCAGTTATTCATAATAATAGGAAAAATTTTCTTTTGAGACATGTTTTTTTTCTAGAACTGGCCAAAAGCTCGGTGTTACAGGGCCCCAGCGGTAAAATGAGTTCTCAGAATATTTTCCTGCATAGATATAGCAGGATGACATGGGAAAGAGAATCATGGACTCTTCTGTCACTTTCATCCCATTAACCACAGAACGAGTCGCATCTGGCCTCAGTGCAAAGTAATACTTCTCAATATCTTGAGTCTGGTCAATACTTTACTCCTTTCATTCAAGCCCAGACAAGCACAGTTTTGGAGAACAGATGAGATTAGGCTTATTTAGCATGTCCTAGACATAGATAAAATCCAGCACCAACGGCCCTACAGTGAAGTACATGGAGATGCTATGGTGGGTGGTAGAGCTCAGCTCAGCTGGCAATCATCTGGGTGACCTTGGATAAGTCACTTTGTCTTCGGTACACCTCAGTTGTCCTATTTATGAGAAGGGACTACTGCTTTTGGCGGTGCACGCATCGCCAGAGGGGTCTGGGGCGGGGATTAGTGCGCATGAGAGCAAGAGAAAGTGTGCTTGGACCAGCAAAATGGCTGAGTGCTGGCGAGGGGGAAGGGACATAGATAAAGCAGAGAGTAGCTCTACTCAGATAGATACCTTTATAGATTTTCTCAGCTTCTGGTGATGGCTGCACTGTTTTGGTCTCTCTTAAAAGCTTAGTGCTGAGGGGCCTTTAGGAGGTCCAGAGTCAAGAACGAAACTTTTTACTACCATCTCTTAAAAACCAGGGCACTAACATTTGCTCTCTTTGAAACTGACACAATTGTCATCCCAAAGTTGTGTTGGAACAGAAAGATATAGTGCATGCACACTTGCAGAATAATGAACACACACTTACATACAGAGATGGGACGATGAGGAAAGAGAACAAGGGGCAAAAAGGAAGTGGGGTGAAGAAAACGAAAGGGAGGTGAGAAGGAACGGGAGAAGCGGAGCAGACCGGACGACATCAGGTTTTACAGATTCAGGTTAAAGGTCTTATAACCGTTCTTTCCTAGCACCTGATAGACTCCCTTTCTGTTCACCTTCTGGTCCCCTTCTTTCTATGTGTGCCAAAGGTCACAGAGCACTGGAATTTTATTGTCTCTACTCAGTGCTCTACATTGAGTGTCTGAAACAGTCACTGTCCTCTATCTTACACAGAGATTGCATGAATATGCCTTGATGTAATAACTAACAAGGACCACATTTGGGGTCGGGTGCATTGGCGAGAAAAGAGCCATTGGTGGCTGTGCTTAGGAAACCAGGACAGGTGAGAAACCACTAAGGAAAAAAATAAGAAGGCCTTGGGAGGCCAGCGCGTTCAATGGTGGTCCAACATAGGCCAGAACATTAAGGGGGAATACTGTATGTTATTGAGTTATGGTGCATTGAATACCCAATGCAGCCTAAGCCGAGGTAGGGACAGACCGCCCGGGAGCTGGAGGCCTGCAGAGCCGCGGACCAGATTTCCAGGGGGGGGGGGCGGGTGCAGATTAGGGGAACCGCGGCAGCGAAGGCGCACAGAACAGAGGGGAACAGGGGATGGAGAGGACCCACGAGGGACGCGGCAATCGTCACTAGCAAAAAGCGGCGAAACAGACAAAAGAGGGAAGTAACATAAGAAGCGACTACTGGGAAAAAAGTGTAGCCCGTAAAATACAGAGACGGCCAGAATGCATGGGTTTTTGCTGGACAGGACCCCATTCCGTTTAAAGATGCCTTTAATGTATGTTTTTAAGGGCAACTCTCAGGATAGGACACAATCAAACTTCATTATGAGTCTTTACATTAATACAGGTACTTTTCAACCATTTCATAATCACATGCTGGTTCTCTGCTTACAACCATTTTTCTCTGATTTCAAGTCATTGAATGGTCCATTAGAAACAGCAATGAGCTGAGAGTCAGAAGAGGTGAATTCTCCATGCTTAATACCTTGCTATTCGTAAGCCTGAGTTTCTGTTCCCAACTGAGACTTTAGACTAGACATTTCTGTAAGACCCCATGCAGAATCTAATTTCTATGATTTTATGGCCTTTGACCCAGTACGCGGCTAGCAGAAGTCATATGGGAAGGAGCTGGATTGGTGGGGGTACCATTAGAAATCTGTGTCAGTTAGAAATCATGCTTATTTTTTTCTCTTTTTTTTCTTTAACACATTTACAATCCAATGCTATTCAGCCATATTTATGGATCTCTAATGCAACCGGTTCATGCTAATGGTAGGTTTTCTGCCTTTAAACTTCTTTGTGGTTGCTTGTTTAAAGAACACATACTCTCTACTATCCAAATAAATACAGTAGATCGACAGTGTGTTGATGGTGGTCTGTCTGTCTGTCTGTCGTTGATCTCTGTTTTGTCTTGTCTATCTTGTCTTGACCACAGAGTTTCTTCCTTGTAGCTGGCTTGGATTCTTTCCACAGAGATCTGCCTCCTGCGTACTGGGGATTAAAGGCATATGACCCCATGACGATTCAGGAACCCCAGCCCCAATCAACCTGATGCCAAGCTGGCTCCCACAGGGTGTGATAAAGACAATTCTCTTTTTCTCTTCATCTCCCACAGAAAAGAAGGCTGACCCCAGGCATTCTGGATTATGCTGTAGGGGCTTATGCTTCAGATAGAGGGACCCACATACTCTTGCCACTGGATTTCCTCATAAGTCAGATATGAGAGCTAGCACAGAGGGGCTTGGGGGTTACAGAGATACTGTACTTGGGCATCAACTTTTCAGGGGCATTGATTGTCATTGCTGATATCACCTGGAGAACAGCTGGACAGGAAGCCACCAAATACACCCTGTTCATTGCCAGTCAGTGTGAAAATGGTTTAGGGCAAAGACGTCCTATAGAAAGCTATTTTGTTTATATGAATGCATTTTGTTTTCTCTTTCCCAAAATTTCCTTCATACCAATTGCCTTTAATGTATAATTTCCAGTTTACCACACTGGCATACAATGTTAATATATTTACATATTTAATATTCTCATTTTCAAAAGTAGCTTCATTTGGGGGGCTGGTCTTGTCTTTCCAAAAAATATATCTAGGGTTATGTTACTGATAGAGATTGAATAATGTGTTGTATGTCTGCCTGTGTGTATTCTTTGTCTCCACAGTCACATATAAAAATAGATGCACTCAAAAATCCCTAGACTTGCCTCTTTGAAATTGATCAAAATCGTGTGTGTTGTAGTGTCAAAATTGATTTCACATAGCTATGAATGTCTGTGGGGTGGATTGGACAGGCTGCTGATGTTGAAATATATTCTGGAGTTTGGACCCAATCTGGAACCTACCTATCAAAGGAAATAAAATAATCCTCTTAATTTTATTTTCTCTTGGTCATTATTGTTAAAGATGTGATTTCCTGTCTCTTTTGCTAAAGATTAAATGAAGAATCAAAATTTCAATTCTCAGGTAAGCCCGTGGAATACAAAAGTTCCATATTTGGGCTTGGAGGTTAGGCTTAGACAAATGAGCCCAGTTACCTATGCCGAGAGCTGCTTACTTCTTTTACCACCCTTCTGAGCACTCTCACGTACTTTATGGCTTACTAAAGCCCTGGAAACTGTACCCTTCCTTTACTCATCTATGAATGGATGAGCCTGGGTGCACCATGCCCCTCTTGTCCATGTCCATCTTGTGTGAGTTCCATGGCACACTATTTTATTTTTTAAAAAGAACTGCTAGCATCTAAGAAGTTACCTGCATGTTTTAAATGTTTCTATGGAATTCCCCCAAACAACAATTCAATATTAAAGATTACTATTCAATTTAACTTAGGTTTCCAACCTTATATGAATAGAGAAACTACAAATTTTAACTTTGTGTGTTTGTGTGTTGTGTTTGCCGCCTGTGTGTGTTGTGTTGTTGTTTTTCTGTGTGTGTGTTAATGCAGGCAAATGGGTGCTATACCACACAATGGAAGTCAAAGGACATCATTTAAGTAAGTTTCCCTCCATCCATCTGGGATTGGCTATCACAAACTGTCCAGGTCGTCAGCAGCAAAATGCTTTTAACTGCTGACACCTTCCTACTACTCCTGATTAAAGAAAAATTTTAGAGAGGCATTTTAAAAAGTTTGAGCTCTAACCAAACATTATGGTTTACCTAAATAAGCATCTCTTCTGAAAATTTAGAGGAAATGTTAATTACCAAACTTTGGCAAATTTTTATTTGGTTATAATTTTATGGAAACGGTAAAGGGAGAAAAACAATAGTAGTTGTGAAATGATTTGTCAACTAAAATCATTGCAGATGGTCCTAAAAAACTAATGTGCCTTTTTTAAAATTCACATGAATAGTCATCCTCCAAAAAGCAGACTATTATGGTCTCACTGAGGCTTTTCATCTTTTAAAATGATTTCCTCATTAATTATGTGTATGTGTCTTGGTCTGTTGCTTGTAAGTTAATTTGGACTTGCAGAGGTCACAAGAGGGTATTGGATCCCTTGGAGCTAGAGTTCCAGGTGTCGTGAGCTACCTGATATGGTACTGGGAACTGAATATGGTACTTTGAAGGGCAGTATGCCACTTAAACCACCAAGTAATGTTCTCCATCCCTTGCTGAAAGTTGTTTCAATCAACATTCATCAATTATATAAAGGCATTTCACCCAAAATGACGTCTGTTTTTTTTTCAACTTGTGCTATATAGCTTGTGTGCATCTATCCTCTATTTGCACCCCACAGGAACCCTCCCTCTTCCCTTTCTGGGCCCCATAACTTCTAGTCTCATGGAGACTGTGTTTTTGTAGTCCTTATCCATGGTATTTCCCTTGTGGTTGGACCCTTATCTCAGTTTGGGCCCACTCTCATCCGCAGTTCTCCCCCAGTTCTCACATTGCAGGTTTAGAAGAGTCAGTGCATCCCTTTTCTGAAGGTCATAACCTTTACAACACAACTTAAAGCTTTCAACTGTGACATATTCTGGATTTAACAGTCCTTCCTATCAAAATCTCTTTAACAATTCATCATTTGTATATATCTGCATTTTACCAGAATTGCTAACCGCTAACTCTGGGAAAACTTAAACAAAACAACAGTATAAAATGCATGGATCCTACCTTCAGTAAGCTTATTTCATCATTGAAGAAGGCCATGCTGAAAAGTTATCACAGGAGAAATGCATGGCATCACTCTACCAGGAGAGAGATACTATCGAGAAGCAACTTTGTGTTCTCCACAGTTTCATTGAGCTGACATTCATTAAAATACACATATTTACAATGTATAATTCTGTAAGTTCTGATGTGTGTGGTCCCATCAATAATATCAAAATTAGATGTTGATCACCCTCAAGAGTTTTCATATGTCCTGTTATATTTAGAAAATGCCTCCTGAAAAAAATCTATCCCTTACAAAAATCTTAACTTTATTAATGGATTATTTGTATTTTCTAGAGGCTTTCCATTCAGAGCTATTATTTTCATAATCATTCATATTACAGTGTGTATCAGCAGCACATCCCTCTTTATTTCATGATAGTATGCCATTGTATCAATTATATCACTATTCACTATTTTTTCATACACCTGTTGATAGATATTAGAGTTGATTATATTTTCTGCTGTTTCAAACAAAACTGATATGAACAATTATGTATAAATCTTATGCTTTCATTTGCTTCAGGAAATACTTAAAGGCTAATATTTGGATTATGTGGGGGCTGTAAATTTAACTTTTGTAAGATAACAAAATCACCTTTCTCAAGTGGTTTCCTGTTTGTACTATATAGTGTATGAGTGTTCCTGCCACATCATGTTTTCACTGATACTTGCGAGGGGTACATTTCAATATAGTATGGTATATACAGTAGTTAATTTGTATTCCATTTGTATGTATTTTTGTGTTTATTTGTTCTTTTTATATCTTCTTCGACTGTGTCTTTACAGCTTATTGCTTATTTTTTGATATTTTATTATCCTAAGTTGCTGACCTTTGGAGTTGTTTAAATAGTCTAGATAAAAATTACTTGTGTATGGGGCTGGAGAGATGGCCTAGCAGGTTTTTTTTAAGAGCACCCAAAATGCCCTTGCAGGGACCTGGGTTCAATCTCCCACGCACCCACATGGAAGGCTAAGAACCCATCCATAACTCCAATTTCCGGAGAAATCAGTTCCAGGGTGTTAGTGGTTTTGAATGAATTTTTTGCTGTCCCCCTTAGGCGTAATCTTCCCAGAGATATTTGTTCTCCAGTTGGTGGCACTGTTTTGGAGGTTTTAGAAGGTGTGGCCGAGCTTTGCTGCTAGGGGAAGTAAGTTTATTGGGTGCTAGGCTTCCCTTAGTGAGTTTATCAATCCTCGTGGTCTCCAGTGCTCTCCTTGCTTCCTGTGCTCTTTGGAGATGTGACCCTTGGCTTCCTGCCTCCAGATACAGCTGCCATGCCTCACGCCACAATGGACTTTGAATGCCCGGGAGAACCATTTCAATTCTATAAGATCTAATAATAAACTCTTACTTTATAAAGTTACTTTTTTTGCGTCATGGTCGTTGTTTTTGTGTGTTATAACAGCACAAATAAGTTATTAATAACATTTATGGTTTACCAGGCGTGGGGTTTGTTGGCTGTGAAGGACTTGACCATGTGGATGTTTTGGAGAAATGTGGAAGAACTTTGGAACTTTTGGGTTAGAAAAGCTGTTGAGTACTGTAAGCAGACTAACAATGGCCATTCTAGTAGAATGGCTTGGGAAGAAACCATGGCTGCAAAAAAATGTAATTCCAGAGAAAAATAGAGACTTAGGCAGCAGCTGGGATATTTTTGATAAAGAGTCTGGCAGCAGTCTGCCCACAGCCCAAATGCTTGCTTGATGCAAAAGTTTGAAAAAGCAATGGATCTGATGTCTTTGGTGGATGATATTTCAAAGGGGCACCAGCCTAACGTAGAAATGGTGACGTTGCTTTTTAATGGTGAATATTGTGCAGGTCTACAGTGAAAAGAGAGAGATGGGCAGAAAAAAGAAATTCAAAATGTACAGTCTGGATCTGAAAACTGCACTAGGAAGATTAAAGATGGAGCCAAGGCATGTGAAGGAGAAGCTTCCTTTCATAAGGAGGATCCTAAAGTGATTAAGGAAGGCCTTGAGATTACAAATGTTAAACAACCAGAAATAGTACCTTAAGGGGAAAGACCACAACCAAAGGCTAATCTAAAACTTTTGAAAGGAAACTACTGAAAAGTTTTTCTGCTCCAACAAGTTCCGGCCCGAGAAAAAGAAAAGTTGCAAATCTTGCTGAAATAGGCCAGGGTCCGCCCCTAAACTTGCAGCCAAACTCTGGCAGTTTCATTCACATGGTGCTGGGCTTTAGAGGCATGAAGTTGCAAGAGCGAAGGTGTCTTCAGTTCTTCCTCCATGGTTTCAGAGATCTGCCAAGGTCAGGCAAAGTGCAGAAGGGGCATCCCTGCATAAACGAGGCATGATAGGCCATTGCATGGAGCTGTGAATGTGAAGCCTGGTTTGGCACTGGAGACCCCAAGAAGACATTTGAGATTCCAGAGCTGTGAGATATTTTGCCAAGGAGAGCTGCGTGCAGGGAGTGGTACCAGCCTGTGAAAGAGATGTATGTTGCAGCAAAGCTGGAAGCACTGAGCCATCCAAGCCCTTTAGAAGTCAAGTCCCAGACTAGTCCGCAAATGTGTAGCTACTGGACTTGGTTTTTCCCTGCTGGTTTTCGGTCTTTCTTTTGTCCGGGTATTTTCTCACCATGCCTCTATTCCTCCCTTTTGGAATGGGAAGGTGTATTCAGTTCACTGTATGTTGGGGAGTTTGTAATTGCCTTTTAATTTTACAGGAGTTTCAACAGTTAAGAGATTGGCTTGAGGTTCAGGAAAGACTTTGGACTGTAGACTTTTGAATGGCGTTTGAAAACTGATAAAAGACTATGGGGGATTTAAGTTGGACTAAAAGCATTTGCATTTTAATATGGTCAGGAGCATATGGGGGCCAGGGTAGGGGAATGTGGTGGGTTTAACTGAGTGTCCCCCATAGGCTGTAATTATTCCGATATTTGGTTCCAGTTGTTGGACGGTTTTTTTGGAGCTCTTCGAAGGTGTGGCCATGCTAGAGGAAGTCCGTTATTGGGGGCAGGCTTAGTGAGTTAACAAGCCTCGTGGTTTCCAGTTGCTCTCTCTCTCTGCTTCCTGTTCTCTTTGCAAAAGAGTTGTGACCCTTGGCTTCCTGCTCCAGACCATGCCACCATGCCTTCCACCAACAATGGATCTCAACATTCCCTGGAACCGTTCCAATCTTTAAGCTCAAATAAACTCTTCCTTTTATAAGTTCCTTGTTTATGTGTTTTATCACAGCAACAAAAAAAAGTGACTGATACAAGGGAATCTGAGACCTTATGCTGACTCGCGCAGCATGCCCGACAGGTTGTGCAACCCAAACCTACAGGAGACTACTACCACGCATACACAGACAAAACTCAAGTTTAAAAAGATGGAAAAAGTAGTTGGTGTGGTCCAGATTACAGGATAACTATCATAATTTTCTCTGCGAGTTAATGTAGGATCTTTTGGCTTTCATTTCTTTAATGGAAGTCTGATAAAGTAGAAACTTTTAATATTGGATTGATTCTTTGAGAATTTCTTTGCATATCTATTTTGTCCATATACAGACTACCTCCCCCATCTTATCCTCACACCCCCCTCCTTAATCCTTCATCCTTAAGTCTTGTATGATTTTGAGGGCCTATCGAGTCTTAATTTGTGTTCCCCAAATATTTTTGAATATGGATCTGTTCCTGGGCGAGACTGGTGGACCAAACTATGTGGCATCACACCTTTAAAGACAAATGACTATCTCTCAATAGTTTCTTAGCTAGGGCTGGGGCATCTTGCCTACCTCCTTACCTCCTTTGCTGGTATTTTACCTGCCTTGGGCTTACACATGCTGTCAGAAGTGCTTTGACTTCATATGTACACTATCACTGCCCTGTTATGCCTGGAAAACCCTGTTTGCTTTTAGTCATCCACCACTTCCAGAGCTCTTGCAATCTTTCCACTCCCTTTTCTACAAAGATCTCTGAGCCTTGAGTGGAGAGCACAGGTGGAGATAAGGTTCTCCCTTTCGGGCTGAACACTCTGCATTTCTTATTTCTGCAACTGATAGTTTGTGGGTCTGATCATTTAATTGTCATCTGCTATAAGAAGCATCTCTAATGATAGTTGAGTTGATAGTTGGAGTTGAGATATGCACTAATCTATGGTTATACCAGCAAGACATTAGAGTCAGATAATATTATGCACATTTAGCCAAGTAATAGTACTTACTTTGTTCTCTCATATGGTCTATGACCAGTGTTGCCACAGATTTCCTAGGCCTGATAACAGTAGCAGCTATGAGCTTCATTTCATGAATCCCCTCGTCCCTTAAATCTAATCAGAAAAAATTTACTCATATAACATTTGTGCCACTATTGCCCTAGGGTTCATATCTCACCCCAGCTGTCTACTGTAACTTGTAGGATTTACAGCTTGGCAAGGTTAGTGATTACTTTTCTCATCTAATAGCTTGTATAGCACTTTAGAGTATTATGAAAACTAGTCAGTAGAGATGAAGCTTTCAGGTCATTGCCATCTTGATTTATCCATGTTTGTTCTAGAACTCACATAATGTTCAGTATCTTTTAGCAATCAGTGTATTACCGTCAAGTCTAGAGGTTAACCAAAATCTGTAACAATTTTATTTAGTATTGTTTGAGGGTCGATGGTATACCCCTAGTCAACACCTCCAAAATAAGGAGCCCATTTCTAGCATTGGAACTTCTATTTGCTAGCCCGTTGTGTCTGATAGGGGCATTTTCCCATCATGGTTGGGTAACTCCATTTAAACTTTTTATGAACTCTACATATATTTTTAAAGAAGGCCTCTAGAGAAATGGGTTTCCATATGACTTTTTCCAAAGAACTTTAGTGTTACGTTTTCACTTCCCATGCTCTCTCCTCTAACCCTGCCCTCCTATACCATGCCCCATGTAGTTCTTTCCTATAATCGTAATTACATTATTCTAGATTTTTCTATTTCCATATCAATAAATTCTATTGGCCTGTCATTGCGTCCCTCACTAGTTTCCTGAACTCTGTGGATTTTCCAATTGAAAAACATATTTAAAGAGTTAAAAGATTATAAATATAATAGAAAGATTACCACGTTTGCTTTTTGCCAGGTCTGTAGTTGCTCACCTCAAGATGATTTTTTTTTTTTCAGTTATGTCATTTACCTGTGAATTCTTATTTTTTCTTATCCACTGAATGATATTCCCCTGTGAAAAATGTACCCACACTTTCATATCCCATTATCAGTGATTATCGTAGTCCTTCCATTTCCTGGCTTCTATGAATAGAGCAGCAATGATCAACATTGTGTGAGCAGGTTTGTCTCTATAGTAGAAAAGAGTCTTCGGTATTGCCAGGAGATGTGTATAGATGAACTCATATTGAAGACCATTTCTAGCTTTTTTAGGATCCTACACACTGATTTCCATAGTAGTGGCTGTACCAGTTTTGCCTTACACCAACAATGATTAAGAGTGTGGCCCTTAGAATGTTGACTGCTCCAGGTGATGGAACTTTATCCAAAAGTACAAGGACAGTACATATTGGACTCAATTTTTTCTATTATTATTTATTATTATTAAACTTTTTCCTTAGGTTTCATTACATCTCATTTCTCGATCTAATCTTAGATGTCACGTCCCCTTTCCTGCCCCCAATTCCCACCCAATGTCCCTGACATCTTTTAGGAAAGAAAAAAACCTTCCAATTCAAGCGGACACAATTTTTTAAAAGTTTAGTGAGAAGAGTGAACCTAGGGGGAATTGTGGAAGGACCTGAATGTGATACAAAATACAGTGACAAGAAATTCTCAAAGAAATGGTTTCTCTGCCCCGAGTCCCAGATTTAGACATTTGCAACCAGCTTTGGAGAGCTGGTAGCATGATTCCACATGGTTGCAGGGGTTTCAGTTGCGTCCACCCTGCCAGTGAGTTACGTGGCAAGACGCCTGAAACTGCCAACATCCATTCAAACCCCCTACCCTTCCTAGCTCTGGCATTAAGCTGGTGCCCCTTCAAAGCCCAGGCTCGGCTCTCTTCTGCCCTGGGACACAGGTCCAGATATTTCCAACCAGCTTTGAGAACTGGTGGGCAGGACTCAACATGGGACATCGGGTTCTGTGGGTTCCACTCTACCAGTGAGGGCATGAGGCTGACCTCCACTATGTGGTGAGAGCCCCAAACTGTGGCATGCCTTTCCAAACCCCCTACCCCCTTGCTCAGGGGAAAACACTGAAACCCTCCAATGCGTCAGGCTAGGCTTCCATGTCATTGGACTCAGATCCAGAAACATTTTCTAGCACACCAAGAGAGATTGGCGGTGGAATCCCACAGTTGAAGGGGTTCTTAGTTTGTGGGGGGCCCACTGAGATTTGTGGTAAAGACCATCTAATCCCAGGACGATCCATATGGAAAACACCTCACAGGATCAGCCACACCATGTTGGACGCATGTTGAGGTCCACATGCAGAGAGGGAGCTTTAGTTCAAGATGTCCTTTAAAGATCCAGCATGACAAGTGTCTCTTGGGCTGCTCAAAGAGGGTCACAGCTCTGAGACCTTTTGTGGGGCTGGGGCGCCTGGGCTTGCCCTTGCATCTGGTCGGGGTTGGGTTTGGTGCCTCTGACTTTGTTGGAACCCCGAAGTCACTCAGGCAGGTAGCTTTAGGTTCTCGAGTATCTCTTGGTCTGCTTCAAGGGTGTTGCAGCTCTGAGCCCTTCTGTGGGCGGCAGCGCCTGGGCTTGCCTTTGCAGCTGGTCAGGGTTGGGTTTGGTGCCTCTGCGGATTTGTGGAACCAGGACCAGTCACTCCAGTCAGGTAGATTTTAGGGTAGAATGACTCCTGGGATGGCTCTAAGATGGATGGCCAGCTCTGAGCCCTTTTGTGGGAGGGGGCCGCCTGGGCTTGCCTTTGCAGTTGTCTGGGGTTTGGGTCTGGTGCCTCTGATGGGGTGGAACCCGGACGTCGCTCAGTAGGTACCAGGGGCGAGGGCGATGGCAGGCAGCCCCAGCCCCCACCGCCCCAAAAGGACGGGGAGAGAAAGGAGCCAAGGGGTCCCGAGGGGGGGAGAACCGGCAGAAAAGGAAGAGAAGAATGACGGCTGGACGCGTACAAGAGCCAAGAGAGAGACAAAGGGAAAGCGCGGGAAAACGAAGAAGGGAAGACGCCCGAAACAAGGAGGAGTAGGAAATGGGGGTGGTTGGGGAGGGGAAGGCATGGAGGGGACTAGCGCGGAAGGAGGCAAGCTAAACCATCCACTAACAGAGTGAAAAGACATATGCGATTTGAATCACAAATAGGGAACCCACATGCCACATACCATCCAAACATCTGTGTGTGTACCAAAGTAAACTACCATAACAATTAGTACTGTTTAGATACCTATATATCTAATTGATTGTGCTTCATTAGTAGGATCAAAAGGTTATTCCTGGACAAACTGTCAGCCCATGAAAAGAAACAGCCAGAATTGACCAGAGACCAAGAAAACAGCTCCAGAGAAAGTAGACTATTTTGCTTCTCATCCACCTGTGCCCCTTTTCTAAGCCTAGGGAACAATCTGTGGAAGAGGGGGTGTGGTAGAATGTAAGGGCTGTGATTGGGGTGAATGGTGAAACTACAGCAATATAGTCTGGACACTCATTTGATCAACTTGATTGAATATACAACCACCGCCCCCCTGCTGGATGGTGGGACCCATGGGCTGTGTGGTTTTGTGCCCAACTGCTTGCCAATTGGTTTTACATGAAGGATGCTTGTACTCATAAATTATTACTTAATGTTAAAAAATGAAAAAAAAACTGACAGAATGATGCAGGAGAGTTATGGCAGAATGCATGATCTGGGATGGGGTGGAGTGGGGGGAAGGGAAAGGGAAATATGCCTGAACTGAATTGGAAAATGATGTATGAAATACACAAAGCATCAATAAAAAATGAAAATTAAAAAAATAAAATAAAATGTACATTAAAAATAAAGATCCAGCATGACTCAATTCTCAGGGCCAAATCCTAAACCTTTTCGTCACTATATCCCACCCCAAGGGTGTGGCCAGGTAGGTCCAATTGGCTTGGAATACAACCCATCTTACCTACATTTTCCCACATCTCACCTTTTTAATTTTATTTTTTTAATTTTTTTTGAGAGTCAGGGAGCCCGTGGGTGAGGCTAACAACCCAAAGGAACCTGAGTTTTGAATAGCCAGCTTCTCAAGCCTGTTTTGAGTGCTAGGCAGTGCAGGCGCAGGTCAGATCTGAAAGTTTATTTTCACACTAAGGCCAATTAATATAAAAAAAATCCAACCATGATGTGAACCAATTATTAAGTATAAGTAATGAATGTAAGTAACATTCATGTAAAACCAATTAGCAAGTATCTATGTCCAAATTTTGAACAACCCAAGGTTCCCATAGTCCAATTGGAGAAGCTCATGTGCACAAGCATGTTGATCAAATAAGAGTCCAGTCTATATTGCTGTAGTCTCACAATTCACCCCAGTCTCTGCCCCCTTACATTCTACCATGCCTCCTCTTCCACAAGTTGTACCCTAGGATTTGGGAAAGGGGCATGAGTGGGTGAGAAGCAGAACAGTATATTTTCTCTGGAGATGTCATTTTGGGCTCTAGTCTGTTCAGGTTGTTTCCCTTCATGGGGTGACAGCTTATCCAGGGGTACCCTTTTATCCTACTAACAAAGCAGAAGCAATTAGATGTACAGGCATTATACAGTACTAATTATTATGGCAAGCTAAGCTGTGAGCATAGACTCAGATGTTTGGATGGTACGCTAATCCACAAACTCTGGTTTCTCTATAAAGGGTGACAAGTTCTTACTGTGGCTTATATCATCTCCTAACCACTAGAGGAGGTAAGCTTGTGGCATCAGCCGTGAATTATTCCTCCAAGGAGAGCGCTAATAGCCAATTAGATTTGGGATATATATAGAGAGAGAGAGAGACACATGGCTGCCACTGGTGCACAGTATCTCCAGGTAGTTGAGGTGTAGCTGATACTGACAGAGGAGTCTTGCTTTACTCAAGGAGACCAATATTTTGCTTTATTGATTTAGTGGCCCTTGGTAACACTCTCTGGCATTTCAGAGGCCAACTGTACATTAGCAAGTGACGTCTCAAAATATTTTTTCATGCTTACACCAGGTATTCAACAACAGGGACTTACTGCCTTTCTCCTTGCAGATATCCCACTTGTAGGTAAAAGGCCTTAATCATTTTGGGGGGCTTAAATCCCCCTAGCCAACATCTCCTACGCAGAATACTCCATTGCTGATATCAGAGCTCTCCTGTATTAATATATTTTGCTTAATTACACAGCTTATAAAGACTTTACTATTGTATTTGGCTCTAAATAGAGAATTATCCTTTCACAGTTCCTATGCCAATCAGTCAATTACACCTGTTTTATAAGAAATTACCACTATAACAGTTGGCTCTAGTTTACAGTTAGGGACTGACTTCAGTACCATCATGTTTTTCTTTTTCCTATAAAAGGGAGAGGTAGGAAGGTTTCTCAGCATCTGTAAAGTAAACTTCATTAGGGCATATTATAAACAGTTATCCCAAGAAGAATTCAGAGAGATGCTCAGTGGCTGAGAATCAGGCAATCTAAGGTTTCTTTTTCTTTAATGTTGAGATGGGTCAGCCTCTCTGCTGGCATTTCCCAGTCCATCCCGCACAGCCAAATGTTGTACATTTTCAGACATTTAGATTGGTGATTTTGCCTGTGGGAACATACAAATCTCCTCCCATTGTTAGTTTCAAGACCTCAAAATTGAAAATTTATCAAAAGGTTTGAAATACAGAGATTTCCATTTGTATCCCAGAAGGAATATTATACCACCTCCCTCTTTTTTTTTTAATTTTTATGTTTTGACCTATAGATGCCTAAGTTGTATTACACATACGTATAAACAGACACCAAGGCATAAGTTTTCATCAAATTTACCCAAACTGTTTTTCATTGACTGTATGCTACTTATTTGGGAAGTGAACTTAAACTTAATTTCTTTAAATTCTCCTACAAGTAAAGGAAAAAATGTTACAAGGTGATACTGTATAACACAGAAAAATATAAAGACCATTTGTGTACCTTAACACCAAAGTTATTGTTGGAAATTCAATACAAATTATAAATAAGACAATTAACATTCTATATTCCCAATTAGTTCAAATGTAGTACCATTTTCATCAAAACTTTCAACAAAATTTAACTAATCTAAACATGTTACTAAGTCTTAAAATATCCTATAATATGTGGACAAAATTGAATACCTGCCAAATAAATTTTACCCAATATTCTTTAAAACTATATGACTAGACTATGACTTCAGAGAAATCAATCCATTAACTTATATGGTTCATTTTGTATTTCTGTATAACTCTCTACTGAAATACCTCTCTACATAAATATGTTATTTTTAATATGCCATTTTAAACTTCAAACCTTACAAAGTGGATTTTAATAACTATCTTCTTCCAACCTCTTGGCCTTCAGGCCTGGCATGAAAACCTCCTTTAAAGATGTTTCAATATCTAGTTTTTAATAAAATTTTCTTTTACAGTTCTTATGCCCATTAGTTAATTAAAGACTGGCTAGATATGCCCCATGAGAAGTTGTTACCATCATTGACATCTTTATTTTTTCTTTGTTTGTTTTTGTGGGAGCTTCTAGGAATCTTCCTTTGTCACGAGCAGGTGCAGCACAGTCCTGGTAATGGAAAGGGGACACAGTGCCCACTTTTTGGACACTGTGGGGAACTGACCCCTAGGTGCAGACGTCAGTTGGTTACTCCTGTAACCCCACTGGAGAGGTAACTTCCTACTCAGGTCCTTAGCCTGGGACAATGACACACATTTCCCACTCTTGGCCATGACTTTCCACCTGCCCAAAGCCAGGACAGGAATTTCACATGAGCTACCCAGGTTGGTGGTCCACAAAGGGAGGCTTTTTCCAGCCATGTGGCCACCCAAATGAAATGCAGGCCTAAACACCAGCTACCCGCTGGCCATCTGAATGAAATTCAGGCTTGTCTTAGCCTGTATGCACACAATAATTAAAAAAAATGGTGGCCACAAATTCGGCAATGATGTTAATGGGAATTTCTCAGGTTTTTATTTTCTAAATTTTTAAATTTTTATATTTTTATTTTTTATTTTTTATTCCCAAGACCCAAAAATTATTAACACTTTAATACAATGAAAATCTGGTTGCATCTTTGTTTTAGGTGTTGAAAGGGTGTAACCAGTAGGTGGCAGTGTGGATCCATTATTTTAAAATTTTTAATAGATAAGCCATAACCTTTGTTGAAAATGAATTATATGTTGGCTTTTTAATATAAATTTGCATCTTGGGAAGGAAGGGCCACGTTCTAACTCATAGACAATGTTTTTATTGGTATCATGGCTATTAACATTAAAAAATACTTAGAACACAAGTACACACATCCAAACACACATGTGAGTGCACACACATACATACATACATACACACATACACACATACACACATACATACATACATACATAAGAAAGATTTGTTAGGTTGACCTGCAAGAGAGGAAAGCCATGTTGTTTGATGTTCAATGAAAAAAGGTCATTTACACAATTAAGGTTGGGTTTGAGTCTTCGCTGAGGTCCACAGTCTGTCTCCCAAGTATTGGAATCAAAGCTTCACCTTTAAAACACAATGAAAGACGAAGCAGTGCCCCCAGGCAAGAGTGCCTGAGACTTTATGCTTCCCAGTGAAACAGAGGATAATGTAAAGCCAACCCTTCCCCCACCAGCCATCCACTGTTTCCAAAGCAGGAGAGGGGCACAGAACAAACATTGGACTAGATTAACCAGAGTATCTACAAACAGCTACAAACTGAAAAATGTAACAGCTTCATATTTTGCCTTTGGTCTTTTCAAGGCAGGGCTTCCTCACAGTCAGAGCTGGCCGGGAGGTCACTCTGTAGACTGGGATGGCCTGAACTCACAGACATCCTTTTGGATTAAAGGCATGGGCCACCACCAAGACTGGAATTTACAAGCTTAATTTGCGTTATAGAAGACTGGCCTCTAGAAGAGATCTTGGGGGAAGTTTAGCAGACAAAAGGAAACTTCAGCAGAATCAAGCACTATTTTACACTATTTAATACTATTTATAGAAAAATTTTTAATGAGGACACTTTTTAAAAACACATTTAGACTGTGGTTGGCTTTTCACAAGCTTTCATGCAAGCCAGTGTTGGTAGATTAATTCTTGGGTGGTTGCCTCTACAACCAAAGCATGCCTGTGCAAAGGTGCAAATGAACACCTCTATGGAAGGCTTGTCACAAAATGCTTGCTTGCTCCATGGGCATGCCCATCCTTCCAGCCTCTGTGACCTTCGCCACCTGAACTGTGGCCAGAAGGCAGAAGCTGGGGCTTCTCTTAGGGGCTGGACCCCAGGCTGCAGGGCAGATTCCATGCCCATTTCAAAACTTCTAGAAGTCAAGTGGATGGAGAGGAAGGGCTCCTCTCACAATTTCTCTGAATACCTGCCACCTGGGAAGGCTGGGGAAGCAACAGATGCCCCCAATCCAGGGAAGCAAAAATGGCACCCACGGGCTCCATAATTGTGTCCTGCTGAGTGGGTGAAAACCCACAAGAAAATTCAAGCTTCCCAAAGCTTATCAGAGAAAGGGTCTCTGGCACACAGGCCAAGTCCCCATCAGCACCATCCACAGGCGCACCAGCAGAGTCAATATGAGAATTCCCTCTGTGTCCATCCTTAGACCATGCCTTCACTGATTTGGAGATACTAAACTTTCTCCATGTCACAACTTGAAACACAACAGCGACAGGAAACCACAGCACACAGTCAACAAACACATGCCATACATAACAAAACAATTCCTTCTGAAACATAGCTTCCTTGAAGGTGTCATTTCCAATCTTGCAGAGATTCTAGCTTACCAAACTGGTCTCCATGCCCCACGTTTATGGCGCCATTTGTGGGGGGACCCACCGAGATTTGTGGCAGGGCCCATCTAATCCCAGGACAATCCATGTGGGAAACACGGGCAGGAAAGCGTACCACGTGGATGCATGTTGAGGTCCAAATGCAGAGAGAGATTTTATTTCAAGATGTCTGCTTAAATATCCAGCATGACTCAATTCTCAGGGCCAAATCCTAAACCTTTTCATCACTATATCCCACCCCATGGGTATGGCCAGGGAGGTCCCATTGGCTTGGAATGCAACCCATCTTAACTAAATTTTCCCACACTTTAGGTTCAAGCCTGCCTGATTGATACCTGTCGTGGGACTCTGGGGGAGCTCCTGACTAGCGGGTGAGAGGTCGCTCCAGTACAAAATTAGAAGTGAGAACCTGAGGCCTAGACCAACCAACCTTTCATTCCTAATATGAAGACAACAAAGGCACTTGAAGAATACAATCTTCAATTCAAAAGAGATGCTTGAGTTTCATATCAATATCACAAACACATAAAAACCACATGCCAAAATCACAACAGAATAACCCAAATAATATGTCTCTGCTAAATACTACCAGTCCTGTCGAAGACCTCTATAATGAGGATCCCGTAGATGTAACCCAGGACACAGAAGTTAAAATAACCATCACAAACATGATCAAAGAATTCAAGGAATTTAAAGAACACACAAACAAATGAATCAAAGAGCTAGAAGAATATAGAGATAGTCTAAAAGGAGACACGGATAAACTTCTGACTGACTTCACAAATGAGATAGAAATACTGAAGAAAACAGGCTGAAATGAAAAGGGAAAGGAAACACTCAATAGGCCATCTGGAAAGGATGGGAGGGAGAAAGCCTTAGTAACAGAGTGAATGAAGTAGAAAACAAAAGGTCAAGACTGGAAGATAAAGTGGAAGAATTGGACTGCTCAAGAAAAGATTATGAAAAAAATTTAAACAAAGGAATGGGATATTCAGGAAATGTGGGATACCATGAAAAGAATAAACCTATGCATCATTGGTAGAGAGGAAGTAGAAGAATCTCAGGATACTGGTACTGACCAGATCTTCAACAGGATTATAGAAGAAAATTTCCCCAAATTAAGGAAAGACATACCCACACATATACAAGAAGCACATAGAACACCAAAAAGACAGGACCAGAAAAGAATTTCCTTATGCCATATCATAGAAAAAACATTAGATGTTCAAAACAAAAAGAGAATACTGAAAGCTGCAAAAGAAAAAGAAGTCACATATACAGAATTATAGCTGATATTTCAATGCAAAGTATGAAAGCCAGAAGACCTTTAACTAAACTATTCCTGGTTCTGAATGACTATAGATGCCAATCCAGAATACTTAACCCAGCAAAAATGTCTATTATAGTTGAAGGAGAAAAATATATTTCATGGCAAGAATAGGCTGAAAGAATTCATGTCCAGAAAACCAGCATTTCACAGACTATAATCACTAATTCTGTGCCTGCTAGATCCTCACCACCACTGCTGAGATTGGGGGCGGGGGAAGACCAGGGTTCTGTTGCTACTTTGGCCTGTGCCCTGGTACACTGTTGGCCTGCGGCGTCTAACTCTGGCCATGCTGTGTACTGGAACCGGAAGGTTGGACATTTCTGGGTGATACCATGCCTCCATGGGGCAGGAGGGGTGTGCAAAACACCCAGGCAGGTGGGGTTCACATAGGCGCATGCTAGTGTTGCGTGGCCCATGATTGTATGTCCACTCATGACACCAGATGGGTGCATGATGGTGTTGTGCTGTCCCTGTGTCTGACTCTGCCCATGCCACATGCTCCATAAACACAATTCTACAGGACTTTAAGGCACAGGTTAATCCCAAGACACTAGTAATACAGGGCTTCAATATCCCACTGTGTCCATTAGACAGGTCAACTGGACAAAGAATGAACAGAGAGGAATCTGAACTGAACCATACAATACACTGAATGGACCTAACAGACACCTACTCCACCCAAGCACCAAAGAATATACTTTCTATTCAGTACCCCACGGAACTTTCTTCAAAATCAACCATATACTGCGGCACAGAACAAACCTCAACAAACAAAAATATAGAAATAATTCCAGCCATTCAATTGGACCACAATGCAAAAAAGCTTAATATCAATAGTAGAAGAAGCCCTAATAATGACATGGACTCATGGAGATTAAACAACACACTCATGAATAATGAATGGGTCAATGGAGAAATTAAGAGAGAAATAAAAGTATTCCTGGAATTAAATGAAAAGGACAATACAACACAGCAAAACCTCTGGGGAACATTAAAAACAGTCCTAAGAGGGAAATTTCTAGCTCTAAGTGCCTATATTAAAAAAAAATAGAAATAGAACAAGTAAATGACTTAAACTTGCAACTCAATACAGTTGAAGACAACAACAAATGAATCCCAAACCCAGCAGACAAGAAGAAATAACAGATATCAGAGTAGAGATTAATAAAATACAAACAAAACAATACAAAGAATCAGTGAGTCCAAGAGCTGTATCTTAGAAAGGAAAACAAGATGGACAAACCTTTAGCCCAGGTAACCAAAAAAAAAAGCAATTCCAAATCAACAAAATCAGAGGTGAAAGGGTTGTTGTTATCACAACAGATAACAAAAAGATCCAGAACATTATACACTTGTACTCTTAGCTGGGTGTAGTTGTGCATGCCTTTAATATCAGTGCTTGGGAGGCAGAGACAGGCAGATTTCTGTCAGGTCAAGGCCAACCTGGTCTATAGAGTGAGTTTCAGACCAGCTGAAGCTTCAGGGAGATCCTGTCTCAAAAAGACAAAAAAAACCCTATACTTCATTAAATTTGAAAACTGAAATGTATGAATGTCTGAAATCATGGGATTCACCAAAGCTGAAGCAAGAAGATATCAACAGCTTAAAAAAACCCATAACATATAAGGAAATTGAAATAGTAATAAAAGAAACTCAACTAAAAAATGCCCAGACCCAGATGGATTTACAGCACAATTCCACCAGACATTTAAAGAGGACTTACAAGCAATATCACTTAAGTTATTCAAAAAGATAGAAAGATCCAGGCATGGTGGAACACATCTTTAATCCCAGCACTCAGGAGGCAGAGGCAGGTGAATTTCCGTGAGATCAAGGACAAGCCTGGTCTACATAGCTAGCTCCAGGCCAGCTGGGATTAAAGAGAGACCCTGTCCCAAAACAAAGAGATAGAGACAGAGGGAAATCTCCCAAATTCCTTCTATGAAGCCAGTAGCACTCTAATATCAAAACCAGGCAAAGATACAACCAAAAAAGAAAACTATAGAGCCATATCCTTAATGAATATAGTTGCAAAAATTCTCAACAAAATACTTGCAACCCACATACAGGCAGACATCAAAAAGTTCATCCACCATGATCAAGTTGGATTTATTCCAGAGATGCAGGGATGGTTCAACATACATAAGTCAATAAATGTCAAAAATCATATAAATGAACTCAAAGACAAAAACCACATGGCCATCTCAATTGATGTAGAAAATGTCTTTGATAAAATTTAACATGCCTTTATGTTTAAAGTCTTAGAGGGAATTGGACTTGAAGGAACATTCTTCAACATAATTGAAGCCATATGCAACAAACCCATGGTGGACATCATTCTAAATAGAGAAAAATTAAAAGCAGTCCCCTTAAAGTCAGGAACCCAACAAGGCTGCCTACTATCTCCACTCTTTTTCAATATAGTGCTTGAAACTCTTGCTAGAACAATAAGACAAGAGAAGGAAATTAAAGGAGTACTAATTTGAAAGAAGAGGTCAAACTGTCCCCTTTTGCAATTGATATGATGTTATACATAAGGGATGCCAAAAAACCCACCAGACAACTCCTAGAAATGATTAACAAATTGAGTAAAATAGCAAGTTACAAAATTAACAGGTAAAAATCACCAATCTAAATGCCTGAAAATATACAACTTATGGCTATGCAGGATGGACTGGGAAATGCCAGCAGAGAGGTTGATCGATCTGAACATTAAAGAAAGAGGAACCTCAGACTGCCTGAGTCACAGACACTGAGCATCTCTCTGAATAATATTGGGGTTAACTGTTTATAATGGGCCCTAATGAAGTTTACATTCCAGATACTGAGAAACCTTCCTACCTCTCCCCTTTATAGGAAAAAGAAAAACATGATGGTAACGAAACCACTCCCTAACTGTAAACTAGAGCCAATTGTTACAGTGGTAATTTCCTATAAAACAGGTATAACTATCCTTTATTAATTGACTGATAGGCATAGGAACTGTGAAAGGATATTTCTCTATCTAGAGCCAAATTCAATATTAAAGTGTTTATAAGTTTGTAATTAAGCAAAATATATAACTACAGAAAAGCTCTGACATCAGCAATGGATTATTCTGCCTAGGAGATGTTGGCTAGGGGATTCAAACCCGCCCCCCCCAAAATTATAAAGGCCTTTTGCCTATAAGTGGGATATATGCAAGGAGAAAGGCAGTAAGTCCCTGTTGTCGAAGACCTGGTGTGAGCATGAAAAATGTTATGAGACGTCACTTGCTAGCATACAACTGGCCTCTGAAATGCCAGAGAGCATTACCAAAGGCCACTAAAGCAATACAGCAAAATATTGGTCTCCCTGAGACAAGCAAGACTCCTCCGTTAATATGATTCAGCTACACCTCAACAGCCTGGAGATACTGTGCAACAGTGGCAGCCAAGTATCTATATATATATCCCAAATATATTTGGCTATTAGCTCTCTCCATGAAGGAATAACTCACAGTGGATGCCACAAGCTTATGTCCTCTAGTGGTTAGGAGATGTTATAAGCCACAATAAGAACTTGTCACCCTTTATAGAGAAACCACAGTTTGCAGATTAGCATATCATCCAAGCATCTGTGTCTATGCTCACAGCTTAGCTTGACATAATAATTGGTACTGCTTAAATGCCTGTACATCCAATACCTTGTGCTTTGTTAGTATGACTAAAAACGGGTATCACTGGAAAAGCTGTCAACCCATGAAGGGAAACAAACTGAACAGACTAGAGTCCAAAATGACAACACCAAAGAAATTAGACTGTTTTCTTCTCACCCACTTGTGCCCCTTTCCCAAAGCCCAGGGAACAAACTGCGGAAGAGGAGGTGTGGTAGATTGTAAGGGCTGCAGAGAGATAGGGGTGAATCGTGAGACTACAGGAATATAGTCTGGACTCCTAACTGATCAACATGCCTGTGCATACAAGCTTTTCCACCTGGACTATGGGAACCTTGGGTTGCTCAAAATTTGGACATAGATACTTGCAAAATGCACCAATTAACTAATTGTATGACATACTGAGTAACATCAATGTTATCTGCAAACAACTGTGTCATTATATTGTAGAATCCCTTAAAAATAAAAAAAAGGAAAAAAAAAGAAAAAAGAAATGGCGATGAGGACATCTTAGAAGCCAGGTCTTAAAATGACTGTTTTCATTCTTTCAGCTCCCTGAGGCCAATATTTTAGAGAAAAACTCAGTCTACTCTTCTAGTAAGCAAGGTCAATCAAAGCATCTTAGACAATAGTCAGTGCCAACTGCCACATAGATGAACGAGGCTGTCGTAGAACCTCCAGCTCAGGTGAACCTTCAGAAGACAGCTGAATGGGCATTCTCAAGTGATGGCCGCACTGCGGCCTACAGTGTTAGCTCATGGTGATGAGGAGTGATAAATCGCTATTGTTTGAAGCCAGTAAATGTTAGGATACTAATCAGTAATCTGATTTGGTACTACATTTTGCATTTAAATATATAAATGGAAAATTATTACCCATGGTCTTTCTGTGCAGAGATAATTATTGTTATTAAAATTGACTTTCTTCCAAAATTTTAATATTCAAATTAAGACATGTGCAAAGAGCCTTTGTTCTTGTTGACATACGATTGAAACTCTACTGTACATACTATTTTAAAATCTGCATTGATCATGAAATAATACACCCATCACTTTCATGTGTCATAAGTAATCTTTTATATCATTTTAATGACTACATAATACTCCATAGTTGAGTTGTATATAATTTATTTAACCAGTGCCTGTTACTGGATAATTTTTGGCTATTATACTCTATACTGTAATGCACATAAATTTTTCTACATGTAAATTATAATTTTACTAATACATTATGGGTATGCAATATAAGTTCATTTCACATTTGTATTAATCTTCAGTTTAGCTAGATTTTTACATGTGTTTGTCTATTTGTTTACCTGGTGTTTTATTAAGAAATGACCTGGCTGGGTGTGGTGATGCATGCCTTTAACCCTAGCACTCTGGAGGCAGAGGCAGGTCGATCTTTGTCAGTTCAAGGCCAGCCTGGTCTACAGAGCGAGTTCCAGGACAGCTGGGGCCACAGAGGGACCCTGTCTTGAAAAAGACCAAAAAAATTAATTAATTAATTAATTAATTAATTAATTTACAAAAATAAATGCCCTTTATGAGGCAGAAGAGATGGTTCAGTGGATAAAAGTCCTGGCTCCTCTTACAAGAGGACTCAGTTCCCAGCATTGTAGCTAACAACCATCTATAACTCTAGTTCCAGGGGGGATCTTGCACCCCTTTATGGCCTCTGTGGTCAATGTGCAACATGGATTTATTTACATCTATGCAGGCAATACAACCCTGCACATACAATAAAAATAAATGAATACCCCTCATTTGTGGTTCCTAACACCAGTTACTTATATCAATAATGGGTAATTAATAAAGAAAACCATAACAGCCCAAAATGTAGAGAATACAAGAGTCTAGAATGTGTGTCCATGGATAGGACTCCTGTATTAAAATTCACCCACTCAGGGTTCAGGGACCATTGCAGAACAGGGGTTAGAAAGACTTTAAGAGCCAGGAGTGGTGGATGATCACAAGGAGATAGAGTTTTCAAGGTTTCTTGGAACTTGCTCATCTGAACTTGTAGCAATGGTGACAGCATGCACTAGACCCATGCAGACTCAAACCATACAAAACTCAGCACAGAGGTGGATAGGAAGCCAAAACACAGCAAAGAACTATTGGCAGCTGATCACTGCTGAGTGAGGTAAAATTGGTCTTCTTTAAGGGAGTGAAACTAAGTAGACTGACCAGGCTCCAGTAGATAGACTCACAGACTCAATAGCCTTAACATATATGGCAGATTGCAGGAATTCCTGTGGGTGAGCTATGGAGGGTTGCAAATAGGGGAGGAGGGTTACTATGATTAAGATTATTGTATTAAAATTCCATAAAAATTATATACTATAAAACCCCACAAAGGCAATTATTTAAAATGAAAAATAAAACGTTATCATGGAAAAAAATCTGAATAGAGAGTTCTCAAGAGAAAAATAAAGATGGCTAAGAAACTTAAAAAAAGTGTTCAACATCGTTAGCAATTAAGGAAATGCAGATAAAAACCATTTTAAGACGTCATCTTACCCCCGTAAGACTGGCTTGCTAAAGAAAACAAATGATACCAAATGCTGGAGAGGTTGTGGGGAAAGGAGAATGCTAATTCACTGCTAGTGGGATTGCAAACTCCTGCAACCCCTATGGAAAGCAGTGTGGAGACCTCTTAAAGGATTAAAAATGAACCTACCATTTGACCCAATCATACCACTCCTGGGCATATGCCACAAAGATTCATCCTATTGCAGAGATATTTGCACATCCATGTTTATTGCTGCTCTTTTCACAATAGTGAAGAGCTGGAAGCAACCTAAGTGTCCCTCACCTGATGAGTGGACAATAAAAATGTGGTACATTTACACAATGGAGTTCTATGCAGCACTAAAAAAAGAAAACATCATGAAATCTGAAGGTAAGTGAGTCAAACTAGAAGCTGTTTAGGCTGTAAAGTGACACAGACTCAGTAAAACAAATGACATGTGTTGTCCCTGATTTGTGGATCCTAGCAATAAATCCTTATAAGTAAATATATATCCAGTGTAACTGCTTGAACCAGGTAAATGAAAAGGAACCAGGAAGGTAAAGAGAAAGAGGGAACAGGTATTACTAACAGAAGAATGGATAAAAGCAGGATATCTAAATGGGAGGGGAGTAGAAGGGTTATAGAAAGAAAAGGGGCATAAAGGGGGGAAAAGGGAGCTCAAGAGATGTGGGGCCATAGGAAACTGGAAGTATCAAGTGAGAAATGGGGATACTTAAAATGGAGAAGGCATGGAGAAGACATGGAGGGAGGGCTAGACAGGTAAAGGGAGAGAGGAGAACTAACTAATGCCTTATAGGGTAAAAAAAAAACTGAAAGAATCATATTAGTCCAACAATCTATTGACAAATTACATCAGTCCATATGGAAATATAAAGGCTGCATATGAAGAAAAGATACCAGACAGGAAAAACCTTCCTTTGACTTGTTGGGTCCAAGAGACTCCCAAAATTACACAGGACATTGCCACAGTTCTTGATTGCCTCCAAGAACCTGAAGGTAAGACCCTCTTGCTGAAGACAGGACATACTTTGGAGACTGGATCTTGAGTAGTGGAGCTGGGTCTAACCTGGAAGCCACCACCCCGGAAGGCTAGATCCCATGGTTGTGGAGAACACTATGCAAGCACTAAGTACGATTGTCAATCAATGGTCCAACATCAGTCTCAATACCAAATATCCACATCAATGAGCAACACAGCATACGACATTGGTGCAATAGTGGCACTTCTATCTTGGGGGAAGTCAGTGGCTAACCAATTGGACCTAAAGCCCACTCAGTGGAAGGAAACTCATGTGTGGTAATGTTAATATAGCCAGATGAACATATTTGGAGAGGTCATAGATCTTAGACAATTCCACAAGGTAGACACATTCCCTAGACTAAGGTAACATTTTACTAACTCCAAAAGAAGAATCCTTTTATTTATAGACAAATATCCCAGAAAATAAGCTTCTTTTGCTCCAGATGAAAATAGTAGAGTCCCACAATTGGACACACACAGACATAGTCTGTGAATGACTCATGCCTAGGTGACACATCTATAATGCAACATCTATACATAGATGCATCTACACATAAGTATCATAGAACAACGACCCAAGAAGGTACTAACTACCTCTCAGCTTTCATTGAAGAAGCTCCTCCATGCAACAGGAGATCAAGAACTAAAAAGGGACTGAATGGCCAAATTATGAAGATTAAGAGTCTACAGTGTGTGGTTCCATGGACAGGCTGCCTATATTCGCTTCACCCACCCAAGGCTCAGAGAACACTGTAGAAGAGGAGGCAGAAAGATTGTACGAGCCAGGGAGGGGATGCAAGTCCAAACAGAAATTAATCCTACAAGCTCCTGGGACCCTGTTCATATAAACCGCAGCATGGTATCAGAATGCACAAGACCCATGTAAGCTCAGCTGGACAAAAACCCACCACAGAACTGTAGAAACGGATAGCAGACCCCAACATTGGCTGAAGAAATATTGGCAGTAGATGGTGGTCAGATGAGGAAGCCCTGGCCTTCCTTAGAAAAGAGACCTTGGATAGGCTGACTAGTACTCAGGGGAGGAGCTGGCACTGAGGAGTGAGCAGAGAGAGTAATTTGGTGCAATAGACTCTAGCACAAATGACAGAAGGTGTGAACTCTGGGGGGGGGTGCCGCCTGCGGGAAGGTGCCAAGGGAAAAGTGGGTATAATGGTGATTAAAACTGACTCAAAGATTATGTATGAAACACATAAAATTCAATTAAAGTTTTAAAAAAGAAATAATGTGACATGCAAAGAGTCACTCATCTAGTTGGGGTGTAACTCCCCCATGGAAGACAGGTCTGCTTTTGCAGGTATAGGACCTCCCCTGCATCCTCACACAGTTTAGAGCCCTCTACTTTCGGGTAGCATACAATATAACGGGTTTCATGATGACATTCTCATGCATGTATCATACATTGTACTTTGCTCATATTCACCCATACTACTCTCCCACATCTCTCCTTCGTGCTCTTTCTGGTCACCTTGCCCTACTATATATATAAAATATTCCTATATAAATATCATATATTTATAAATATATAATAAATATATATGATAACCTTTGCTATGTGGAACGCCAAAGAATATTCAATAGTCTAGCTCTGGCCTCATGTGCTTTCCATGTGATCTTCATCTCCATTCATTTTCCTTCAAATGACAATTTCATTTTCAATTACAGCTTAATAAAGCTCTGTATTTATATATCACATTTTCTTTATTCAATACTCTGTTCATAGATATCTAGTCTGGTTCTATAGCTTGTGTGAATGGTGCTTCAATAAAACTGGATGTGCAAATAAAAAAATCTCAAAGAACTATGGAAAAAGAAGAAAATCAGTAGCCTTCCTATATACCAACAAGAAATATACCAAGTTAGAAAGCACAAAATCAGTTTCATTCACAATGGCCACAAAAAACAAAATATCTTGAAATAAACCTAACCATGGATGTGAAAGACTTGTATAATAAAAAGTATAAGACATTGAATAAGATAACAAAAGATGGAAAGACCTATCCTGCTCATGGATTAGTAGGATCAATATAGTGAAAATGGCCATCCTGCCTAAAGGAACCTACATATTAATCACAATTCCCATTAAAATTCCAATAAAATTCTTCATAGATATTGAAAAAAGTCTCAAAATTCATATGCAAACAAAAAACTCAGGATAGTTAAAAACAATCTTTTTCTTTTTGAACTTTTTGAGACAGGGTCTCACTGTTGCCTCAGCTGGCCAGGAACTTTCTATGTAGACTAGTCTGACTTTATTCTCACGGAGATCCACCTGTCTCTGCCTCCCAAGTGCTCAGATTAAAGGCATGCACCACCACACCCAACATGTCACTACAATCTTGAGCAATAAGAGAAGAGAGGAGTCATCAATATTCCTCATTTCAAATTATACTACAAAAATATAGTAATAAAAACAGCATGAAACTGCTATAAAAACAGACACATTGATAAATGGAATTGAATTTAGGGTCCAGATTTAATTACACATACTTCCAGCCACTTGATTTTTGACAAAGATGCAAAAAATACACATTGGAGAAAAGATAGAATCTTCAACAAATATTGGTAGTCAAATGGGATACCTACATGTAGAAGAATAAAATGAGATCCCTATCCTCACCCTGCACAAAACTCAACTCCAAATAGATCAAGGATTTCAGCCTAAGACCTGATACCCAGAATCGGTTAGGGAACAAAGTAGGGAATACACTGGAACTTACAGGGAGAGGAAAGGACTTTCTGAACAGGACCCTGATAGCACAGATTTTAAGACCAACAATTGACAAATGGGACCTCATGAAACTAAAAAAAAAATGTTATGTAAAGCAAAGCATACCATTATTCAAGTGAAGCAGCTAACTATAGAATGGGAAAAATATTTACCAGCTATGCATGTTATACTGGATAACTTTAGTATGAACTGAACACACCTGGGTTGAGGGAGCCTCAACTGGGGAATTGGCTCCATTGGACTGGCCTGTAGCCAAGTCTGTGGACTATTGTCTTGATTGTTGTGTAATGTGGGAGGGCCCAGCCCACTATAGGTGGTGCCACCCCTGGGCAGGATTTTCTCTACAGTATAAGAAAGCAGGCTGACCTTTGCTCTTTCAGCTGGCACCCAGCTCCATTGTGAGTCTGTGTGCAGGGGGCTCAGTCTGGGGTCTAGCTGAGACCACCTGTAGCACAGGAGCCTGGACCTCACTCCAGAGAGGAAGTACTTAGGGTAGATTTCTTCTTGGGCTGCTGGATAGTTGATTTGCTGGTTCGAAGCAGGGGAGCCGTGTGCCAGCCTGCTTGGGTCCAAACCCAAAACCCTCGTAGGGTGTGGCTGTCTGGGCGGAGCTTCCCTCTGCTCTTGCAGCCGGCACCCAGCACCATTGTGAGTCTTGTTCAGGGGGCTCAGGCTGGGTTCTGGCTGAGACCACCTGAAGCAGAGGAGCCTGGACCTCGCTCCAGAGAGGTACTGGGGTGTGGGCAAAGTCAGTAATATTTACACCCCCACCCCCCAGCAACTGGAATTTAGGAAAGAGCATCCAAGTGGATTTTTTTTTCAACACTCTATAAACAAGGAGGGGAAAAAAAAGCATTGGAAGGAGGCAAGCAAAACAAGCCTTCTTCATAGTGAAAAGGCATCTGTGATTGGCATCTGAATACAGGCAAAAAAAAAAAGTAAACCTCCATGCCTGGGACACGGTGAAGGTTAACATGGGAAAGGTGCAGGATAACTCTGCACCAAGGTCTCCCATCCCTGTAGGGGAGAGCTACAATGGGATCCCCCTGGAGGTGACCCAAGAAACAGATCTTAGAGGAATAATTGCAGACCTATGCAGAGAAATTAAAGAAAACAAAGAAGAAGGCAGAGAACTAAGGAGAGAGAATGAAAAACTCAAAAAGGACCTAGAGGGATAGAATGACAAACTTCAGAAAGAACTAAAGGAACAGATTGACAAACTCCAGAAAGAACTAGAGGGAGAAAAAAACAAACTCCAAAAGGAAGTAGAAACACTGAAAGTAGAAAACACTGAAGCCAACCAAGGAAGTAAGGAGCACCAAGAAGAGATTGAGAAGCTCAAAAAGGAAATGGAAATACTAAAGAAAACACAGGATGAAATGAAAAAGGAAATAGAACACTCATCCAATCAAGAAGAAAGGAAAGGAAAAAGCCTCAGAAGTAGAATGGAGGAAGCAGAACAAAGAATATCAGATCTGGAAGATAACACAGAGCAATTAAAAAGCTCAAATAAAGATTATGAAAAATTTAAAAATACACAAAAGTGGAACAACCAGAAAATATGGGACACTATGAAAAGATCAAACCTCTGCATCATAGGAATAGAGGAAGGAGAAGAATCTCAAGAAAATAGTATTGATCAGATCTTGAACAGAATAATAGATGAAAATTTCCCCAAACTTAAAAAAACAAACCAATACAAATACAAGAAACACATAGAACTACAAACAGACAAGATCAGAAAAGAAACTCTCCACACCATATCAGCCATATGTCCATATATCCCAAATCTAACTGGCTTTTAGCTTTCTCCTTGGAGGAATAATTCATGGATGATGCCATAAGCTTACATCCTCTAGTGGTTAGGAGATGTTGTAAGTCACAATAAGAACTTGTCACCCTTTATAGAAAAGCCACAGTTTGTGGATTAGCATACCATCCAAGCGTCTGTGTCTATGCTCACAGCTTAGCTTGCCATAATTAATACTGCTTAAATGCCTGTACATCTAATTGCTTGTGCTTTGTTAGTAGGATTAAAATGGTATCCCTGGATAAGGTGTCAACCCATGAAGGGGAACAACCTGAGCAGACTAGAGTCCAAAATGACATCTCCAGAGAAAATAGACTGTTTTGCTTCTCACCCACTTTTTCCCCTTTCCCAACGCCTAAGGAACAACTTACGGAAGAGGAGGCGTGGTACAATGTAAGGGCTGCAGAGAGATTGGGGTGAATCGTGAGACTACAGCAATATAGACTGGACTCCTATTTGATCAACATGCTTGTGCATACAAACTTCTCCAAGTGGACTAAGGGAAGTTTGGGTTGTTTAAAATTTGGACATAGATACTTGCAAATTGGTTTTATCTGAATGTTATTACATTCATTGCTTATGCTTAATAATTTGGCTCACTTCAAAAAAAATGTACCAAGTACTTAATTGTATGGCAAACTGAGTAATGTCAATGTTATCTGAAAACAACTGTGCTATTATATTGTAGAATCCATTAAAAATAAACAAATAAAAGAAAAAATGTCCATTCCACACAAATTAATATACAGATTCAATGCAATCCCAATAAAAATCCCCATGAGATTTTTCACAGACTTAGAACAACATCCTTAAATTCATATGGAAAAACAAAAGACCCTGAATAGCTAAAGCAACCCTTAGTGAAAAGTGCAAAACTTGGGGGATTACATTACCAGACTCAGCTATATTTAGGGCTATAGTCATAAAGACAGCTGGTACTGGCAAAAAAAAAAAAAAAAAAAACAGAGAACCATTGACCATGGAAACAAAATGAGATAAAAATACCTGTGAGTCGTATAACTTCAGCCCCCTCATATTTGACAAAGGGGCCAAAAAAGCTCAATGGAGGAAAGATAGCATCTTCATCAAATGATGTTGGCAAAACTGGATCACCATTTGTAGAAGAACAAAATTAAACCCCTACCTCTCTCCCTGTACAAAAATCAACTCCAAGTGGATTAATGATCTCAACCTGAAACCTGAAACCCTGAAGGTGATAGAAGGAAAAGTCAGCAGAACCTACAAGAAATAAGTGTAGGAAAAGACTTTCTAAATCAAACAGCAGCTGCACAGGAAATAAGGACAACAGCTGACAAGTGGGACCTCATCAAACTCAAAAGCTTTTGTACAGCTAAAGAAACAATCAAGGTAGTGAAGAGAAAACCCACAGATGGGAGGAAACCTTCAGCACAGATACATCAGAAAAACTATTAACATCCAGAATATATAAACTACTTAAAAAACGAAGAAGTAAGCAAACAAATGACCTACTCAAAAGATGGAGTAAAGAGCTGAACGGAGACTTTAGTAAGGAAATAAAGATGGCTGAGAAACATCTTAAAAAGTGTTCGACATCACTAATAATTAAGGAAATGCAAATTAAAACCACACTAAGGTATCATCTCATTCCAATAAGACTAGCTAAGTTCAAGAAAACAAAAGACACCAAGTGCTGGAGAGGTTGTGGGGAAAAGGGAACAATCATCCACTGCTGGTGGGAATGTAAACTGCTACAACCACTGTGGCAAGCAATGTGGAGAACCCTTTAAAAATTCAAAATGAGCCTACTAACTGATCCAGCCATACCACTCCTGGGTATATACCCACAAGACACTTCCTACTGCAAAGATACATGCACAGCTATGTTTATTGCAAATCTCTTCACAATAGCAAAGATCTGGAACCAACCCAAATGCCCCTCAACTGATGACTGGATAACCAAAATGTGGCACATCTACACAATGGAGCTCTATGCAGCAGTAAAGAAAGATGACATCATGAGATTTGCTGGAAAATGGATGGAACTCAAAGCAATTATACTAAGTGAAGTAACACAGTTCCACAAAAAAAGGTGAATGTTTTCCCTCATTTGTGGATGCTAACACCAAACCCCCAGTTGGCAGTCAAACTGAACAACTTTATTATTATATTTCATTGTATCTGAGAGCAACTGTGCTGTTCCAATGTGAATCTGTAAATAGGCTCTAGACTTATCCTATCATTGAGGATATGTAGTCATATTCTAAAAATGAATGTAAAGTTACACGACTTTATACCTGCATGCAAATTTACTGTTAAAATGTAAATCTCTAAATGTATTTAGGAATCAACCTATAGTTTATTTTCAGAAGTTTTAATTTTGACTTATGTGTGGAGTGTATATATGCATATTTTGGAATAATATAAAAAAATTAAAAAAGACTGAAAGAAAGATGCAGGACAGTTATGGCAGAATGCATGACCTGAGATGGGGTGGGGTGGGGTGGGGTGGAGGGAAGGGAAAGGGGGATATGCCTGGACCGAATTGAAAAGAGATGTATGAAATGCACAAAACATCAGTAAAAAAAGGAACAGCCATTTACTATTTGTGTGGAGGGCTCTTGAAGCACAAGAGCCTGGAATCTTTTCCAGACAGGTAGATTTTAGGGTAGATTGACTCTTGGGTTTCTGGAAAAGGTTCTATACTCTAAACCCTTGTAGGGGGTGACTGTCTGGGCGGAGCCGCCCTTCAACTTTGGAGCCAGTGCTGGGTGAGTTTGGTTTGGCGCCATTGTCTCTTTGTACGGGAGGGCTCCTGAAGCACAGGAGCCTAGAACATACACAGACAGGTAAATTTTAGGGTAGATTGATTCTTGGGTTGCTGGAAATGGGTATAAACTCCAAAACCTTGTAGGAGGTGGCTGTTTGGGTGGAGCCGCCCTTCACCTTTGCAGCCGATGCTGGGTGGGTTTGGTTCAGCACCATTGTCTCTTTGTGTGGTGGGGGGGGGCTCCTGAAGCACAGGAGCCTGGAACCTGCTCCAGACAGCTACTAATTCAGGCATATCCCCCTCCCCAAATGGAACTGATGAGAGAGTATCAAAGTGGATTTTTTTTGGAGAACCTTCAGAACAGGAAGGGAAGAGTGACTTAGACTTCCAATATCCAATATATATATAAAAAAATTGAAAGCCTGAAACTTAGACAAGTCAATACTCCATAAGCAAGGAGGAGGAAAGGAAAAGAAAAAAGCATTGGAAGGAGGCAAGAAAAACCAGCCTCTAACATAGTGAAAAGACATTTGTGACTGGCATCGGAGCACAGGCAAAACAAAAGGGGGAACCCTCATGTCAGGGACACGGTGAAGGGATAACATGGGAAAGGTGCAGGATAATTCCCCACCAAGCACTACCAACCCGGTAGGAGATAGCTACAATCGGATCCCCCTGGAGGTGACCCAAGAAACAGATCTTAGAGGAATAATTGCAGACCTCTGCAGAGAAATTAAAGAAAATAAAGAAGAAGTCAGAGAACTAAGGAGAGAGAATGAAAAACTCAAAAAGGACCTAGAGGGATACAATGACAAACTTCGGAAAGAACTAAAGGAACAGAATGACAAACTCCAGAAAGAACTAGAGGGAGAAAAAAACAAACTCCGAATGGAAGTAGAAACACTGAAAAAGGAAGCCAACCAAAGAAGAAAGGAGCACCAAGAAGAGATTGAGAAGCACAAAGAAGAGATTGAGAAGCTCAAAAAGGAAATGGAGGTACTAAAGAAAACACAGGAGGAAACAAAAAAGGAATTAGAACACTCAGTCAATCAAGAAGAAAGAAAAGGAAAAAGCCTCAGAAGTAGAATGGAGGAAGCAGAACAAAGAATATCAGACCTGGAAGATAACACAGAGCAATTAAAAAGCTCAAATAAAGATTATGAAAAATTTAAAAATACACAAAAGTGGAACAACCAGGAAATATGGGACACTATGAAAAGACCAAACCTCCGCATCATAGGAATAGAGGAAGGAGAAGAATCTCAAGAGAATAGTATTGATCAGATCTTCAACAGAATAATAGATGAAAATTTCCCCAAACTAAAAATAGACAAGCCCATACAAATACAAGAAGCACATAGGACCCCAAATAGACAAGATCAGAAAAGAAACACCCCACGCCATATCATAGTTAAAATGCTAGATGCCCAAAACAAAGACAAAATTCTGAGGGCCACAAAAGAAAAACAAGTCACATACAAAGGGAAACCCATCAGAATTACAACTGACTTCTCGCCTCAAACCATGAAAGCAAGAAGAACATGGAGCAAAGCATTCCCTGTGTTAAGGGACTATGGATGCCAACCCAGAATACTTTACCCAGCAAAAATGTCGACTATACTTGAAGGAGAGAGAAAAATCTTCCATGACATAAACAAGATGATGGAATACATGTCTGGAAAACCAACTCTTCATAAAATACTTGAAGCAATTCAAAGGGCAGAAGAGAGGAGCAACAATCCTCAAACACCTAGGAAAAGAAACTAACAAAAACATAACCATAGGAGCAAAATCAAAGGCTAGAAGTCCAAATGGATAATAAAGTGAAAGGAAGCAACATCCATCTTTCAATTGTAACCTTAAATATTAATGGGCTAAACTCCCCAATCAAAAGGCATAGACTGGGAGAATGGATTAGGAAACAAAACCCATCTATATGCTGTCTACAAGAAACCCATCTCAATTTCAAGGATAGGCACCAACTTAAGGTGAAGGGATGGAAGAAAGTATTCCAAGCAAATGGTACCAAAAAGAAAGCGGGTGTGGCTATTCTAATATCAGACAAAATAGACTTCAAAGCAAAAGAAATCAAAAGAGACAAAGAGGGCCATTACATCCTTATTAAAGGAACAATTGACGATGAAGATTTCACAATCATAAATATATATGCACCAAACATCAGTGCACCAAACTTTATAAAGACAATTCTTCAGGATCTCAAGGCACAGATTAACCCCAGCACACTAATACTAGGGGACTTCAATACCCCATTAAGTCCTCTAGACAGATCAACAGGACAAAGGATAAACAGAGAGACATCTGAACTAAATGACACAATACACCAAATGGACCTCACAGACATCTACCGAATATTTCACCCAAACACCAGAGAATACACTTTCTACTCAGCACCTCATGGAACATTCTCCAAAATAGACCATATACTGGGACACAGGGAAAAACTCAACAAATATAAAAAGATTGAAATAATCTCATGCATTCTATCAGACCACAGTGCAATAAAACTCAATATCAACACCAGAATAAACCCTACAACCTACAGGAACACATGGAGACTAAACAACACTCTCCTGAATAATGAGTGGGTCAAGGAAGAAATAAAAAAAGAAATAAAAACATTCCTGGAACTGAATGACAATGATAAAACAACACAGCAAAATCTATGGGACACTCTAAAAGCAATCCTAAGAGGGAAGTTTATAGCTCTAAGTGCCCACATTAAAAAAACAGAAAGAGCACAAGTGAATGATCTAACACTGCAGCTAAAAATACTTGAGAGACAACAACAAATGAACCCTAAACGGAGCAGACAAGAAGAAATAACAAAAATCAGAGCAGAGATCAATGAAATAGAAACAAAGAAAACCATACAAAAAATCAATGAATCCAAAAGTTGGTTCTTTGAGAGAATAAACAAGATAGACAGACCTCTAGCCCAGTTAACCAAAAGAAAGAGGGAACAACTCCAAATCAATAGAATCTGTGATGAAAGGGGAAATATCACAACAGACAATGAAAAGATCCAGACAATCATACGGGACTACTTCAAAAACTTATATTCTACTAAGTTTGAAAACCTAGAAGAAATGGATGAATATCTGAAATCCTGGGAATCACCAAAGCTCAACCAAGAAGAGATCGACAGCCTAAACAGACCAATAGTACAGGAAGAAATCGAAGATGTAATAAGTAGCCTCCCAACCAAAAAATGCCCAGGCCCGGATGGATTCACGGCAGAATTCTATAAAATATTTCGTAAAGACTTACAACCATTACTACTTAAATTGTTTAGAAGGATACAAATGGAGGGACTTCTCCCAAATTCCTTCTATGAAGCCAGCATTACGCTACTACCAAAACCAGGGAAAGATACAACCAAAAAGGAGAACTATAGACCCATCTCCCTAATGAACACAGATGCCAAAATTCTAAACAGGATTCTGGCAAATCGCATACAGACTCACATCAAGAAAATCATCCACCATGACCAAGTTGGATTCATACCAGAGATGCAGGGATGGTTCAACATACGAAAATCAATAAACATCATCAAACATATCAATGGACTGAAGGACAAAAACCACACCATCATCTCAATTGATGCGGAGAAAGCCTTTGACAAAATCCAGCATCCTTTCATGTTTAAAGTCCTGGAGGGAATTGGCCTAGAGGGATCATTCCTCAATGTAATCAAAGCCATATACAGGAAACCCACAGCCAATATCATCCTAAATGGGGAAATGACAGAAGCATTCCCCTTGAAGGTAGGAACTCGGCAAGGCTGCCCCCTGTCACCACTCCTCTTCAATATAGTGCTGGAAACCCTTGCAAGGGCAATAAGGCAAGAAAAGGAAATTAAAGGAGTTCTAATTGGAAAAGAGGAAATCAAGCTATCCCTTTTTGCTGATGATATGATTGTCTACCTAAGGGATGCTAAGAACTCCACCAGAAAACTCCTAGAAATGATTAAGAGCTTTGGTAAAGTGGCAGGATACAAAATAAATCTAGAAAAATCAGTAGCCTTTCTTTACACCAACAACAAGCAACTGAAGAAGGACTACAAGGAGACCTTCCCACTCACAATAGCCTCAAAAACAATAAAATACCTAGGAACAAACCTAACCAAAGACACCAAGGATCTCTACAACAAAAATTTTAAACCCCTGAAAAAGGAAATTGAGGAAGACATCAGAAGATGGACAAACCTCCCATGCTCATGGATTGGGAAAATAAATATAGTAAAAATGTCCATCCTACCCAAACTAGTGTACAGATTTAATGCGATCCCAATCAGAATCCCCAAGAGTTTCTTCACAGGCCTGGAAAAAAAAATCCTCAATTTCATTTGGAAAAACAAAAGACCCCGAATAGCCAAAGCAACCCTGAGTGAAAAGAGCAATACAGGGGGGATCGCTATACCAGACATCAAACTATACTACAGGGCTATAGTCATAAAGACAGCCTGGTACTGGCACAAAAACAGACCAGTTGACCAATGGAATAAAACTGAAGATCCAAACCTGAGCTCATACAATTTCAGCCACCTCATATTTGACAAGGGGGCCAAGAAGACACAATGGAAGAAAGACAGCATCTTCAGCAAGTGGTGCTGGCAAAACTGGATCACCACTTGTAGAAGAATGAAATTAAACCCCTACCTCTCACCTTGTACAAAGGTCAACTCCAGATGGACCAAAGACCTCAACGTGAAACCCCAAACTCTGGAGGTGATAGAAGAGAAGCTTGGCAGCAGACTACAAGACATAGGTGTAGGAAAAGACTTCCTAAATCAGACAGCAGCTGCACAAGAAATAAGATCGACAATTGACAAATGGGACCTCATTAAACTCAAAAGCTTCTGTACATCAAAGGAAACAATAAAGGAAGTGAAGAGAAAACCCACAGAATGGGAGGAAACCTTCACAGCAGATACATCTGACAAAGCATTAATTTCCAGAGTATACAAGCTACTCAAAAAACAAAGAAGAAAGAAAACAAATGAATCACTCAGAAGATGGAGCAAAGATCTGAACAGAGACTTCACAGAGGAGGAATTAGAGATGGCTGAGAAACACCTTAAGAAGTGTTCAACATCGCTAATAATTAAGGAAATGCAAATTAAAACCACCTTAAGATACCATCTTACTCCAGTAAGACTGGCTAGGATCAAGAAAACAAATGATGCCAAGTGCTGGAGAGGGTGTGGGGAAAGGGGAACACTCATCCATTGCTGGTGGGAATGTAAACTTGTGCAGCCACTATGGAAAACAGTGTGGAGAACCCTTAGAAGACTCAAAATGATCCTGCCATTTGACCCAGTCATACCACTCCTGGGTATATACCCACAAGACTCATCTTACTGCAGAGATACATGCACAGCTATATTTATTGCCGCTCTGTTCACAATAGCAAAAAACTGGAATCAACCCAAATGCCCCTCAACTGACGAGTGGATAGAGAAAATGTGGTACATGTACACAATGGAATTCTATGCAGCAGTAAAGAAAGACAACATCATGAACTTTGCAGGTAAATGGATGGAGCTTGAAGACATCATGTTAAGTGAAGTAACACAGTCCCAGAAAAACAAACGACAAATGGTATCTCTCATATGTGGATGCTAGTACCAATAACCCAGTTATAAATATTTCTTGTGGAGAGGGATGCATATTAAAAGAACAACAACAGAAAGATTGCATCAGAAGGCTGACTGAAATGGTGACTCGGGAGGGGTGGGAGGGGTGGGAGAGGGACACGGGTGTATATTCGATTGGTGCATGTTTAATTGACGTGAGTTCAACAAGTATCCAGTTTTGCCCAGACTCTGTCTACAGGATACATGGTGTTTTAGGACTTAGTAAAAGTAAATATGTGCATATTGGACAACATTGGTTTGAAGGCTGATAAAAACGGTAATGCATCTGAGTTAATTGGTGATATAAATTGCTCTTGTCCACATTAGCTTTAACTAAAATCTGTATAACAATTACTTTGGGATTGGTATAAACAAATGTTCTCTATAATTTTGCTGTCATATAGTATCACCTGGTAGCAATCTCTTTCACCTATAGGATGATTTAACTCAAAAATAAACTTTGTTTCCCAAGTTAATCACATACAGTAACCCAAAACAGCATGGGTGAACTTGATGAAATCTGTGCCTTGATTCCACCCTATAGGTATGTATAAAACAACTGCTTTTTTGAGACTCATGGGTCAAAAATAAAAACCTTAAATAAAAAAGGGGGATATAGATAGATATGAAAACTTTTTGTCAAAAAACCTTGCAACCCAAATCTTAAAACTAACTATGGGAAAGGATTTGTATGTTCCAACAGGCCAGAGTATCACCAACTTAATGGCTGAGAAAGAAAATGCAGCTTTGCAGTGAGTAGGATGTACCAGAAAGTGCCAGCAGAAGGATTGACTCCTCTGGGCATTGAAGGGAAGAAATGCCTCAGATTGCTGCAGACATCAGGCCCCTCTGTGGATCCTACTAGTAACAACTATTTTTAATGATTCCTAACGAAGCTTACCTTCTAGGTGCTGCAAAGGTTTTAATACAAGAGACTTTCTTAACTCCCCCCCATAGAATAAGGAGAAATATGATGATGATGAGGTCGTTCTCCAGCTGTAGATTGGAGCCAGCTGTTATAGAGGTATTCTCTTGTAAAATCGGTAAAACTGCCTTCTTTAATTGACTAATGGACATAGAAACTGTGAAAAGGATTATTCTCTATTCAGAACCAAATATAATGCTAAAGTCTCCTTAAGCTATGCACTTAAGCAAAATATATTAATACAGGAGCTCTGACATCAACAATGGATTATTCTACCAAGGAGATGTTGGCCAGGGGATCCAAGCCCCCACAAAAGGTAAAGGCTCCTTGCCTCCAAACTGGGATATCTGCAGGAAGAGAGGCGATAAGGCCCTGCTGTTGAAGACCTGATATAAACATGGGAAAGATGTATGGAGACCGCACTTGCAAGTATACAGATGGTCTCTGGAATGCCAGAGAGTGTTACCAAAGGCCACTAAACCAATAAAGCAAATATAGGTCTCCTTGAGTCAAGCAAGACTCCTCCGTCAGCACCAGCTACACCTCACCTGCCTGGAAATACTGTGCAGCAGTGGCAGCCATATGTCTGTATATCCCAAATCTAATTGGCTATTAGCTCTCTCCTTGGAGGAATAATTCATGGCTGATGCCACAAGCTTATATCCTCTAGTGGTTAGGAGAAGTTATAAGCCACAGTAAGACCTTGTCATCTTTTACAGAAAAAATATAATTCATGGATTAGCATACCATCCAAACATCTGTGTCTATACCAAAGTAACCTACCATAATAATTAGTACTGTTTAAATACCTATATATCTAATTGCTTGTGCTTCATTAGTAGGATTGAGAGGTTATACCTGGACAAACTGTTAACCCATGAAAAGAAACAGCCAGAACTGATCAGAGTCCAAAATGACATCTCCAGAGAAAGTAGACTGTATTGCTTCTCATTCACCAGCACCCCTTTTTTAACCTAGGGAACAATCTGCAGAAGAGGGGGTGTGGTAAAATGTAAGAGCTGTAATTGGGGTGAATGATGAAACTACAGCAACATAGTCTGGACACTTATTTGATCAACATGATTGTACATAAAAGCCCCACCAGCTGGATGGAGATAGACATGGGCTGTGTGAGTTTGGGCATAGCTGCTTGCAAATTGGTTCTACATGAAGGATGCTTGTACTCATAACTTATTACTTATTATTAAAAAATAAAAATAAAAATAAATTGAAAAAAAGAAAAGAAACAAGCCAAAGAAAAGAATGAATTAATCTAAGAGCTGGTTCTTTGAAAAGATAAACAAGATAGACACACCCTTAGCCCACCTCACCATAAAAGAGCAAACCCAAATCAATAAAATCAGAGGTGAAAGGGAAAACATTACGACAGACACCAAAGAGTCAAGAACAGTATAATTTATATATTTAAAAACCTATACTCCATTAAATTAGAAAATATAAAAGAAATGGATGAATTTCTAAATTTAATAGACCCTACAAATTTAAACCAAGAAGAGATCAACAACTTAGAGCCATAAAAATAAGGAGATTGAAACAGTAATTCAAACCTTTCAACTCAAAAAGCACAGGTCCAGATGGATTCAAATCAGAATTTTTACCAGCCCTTCAAAGAAGAACTATGGTCAATACTGCTTAACTCAAAAATAGAAACAGTGGGAGAACTCAAAGCCAGTATTACTCTAATACCAAAGCAATGTCAAAACACAACAACAAAAAAGAAAACTCTAATGAGCATACAAGTAAAAATTCTCAACAAAACATTTGTAAACTGCGTATGTGAACTTATTAAAAAAATAATCCACCATAATCAGGTCAGCTTTATTCTAGAAATGCAAGGAACAAAATGAATACAGGGACATATATATATAAAAAGAACATCAAACATAATCAAGTCAGCTTTATTATAGAGATGCAAGAATGAATCAATATACATAAGTTAATAAATATGTTATATAAATGGACTTAAAGACAAAAATCACATGATCATCTCAATAGATGTAGAAAAGGACTTCGACAATATCCAACATGCCTTCATGATAGAAGTTCTACAGGAATTTGGGTTAATAGAAACATATCTCAATATAATTAAAGCTATATACAATAAACCTACAGCCAATATCATTCTAAATGGAGAAAAACTCAAAGCAGTCCCTCTAAAATCTGGAACCAGAGAAGACTGTCCACTATCCCCACTCCTTTTCAATTTCTTGCTTGAAACTGTAGCTAAAGTGATAAGACAAGAGACGGAAATTAAAGGGGTACAACTGGAAAAGAAATCAAATTGTCCCTATTTACATACAATACGCTGTTAGAAATAATAGATCCCCAAAGTTCCAGCAGAAAACTTCTAGAAATAATCAGCACTTTCATCAATGTGGCAGGGTACAAAAGTAATTTACAAAAGGCACTAGCTTTGTTTTTTTTTTTTAATTTTATTTATTTTTGTATGTGTATGAATGTACTGTCTGCATGTAGGTTTGTGCACCCATGTCATGTAATGACACAGAGGTCAGAAGAGGGTCTCGGATTCCCCTGGAACTAGAGTTCTCCTGGAATTGGAGTTACAGATGGTTCTTAGCCACCATGTGGGTACTGGGAATCAAACCCGGGTCCTCTGCAAGAGCAGTGGGTGCACTTAACCACTAGGCTATCTCTTCATCACCAAAGGCACTAGCTTTCTATATATCAGTAACAAGCAATCAGAGAAAGAGATAATGGAAATAGCTCCAATTCACAATAGCCTCAAAAAAATAGAATATCTAGGAATAAACCTAAACAAAGACATTAAAAACCTCTACAATGAAGACTTTAAATCTCTGAAGAAAGAAATTGATAAAGACACCAGGTGTAAGAAAGAGCTTCCATGCTCATGGATTGATAGAATTAATACTGTGAAAATGACCATACTGCCAAAAATGATTTATAAACTCAATGAAATACCAATCCAAATCCCTGTGACATTCTTCACAGAACTAGAAAAAACATCCTAAAATTCGTATGAAATCACAAAGATCCTGGTTCACCAAAGCAATCTTGAGCAAAAAGAACAATGCTGGAGGGATTACCATACTAAATCTCAAAGTATACTACAGAGCTACAGTCATAAAAACAGCATGGTACTGGCACAAAAACAGACACATAAAGAAAGAATGTAGAAGATCCAATCATGGCTGTATGCAATTTCAGCCACGTGAAACTTGACCAATGTGCCAAGAATACACAATGGAGGAAAGACAGCATCTTCAACAAAATAGTGCTGGCAAAACTGCATCTACATGTGTAGATGTTCATAAAGAATACTCTTAAAAGTGTTCCACACCCTTGATAATTAGGGAAATTCAAATTAAAACTACTTTAAGATTTCATTTTATGCCAGTTAGAATCACTAAGATCAAGAGAACAAATGACCACAAATTCTGGTGAGGTGTCGAGAAACAGAAACACTTTGTCATTGCTACAGCAGCTGCAAACCGGTGCAATCATTTTGGAAATCAACGTGAAAGACTCTTTAAAAACCAGAACTTGCCGGGCATGGTGGTACACGCCTTTAATCCCAGCACTCAGGAGGCAGAGGCAGGCAGATCTCTGTGAGTTCAAGGCCGGGATGGTCTACAGAGTGACCTCCAGGCCAGCTGGGACTAAAAGGAGACCCTGTCTCAAAAATACCAAAAAACACCCCCTTGAAGTAGATCTATCCTATCATATGTTTCAGCTATAGCATTCCTTGACATATACCTAGAGATTCAATATCCTGTTACAGAGATACATCCTCAGCCATATTTGTTGTTGTTCTTTTCACAATAGCTAGGAAATTGAAGTAAAAACAAAATCAACAAACTTGCAGGTAAATGAATGGAACTAGAAGCTGTTATAGTAACTGTGGTAACCCAGACTAAGAAAAACAAGAGATTCATGTTCTCTCATAATTTTTGTTCCTCATTCCAAAACATTAGTTATGAGTGTATATCCTGATGTCATTGTAGGAGCTGGGAAAATGGAAAGTAATCTGGGATTGGGGAGAAGGAAGTTAAGAGTGGGGGATAGTAAGAGACAGGTGGTATCAAGGGGGGAAATGGGGAAAATTGGGAATATTTTAACTGGGGAGTGAATAGAGAGGATATACAGTGGGACAGAAGAGATAAATAACATGTAGGTGGTGTGAAAAATCAGAAGGAACTGTATTACTTCAAAAGCCTACTGAAATATACAAATACAATATATTTATGAGTTCATGTGTATATCTGAAGGCTACAGCAAAAAACATAGTACCAGGCAAGGGAAATCTTCCTTCAAGTTGTTGATCCGGGTAATACAAGAGAGTACCCAAATAACAGGCTATTGCTTTGATTGCCTTCCAGAACTTGAATGTATAACACTATTGTTGAAGTTATGACATACTTTCAGACACAGGAGTTTGAACAATGGAAGTGGAACTGACCTTGAAGAATCTTCCTTGAAGACTAGCTCTCACAGTATTAGTAGCAAAAATACCAAGGAAGGAAAGCAATCGATAAGCTCATCCAGATGTAAAGTCTATGAATCAGAACAATGAGTGGCCCAGAAAATAATTTCTGTTGGTTCCATACTGGAACTTTGATCTTGGGGGGAAATCAACAAATGTCTAATTGGACTACAGGCCCTCTCAATGAGAGGGAACTCAAGTGTGATACTGTATACATAGACAAATGCATAAGACTGAAGTTGGCATAGACCCTAGAAACAAACCCATTTTTGTCTCATCCTTGACCAGCATAATTTTCTTACTATATTCTAAATATGTATCCTTATATTTACAGAGAAGTGTACTTCTACAATGAAGTGTACTTCATCAATGAAGCTTCTTTTGCAACAGATGGAGACTAATACAAAGTTCCACAACTGGACCAGTGCAGAGAATAAGTAACTGTGTGATGCCCAGTCCCAAGTGTAACATCTACAATCCAATTTTTCTACAGCTAAGGCTCAGGGAACATAGCAGAACAGGTGGCAGAAAGAATATCACTGTGTCTCTCAACTCTCACCAGTGAAGCTTTTTCATGCAACAGATGTGATTAACCACGAAATCCACAATTGGCCAAAGTGCAAAGAATAAGAGACTGTAGCATTCTTTTTGATTTTATTTATTTTTATTTTATGTGTATGAGTGTATTGCCTGCATGTATGTAAGTGTATCTGTATCATGCAATGTCCAAGGAAGTCAGAAGAGGACATTGGATTCCCTGGAACTGGAGTTACATACAGTTGTTAACCTCCATGTGGCTATAGTGGGAACCGAACCTGGTTCCCCTGCAAGAGCAAACAGTGCTCTTAACCACTGAGCCATCTCTCCAGCAATGACTGCAGGATTCTTATCCCTGAATGGGACACCTATATAAAATCTGCCTCTCAAGGCTCAAGGACCATTGTGGAAGACAAAATAGAATGATTGTGGGAGCTTGAGATGTTGGATGACACCGCAAGGAAACAGAATTTTCCATACAGCTGGGAAGTTACTCATGCAATCACTGCAATAGTAATCACATGCACAAGCCCCATGCAAGCTCAAGCCAGACAAAATCCCAGCACAGAAGTGGAGAAGTGGGTAAGAAGCCCCAAAGTTACCTGAGAGGTATAGTATGCTTTTTCAGGTGCGTGATACTAGATACATTAACCAGGCTCCCGTGGATGGACTCAAACATTTTTGTTTGTTTGTTGGTTGGTTTGTTTTTATGTATAAGTGTACTGTCTGCATGTAGGTAGGTGCACCCGTGTCGTGTAATGCCACGGAGATCAGAAGAGGACGTCGGATTCCCCTGGAACTGGAGTTGAAGATGACTCTTAGCCGCCATGTCGGTGCTGGGAATCAAACCCGGGTCCTCTGTAAGAGCAGTCAGTGCTCTTAACTGCTGAGCCATCTCTCCAGCCCCTGGACTCACACATTTAGAGACACAAAATTGACTCTATAGGCCTTAATAGCTATGCCAGAGTACAAGAAATCAGGTGGTGTGGCTTTAAAGAGGGGTGTGAATAGGGGAGGAGGCCTAAATATGATAAAAATATAATGTATGAAATCAAAATTTCAATGAAAATAATAAAACTTAAGGTGATGTGGGACATTTTCAATTGCCATACATATGAATTCCAAAGGGTCTGAGTCCTCAACACACCACATATTTATTACAATATCATTTGCTTTGTGGTTTGACTCCTCTTATGAGATTCTCAAGACAGTCATGGAAAAAAATACTTGAGATGGGATATCCAGTCCAGTATGATTTGGGAAGGGAAAAGGGTCACCTCAAGACTATGCACCCATTTATAACTATTCATGAAAACTTCTTGCAAACACAAGATCTTTCACTGCTACTCACCTTTGGTTCAGCTCACTCCAAGTCTTCTGGGGTGCATTACTGCTCTTCTCTTTGATAGACCAATCTCTTCTTAAATGCCCTATGTCTCTTTGCTGAATTCTTTCCTCCAAGAAGAAGAGAACAGAGTAAAATCTAACATGGTAATATATGAAGTATATCCACCACATTTTCCTGCCCCCTGTTCAAGTAAGAGGTTAATTTGCTTTACTAACACAAGCTATATTGTGATTATTAGTATAACTGTCTATCCATATCTTTCTATCTCTACATAGCAAGTGATTTTGTAATTACTGTACCTCAAAGCATATGGACAGTTCCTTTGATTACACATTTTAAATTTATCCAGAAGACTTGTACCAGCTTACACATCTACCATTGGGACATAATGAGTTTCCAGATCTTTACATTCACACCAAAACTTGATATTATCTAGCTGTCTTAATTCATTACTTTAGTAGATTAATTGGCATTTCTTATTGTAATATTTTGTTTATATAGCTGATTAATTCTTATCTCCCATATAACCCTATATAAGGCCCATAAAATCAAGGAACATTTTTTTGTTTCACCTGTTGATCTATTCGCAGCACCTGGTATAAACAAGGCAACATAGCACATGCTCATAAGTATTTTTTGAACAAGGAAAGATGCTTTTCAAATTACAGTGGTGTTAAATACTAAGAAGCTCATTGTAAATTGAAAATAAGTCTCTTCTTTGAAAAAAAAACTCTGGAAAGACTTGGAAAATGATGCAAGACATGTATGGCAAAGTGCAGGAACTCATGTGGGGTGGGAGGCATGGAAAGGGAAGTGACTCTAAATTTGATTGAGAAATGATGTATGATCTATGGAAATAGTTTAATAACAATAATAATTTAAAAAAATTAAGAGATAAAAATGGAAAAAAATGTTAAGACAAATTTAAAAAAAAAGAAAATACTATTAAGCAGAAAATGCATCTGGAAAGATGGCTGTGGTATGAGCCATACTCTGAACAGTTGGCCTTGTGGCACAGGGTGCACCAGCTCCCAGGAGACTGATTGTGATTGATGGACTATGTGAGGAACCTTATCACATAAAATGAAGTCTGACTGTATTAGTCACTTTTCTGTTGCTGTGCTAAATCCACCATGACCAAGGGAACTTATAAAAGGAAGAGTTTATCTGAGCTTACGATTGACGGTTCCAGGGAATTACAGTCCATTGTGGAGGGAAGCATGGTGGCCAGGACTGGAGCAGCAAGCTGAGGGTCACATCTCACAATGAGTACAGGAAGCAGAGAGAGAGAGACTGGAGACCTCAAGGCTTGTTAAATTCACCAAGCCTACCCCAATGACGTACTTCCTACAGCATGGCCACACCTTCTAAGACCTCCAAGAACAGTGCCACCAACTGGAGACAAAATGTCTGAATACTTAAAGCCTATGGGGGGACACTCTCATCCAAACCACCACACTGATCTTAAGTGTTTCTATATTGATCTCAATGTTCTGAAACTAGGACTTGGAAGATGGGAAATAAAATGACTAGAAAGCCAAACTGGCATAGCACCTGGAACATTGGCAGCAAGAGCGACTTTCAGCAAAAGGACCTAGAAACATAAAAAATGCAGGCCTCATCATCTTAGTAAGAATCTCGATGCCTCTATAATGATCTCATAATTTTAAACTCAGGACTTCACAAATAAGTGGGATAAAAACTGAGAAGCCAAAATCAAGAAGCTGCCCCACCATCAGGGTAGAGTCAGCCTGGCCACCCACATGCACCTGCCAGGTAAACTGAACTGGTGTGGCCATCCACATGCACTGGTGGAACCATGCTGGCACAGCAACCCACTCACACCAGCAGGGCACAGCCAAGCCAGTCTGGCCATGTACAATGCTGGGGTGGATCCCAGCTGGACCACCCATCCATGTGCCTGGGAATTAGCCATGGTCGACCTCCCATGATCATCACCCAGTGGTTGTCAACACCTGGCTGCAGTCCTCAACATTAGGAATCAGAGTTCAGAACATAAACTAGAGGACACTGGCCTAAGACTGTCATGTGAAGCTGTGAAACCTCCCAACTGCCACTTGGAGAATATTGGGTTGGAAGTCTGTGAGATAAAATCTGCCTGCTGTGAGGACCTAGCTGCTGCTTTATACCCAAAATAAAAGTCAGTGGGGAATCAACCTGTTGAAGAATGCCTTAGACCACAATGGGGTGAGTGTGCTGAGTGAGGCCCAGAAACAGTCAAAGTAGAGCCTGCTTGCAAAGGCTGAGAACAACTAACTTTGATGAAGAAAACTAATCATTTCTGACCACTGGGGAAAAAAAATACCCTACTTGACATTCCTAAGCAGTGTGTAAGAGAGATTGAAATTAATAATGAAAATCTCATTTAAAAAAATAACCTAGGCATCTTGACCCAAAACCATTTGGGTCAAAGGAAAAGGGGCAGACCCTTACTTTGGCACATCTGAAAGTAAGGATTATAGATCTCTGACACTCTAATGAGATTCCCCCATACTCAGCTTAGGTGTATTGTATAAAAGATAGATAGGGTTGTTCATTTGCAATAGAAAACACATAGGGGGGTACAGTGAGGATGGAGATGGGGGAAGAGTCTGAATATAATCACAACTCATTGTATAAGATTTTTGAATCAATAAAATTTCTATTAAACTAAAAAATGCACTTAGCACACCTAACCTGTTGTGTTTCCCAGCTTAGCAACATAGCATACTGTAGAGTACAAGTAGTTTCTCCTGGTGGTCACAGGGCTGAGTAGGAACTGCAGCTCATTTTGGTGTTTATCATCTTCAGAGGGAACTATATCAAATATCACCCATGCAGGAAAATAACGAAACTCAAAAGTCACAGGACTGAATGCATATCATTTTCACACAATCATAACATTATAAAACCTTAAGTCAAACTATTTTAGTTTGAGACTATAGATGAGTATGAGAGTATCTGAACCATGAATGTGACCCAATACAAAATCATAAATTTACAAAAAATAATTATGCTTTGTGATTTTTTTTATAACTTGATTGCTCAGTTCATAAGCTTGAACTTTATAAATGACAATGTCATATCACACTGCCAAAAGCTTAGATACATCTGGAACCATACAGAAGCATTCATTTTTTTATTGATACACTTAAGCAGGTAATCTGAAATGAAACAAGGGAAACTTTTTCAGAGAAGCAGAATTCTTGACTTCAAGAAAACTTATATTTGGTAAGAGAAGGCAAAAATATTCATTCATTCTGTTTAGTCACAAAATATATTGGGCAATTTTCATGCTAGGTGCTAGACATTATGTACAACAGAGAATAGAGAGTTACAGTCCTACCCTCAGAGACTCCATAATATTACTAGGAAATTATCAGACAAACTGATGCCTCATAGCAGGAATCCTTTAACCAAATCTACTGAGAGCAAGTAAAAACAGGTATACTAAAAACACAAGATGACCCTTGATGAATGACAGAGAATTTCCTTGGTGATGGGATGTTGAAAGAATTCAATAATTCATAAGAGAGAACATTAATATTCTACAGTATTATACAAATAGGCTTAGATATGTCTTCAAGCTGTTCTTCAAATAGTAGAACAATTTAAAAGAATTTAAGATAAGTATGCTTAAATTCCTTTTTCTCCAATTATGCTAATTCTGACTCCTAGAGAAGAATTGCTGGAGTGGTTCCTTTTCTCTTTAGTAATTATAAAATAAACGTTTCAGAATCCCAGAAAGGCAAAGGCTATTGTGCTTCTTTGGCAATGGCTGATATGATCAGTAATTAATAAAATATCTTTAATAAACCACAACTGACCTCATACAGTTTTGATAGTTTAACTGTTTTAAGGGAAAAATTCTTGATTCCTAGAACAGTAGAGTGGAAATTAATGGTTAGTATTTAATTGATGAGTACTCTTCATTTCTCAGTCCCTATATACATACCCTAATGTTTCACTAAGTATATTCAGGGAATTAAAAATCCATGAAAAGATAAAAACTTGAAACAATTGCTTCAACTATCTTCCTTCCTTTTAAACATCATTTATATTCATCCTGTCTTCATTTTCATGCTTCCTTCCTCTAAAAATCTTCAGAAACAACACCTAGAAAGAATTTATGTATTTATTTGCTTCATTTTATGGTTGTAAAGGTCTGGTCCACAACTCACACTGTTAGAAACAAAACTAGGATCAAAAATGTTAACTAGCCTGTCACAGTCTCACTGTTTAGGTTCATTCTCAGTGGGAGGTGGGAAGGGAGGCAAAAACAAATGTCAAAGAAAAGCTCTCTAAGAGGGAGGGAGAATTAAGAAAACAATAAGCAGGTATGAAGACAACAAAGAGTTCATAGATGGCAGCAGTATTCCATGTACTCTGTCCTTTCTCACATACCTTTAAGGACCACTATAGACTAGTTCTGGAACATTTTAGTGGACGTAGCAAAGCACTGAACACTAAGCTATTTACCACCTTAAAAGGTATTCTCTTCCTGATCCATTACGTTATCTACCCTTCTCTGATCTTGGAGGAAATGAACTCTATCACCAGGCTTCTGGTTGAGTTTAACCCACCGAGGCACAGGCCTGAGGTGGGAGGACAGGAGAGCAGATGGAGTAAGTCCTCCCTGCTCCCCATCTCAAACAGTGATAGATAGCTTCCATGACCATAACTCCTACCAGGTGTCCCTACTCTCCTCCTACACAGGGCCTTTTCTCTCATCTTTTCAGGCTTAGGGATGGGAAGGACTTCCTGCAGTGTTACTCTGCAGGTATGGCTACATTCCATATTTGTTCTCAGTCCAGAGAGAGATTCTTTCATTAAAAGCCCAATTATATGAACCTTCTGAGTTCAGTTCTGTTGTTTATTGTAATCCTGAGTGCTATGCTATCCTGTTGATTTAAAATGTTTTTGTGAATAATACTAGGTATAAATCAATACTGTAGAAATTTACAGGATGAATAAAAACCTTGGTCATACCACCTCATTGCAGAAACTGGACTCAACACACTCAGGAACACAAGTAACCAAACCCAATAAACAAGAACAATATGAAACATGTACAGAGACAAGTGTAAGCTGCATACAAATAGGGTAGTGGAGGGGATAAACACACCTCAGGGACCTTTGCTCCCACTACAATGTGCCACATAAGTGTTTGCTTATGGTATGAGTACGCTCATAGGGCAAGGGCATCATAGAACATCATCACACAGGAGGGAGCTATATTTTAGTCTGCCTGTTGCTGAAAGGGAAAGGTCTTGTTACTCTGTTTCCTTTGGTGAATGTAATGCTTCCTTAGGGGAAAATCACTCAGTGGTAAGGTATTTAATGTTTCCAGTTTCTCTAAAAACTGTCATTTCCTAAACCACATGTATCTGTTCCCATTTATGACTGCCTAGAGGAAACAGAAGCACATTCCATGAAAAGTTCATTTAAGACAAGGAAACAGCAGGGTTTTTTTTTAACTGTTTTTTCATGAAATAAATTTCTCCCTTTTAAAATTTCTATTTTTTGTGTGTATTTTGTATATAGCATCTCAATTAGTCTTAATCAGCTTTATACCCCCTTCTCCACTGGCACCCTCCTAGACCACCCTCTCCAGAATTCATACTTTCTCATTTGTGTTAAGGCCTATCGTGTCAAATTAATCTTTCCAGCCATTCCTCACTGACACTGAGCTCTATTTCTCATATCTGGAATTCCTCACTTAAGGGAGGCCAGTTCTTCCTCACTCAACCACCATCAGCTACCAATATTTCTTCAGCTAGGATGGGGTTCTGCTACCCATCTTAGCAGTTCCATGCTGGGCTTTTGTCTGGTTGGGCTTTCAGGGATCTTGTACATGCTGTAGGTTCATATGAACAGGGTTCCAGGAGCTTGTAGGATTCTATTTCCATATGATCTTGTACCACCTCCTGGCTTTTACAATCCTTCTGCCCCCTCTCCTGAAATGTTCCCTGAGCCTTGGGTGAATGAAGTTGAATAAAGGTGATCTGTCCATAGATAAACACAGTTAGGACATTCATAACCTTTTGAGTTCCTGGTCCGCTGTTGCACGAAGGAGCTTCCTTAACGAGAGTTAAAGGGTTAATTGATGTCCTTTTGGCCACTTTTTCTATGTTTCATGAGCCTTGGGTGTAGAGGTTGCAGATGTTATTTTCTTTATTAATTTTTTATTTATTATTTTTATTTTATGAGTGTATTGCCTGCATGTGTGTAGGTGCACCCATGTCATGCAGTGCCTGTGGAGTCAGAAGATGGTGGATTCCCCTGGAACTGATGTTAGAATAGTTGTTAGCCACCATGCAGGTGCTGTGAATTGAACCCGGGTCCTCTGCAAGAGCTCTTAAACACTGAACTGTCTCTCCAATTTCTTACACAAGACAGTAAGTCCAATGCATGTGCCAGTGAATTAAATATTACCCTCTTTGTGACCAGAGGTTGCTCTGTCATCTAGTCTTTCCACTGTACAATATGGTTGTAGAACTTCAGCCACTGGTGGCCTGCTACATTTTGAGTCTTGATTTAGCTACTGAGCTAAACTGAAACACAAAGGGCCTTTCATTTTATCTTCTCATTAGGGATCTTTTGAGGTTTAGGATTGAAAGGTTATTCATAGACAAACTGTCAGCCCATGAAAGGAAACAGCCAGAACTGACCAGAGTCCAAGACAACAGCTCCAAAGAAAGTATACTGTTTTGCTTCTCGTCCACCTGTGCCCCTTTTCTAATACTAGGGAACAATCTGCGGAAGAGGGGGCATGATAGAATGTAAGGGCTGCGATTGGGGTGAATGACGAAACTACAGCAATATAGTCTGGACACTCATCTGATCAACTTGATTGAACATATGAGCCACCCCCCAGCTGGATGGTGGGACCCATGGGCTGTGTGTGTTTGGGCACAACTGCTTGCAAATTGGTTTTACATGAAGGATGCTTGTACTCATAAATTATTACTTATTGTTAAAAATGAAAAAAATGAAGTAATTAAAAATAAAAGAAATCTCTTTTCTCGGAGCTGGAGAGATGGCCTCGCGGTTAAGAGCGCCAACTGCTCTTATAGAGGACCCGGGTTTGGTCCCCAGTTCCCACGTGGCAGCTGAGAACCGTCTTTAACTCCAGTTCCAGGGGAATCCAACACCCTCTTCTAACCTCCGCACGACACAAGTGCACAAACCTACATGCAGACAGTACATTCATACACATAAAAGATAAAAAAAGAAATCTCTTTTCTATGCTTATGTTTTTGGACAGGCTCAGGAAAACCCACTTTAGAGATCCCCAAGGATATGCTATTAATTATAAGTCAGGAAATCTGATACTGCAAAGGCTTTTCTAACACATAAGAATTTTACCTCTTTTTTAAAAAATTCTTTAACCAATATAAATGAAAATAAACCTTTGGAAAGCTTAAAACAAAGGTCTATCTTATTTCTGTATTATACACAATTTTAATCTAACTACATTTCAGAATTCATTCATTCAATTAACAGAAATATGCTAGACACTTATCCTGTTCCACATACTAAGCAAGGTATGAACACTGAAGTAAAAAAAAAAAAATGGTGGTTTAAGTTACTTGATTATTCTGATTCATAAACAACCCCAGAAGTTCAATAACCTCATACATAGTGGTTTTATTCTTTTTATTTTATTTAATTATTGTAAACACTCAATAAAGTTATTATAGTATTACCCATTTTATAGGTGAGAAAAGGGAGAAGCCATATAAATCCAAAGATTTACCTTGCATTCTCACACATGGGGAATTCAGCTCATAGATTTCACTCATAGGAAAGATTTTAGTTCTCTCTCTTCCTCCCTCTCTCTTGGGCCTTGCAACCTGGCCTCTGTCATTATTTTTTGCATGTGTCCGTTCATCTTGCTCATCATCTTGAAGACTTTAAGCTTCTTTATTATTTATTTTTATTTGACCAGTAAGTACACATATGCAATAAACATAAGGAGTGTTTGTATAAACCCAATTAGTTAACATTGAGTTCAGCTTTTGTACAACCCAGGGTCCTCTGAGTCCAGTGGAAAAGGTTTGCTTACACAAACATGTTGATCAAATATAAAAGAAAAAAGAAGAAAATAAAAAGGAAAATCCAGTCCATTTTTGCTGTAAACTCACAATTCATGCCCTCTCCTTGGACCCTATAATTTGACATGCCAACCTCTTCTGCAAGAGTCCCTTGGTTTTGGAGGGGAGGGTGAGAGAGAGTGAGAAATAGAAGATCCATTTTTTTTTCCAAGTTTCCATGTCAAACTCTTGGGACTCTCCAAGTTCTGTTTGCAATGGACTGGTGGGTCATATAGGAATTTTCTTTTAATTCTAGTAATAAACACACACACACACACACACACACACACACACAAGCTGGGTGTGGTGGTGCGTACTTTTAATCCTATCACTCGGGAGCCAGAGGCAGGCAGGTGTCTGTGAGTTAAAGGCCAGCCTGGTCTACAGAGTGAGTTCCAGGCCAGCTGGGGCTACAGGAAGACCCTGTCTCAAAAAGACAAAAGAAAACTGCTGGCAAATTGGTTTTACAAGAAGGATGCTTGTACTCACAAATTATCACTTATTGTTAAAAAAATGAAAACAAAACAAAACAAAAAAGCAGAGAAAGATGCAGAAAACTTATGGCACAATGCATGATCTGGGATGGGTAGGGGTGGGGTTGGGGGAAGGGAAGGGGATATATGCCTGAACTGAATTGAAAAATGATGTATGAAATACACAAAGCATCAATAAAAAAAAGTAGAGGGAGGAAAAAAAAGACAAAAAAAAACCCACAAATAGAAATATTAAAGATTATAACAAGTTACTCTATGGGCACAGACACATATGCTTGGAAAATATTTTAGTTGGGCATTACAACTTTTTGACAAAGGGATGCCAATAGCTTTCCAATGTGATCAATAGAGACCATTTCTTTCCAGTGGTTTGAATTCCCCCATGTCTGTAAATGCTCTCTGACACCATGAAGATCAGCTGTTGATTTGCAGTGCAGGGCCTCAGCATAATATTTTTTGCTCTTATCACATGGTATCTTCACCAATAGGGTCTTACTGTCCATTTCTTATGTGCACCCCAAAGTTATAGGCTAATGGCCTTTGTTTGGGGGAATTTTAAAGCCTCCCTGGCCAACAGCTCCTGGTATGGTAGCCCAGAGCTGGCACTGATGCCTTTATCTGTTTTGTAATTGTCGCTACAATCAAAGCAGCCTCTCTTGTTTCCCAGACCCCTAAATCCAGATTTATAGTTTTCCAGAAGGCAGGAATTGTATCACATACATATAAACAGGAACCCAGCTAATGGGGTTTACCACACCCTTTCAGACTGTCTCCCTCTGGACTGCATACCACTGGTTCAAGTAGGTAGAACCCAGCTTTTCCTGAGCCAAATTATCTTGTTATATGGAAAAGAAATGTCAGAATTCTTACTTGTATATTACAGAGAAACATGGAAAACATTTGTGTCCAGTTAATCTAATAACTGTAACTGGGACTCCAGTACAAGTCAGGGGTGGGTGGAGAATTAACAACAATTCTGTATCACTTATTGGCTTAAATATGTTACTATTTTCTATTCAGGAAATAGCCATCCATTTTAATCTTATACAAAAGTCTTTTAATTAATGCTGTAAAACTAAATAACATGTCGTAAGAAATTTTCCCCTAGTTATTATAATTTATGATAAATTCAATATTAATACCCATTTATATAGATGCTACAGTTATTTCGAATATACCACTAAAGATTTTGAAGTGTCCTTGCAAGTCTTGAGGAAAGTTCTAGATGACCAAATATCTCCAGATGTTCAGAGATGTTTTATATGGGTTTGGCAAAAAGCCTGTCTGTTCACTCCAAACATGTTTTGCTTAGTGGTTAACTATCTTAAATATAAACATAACTAAATGCGAAATGAATAGCTCCCTGGGGCAGAAATGATTATTCCTTTGAATTAACTATTATCCTTGAGGATCAAGAACCCTATTGTGATTTATCAATCTTAGCATACATGGTGGTTTATTTATCAGCAAACAGGTTAACAAAAACCCCAAGTCTCAAAGGAATGTAACCGGCAAGTAGGAAGAAGCCATATGTGGTTAGAAGAGCATTGAAATGATATTATATCTTTGTGATTCCATGATATGTTGCATCGTCTTGTTCAGTTCAGATGCCTCTCTGTCCTTTCCCCAGTTGATCTCTCTAATGGACAGAGCTGGGCATTAAAGTCCCCTGCTATTAGTATGCTAGAGTCAATCTGTGCCTTAAAGTCCTATAAAATTGTGTGTATAAATTTTGGTTCACCTGAATTTGATGTGTACAAATTAGCGATTGTGATATCTTCTTGGTTAATTGTTCCTTTGATAAGAATGAAATAAACCCCTTAATCTCTTCTGATTAGTTTTAGTTTGAATCTGTTTGATCTGAAATTAGAATAGAGACTCCTGCTTGTTTCTTAGTGTCATTTGCTTGTATTGTTTTTTTTTTCCATCCTTTCACCTTGTCTTTGAAGGTTCAATGGGTTTCTTGAAGACAACAAAAAGATGGGGTTTATTTTTTTAAAAGCCAATGTTTATTGAAGCTTTGTGTATTTCATACAAAATTTCCAATCAAGTCTAGACTCATTTCCCATTCTTTGCCCCCCCACCCCACCAGAGCTCATGCATTCTGCCAAACATGTTTTTCCTCTTTTTCCCAGTCTTTTTTTTAAATTTTTGATGTAGAAGTTTACAGTTTTGAGCAGAAGTTCACTGTTTCAGTCAGTTGTTTGACCCCGTCTTTGTTGTTGTTGTTGTTGGTGGTGGTGGTAGTGTTCCTTCCAATCTGCATCACTCCAAAATATGCATATATGCATGCCACATATATCTTTTAGCATCTTCAGCTTATGATTTCTTTCTTTTTTTAATTAAGCTGAAAGATGTCATGTTTGAAGGCCCCTCTTTGGCAAGCCCAAACAACCATCAGTCCTGCCCTTGTGCTCCACACTGGGGATTTCTCTTCCCATGGTCACCAAATGAGGTCCAGTAAGCACCATGTCCTTTCTTGATCCTCCTGTACTGGTCTCAGTGATATAGCCTGGGTAGTCCAACAATGGCAATCAATACTCTGAAGAGGCTGAAACCCAAGTAGTAGCTTAGTTCACAAGCTGAATGTCTCAGCAGTCCCCATCTGGCACTGAAGGTTTGGAGGATTCTTGGAGAGACACGAGTCTTCAGTCCATATTGGAAGGTTGAAAAGCTGTGCCTCATGTCTTTGAAGGATGGCAAAAGCAGTGGCAGCCTCCAGGTAGCTGTACTTGCCAGTAAGGCAAAACAACTGTGCTCTTTTTTTTGTTTGTATTTTGTTTTTTTGTTTTGTTTTGTTTTTGTTTTTTGCTTTTTGTCTTTTACTAAGATCTCAAGTTTTACACCTGAATTACAATTTCTCAGGCCTTACTAATTATTTCTAGTTACACTTTCCTTTTGGATGCTTAAGGCCACACTGTTAGCTCAAGTTAACCAAGGGTTTTTTTTTTTTGTTTTGTTTTGTTTTGTTTTTTGTAGGGGGAAAGGGCCCCTGGCTCCTTTTGGCTTTTTATTTACCAGTTCCATCCATTCATGGACAAAGTCAGGTCCTGCTAGTCACACTTCCCTTTTTGAAGCATGAGCAGACTTTCCTCTCTATAGACTGGACACTGGCTGAAGTCCCATTAGGGGATCTCCAATACCTCCCTGCTCAGGAAGACTGGTGACTCACATTTGCAAGACATTTCAAGAGATGCCTCCACGCATAGTCCCCTAAGACTTAGTTAAGCTCTGAGGGCAAGGAACAAAACTATCGCTTAAGTCACTCAGTCAAATTGGTATGGCCCTTAAGTATGATTGTTAAGCATCCAGAACAGACAAGTTACACTGGGGATTATTTCTTAATCCATTCTACCAATCTATGTCTCTTAATTGGAGAATTCAGTCCATTGATACTTAGAGTTATTATTGAGAGAATTATGTTACTTCCAGTCATTTTGATTTCTGGTGCATTCTTCCCCTAGGTTTTTAGTTCCATAGTAGTAGAATCATTTATTTTCTGGTGCTGTTTGTTATAGTCATCCCTACCCTCCGCTCTTTGTATTGCTTCAAATATTCTCTGAAGGGACTGCTTTCTGGACAAGAACTTTCTCAAATTATTTATGTCATAGAACATTTTCCTTTATCCTTAAATTATAATGGACATTTCTGCTGGATAAAGTATTCTGGGTTGGCATGTATAGTGATTTAGAACTGGGAATACATTAGACCAAGCTCTTGTGGCTTTGTTTGCAATGAAAAATCAGCTGTATTGAAGACTTTAAGGTTCTAAGGGCTCTGTGTCATTTATTTCCTTGAATGACTCAAAACGTTTAACATCATGTTGAGCATATTGGTAATCCATGTGGATTGGGCATATTGACTTAACAAGTTTTAACTTTAAGTTATGCTTTAGAGAACTGAGAAGATAATTCAACTTACCTTTCTAGGATGTACATATTTAAGAGTGTTGGCATTGACTTCTTCCTTCCCAAATGACAATCTTCTGGATGAGATAAATTTACTGTGAGTTGGGATAGCTGGGAGGGATTGAGACTATTTCCAGGAGAGTTAATGGCTGAAGATCTTACTCACACATTTCATTGGAAGTTAATGCATGAGTAATTCTTGAGTGGCTTCACCAAAACCTGGATCTCACTTAAGAGATTATTATTTTAATTTAACATATCCTGCTGTACAGTGTGTGAAATATGTAACCAGAATTGATCACTGTGAGATGAAAGCCCAGTTATGTTTATTTTAAGAGACTTGAAGTTCTTTGCCAAAGCCAACATTCCTGGATAGTGAATAGACTGACTGAATCATTAAAAGTAGGTGAGAGGTCACAAGCCTGGAAAAAAAAACAAAGCTGAAAGCTTTTCCTGTTAAATGGCAGCATTTGAAAAAAGCATTTATAAACTAGAAACTATTGCAAAAATGGATTTTTCACTTTCAAGAGGAATCGTCTGCATGTGGCTCTCATAGATTCTGCCTTAGCTCCAGCTAATTAGTCCTGGTGTTGTTCAAGCTTCCTGGAAACTGGAGCAGAAAAGTATTCTCTAGCTCTGGACAGTGGCCTCATTGGAGAACAAAACAGTAGCTGTGTTCTTGAGGGCAACATAGACACTCTCTGTGAAAAGCACCTGGCACACTGCTCATGTGGCATGAATTTGGTGAGTGCCAGACAAATCTTTGTGCCAATACTGGATTCCTTATGCATCAGGTATCAAAGAGTATCAACAATGCTCAGCCATAATATTAAAAGTGGAGGCTATAAAAACTGTTTACTGAGAACATACTGTGTAACAGGTACCTGTTTAATCCCTATTCATCCAATAAGGTGGGTATTGCTTTGTTTTGCTCTTAGTCATTTGTTATTAAGGTAAATTTTTAAATTCTGGGGCTATAGAGATGGCTCAGCAGTTAAGAATACTGCCTAGGTGGGAAAAATCTGCGGAAGAGGGGGCGTGGTAGAATGTAAGGGCTGTTATTGGGGTGAACGGTGAACCTACAGCAATATAGCCTGGACACTCATTTGATCAACTTGATTGAACATACAAGCCCCGCCCCCTGCTGGATGGTGAGACCAAAGGGCCATGTGGGTTTGGGCACAACTGCTTGCAAATTGGTTTTACATGAAGGATGCTTGTACTCATAAATTATCACCTATTGCTAAAAAATGGGAAAAAAAACCTGAAAGATGCAGGACAGTCATGGTAGATTGCATGATCTGGGATGGGGTGGGGTGGGATGGGGGGAAGGGAAGGGGAAATATGCCTGAACTGAATTGGATAATGATGTATGAAATACATAAAGCATCAATAAAAAAATTTAAAAAAAAAGAATACTGCCTGCTTTTGCAGAGGACCTAGGTTCAGTTCCCATTACCCACATGGTGGTTAACAACCATCTATATTGCAGCTCCAGGGGACCCAATGCCCTCTTCTGACCTCTGCAGGCATTAAACGACATGGGTGCATTTACATATATGCAGGCAATACAAATAATACACATAAAAATCATAAGTAATTTATAAAAAATTTAAATACCATTTAATGGAATGAATTTAAAAGAACTGAAGTTTGTGGAACTGAAGGTGCATAAATGTTGAGTAATCAAGACAAGATTCAAGCATAAGGAGAATGAAAAGAAACAAATAAAATAGCTGGAATAAGAAGGACTATGCAGTTTCATTTGAACTATGTCAGAGAACTTCTGACCTTCCAGAAAAGATAAATAACAAATCAATAAATTTCTGTTATTCACTGTATCCTAGGGCTTGGGAAAGAAGATACCCTCAGTGAGCCTAGCCTTAAGAGAAACCAAAAAAGAAAAAAAAATCACAAAATATTTGAAAGCTGAACACAATCCCTGTCCTCAAAGAACAAATAGAATCTCAGAAAGACCAGACCTGGAACTTGAAGTCTAGCAAGATGCCAGGCAGAGCAGAAATTCATCTCACTTACTTTCTTGAAATAAAGAACTAGGATCTCAAGTTTCCCCCATTGAAAATACAGGGTCCCCGGATGGGGAGCCTAACAGGCCGTTTTAGATTTTTCCACAAGTTGTTTCATCCAACAATTAGTCATGTTCTTATAAAGCCTGGAAGGATGAAATTTAGTGGGCTAGATCAATGCACCTCACTGAGACAGAGCACAATGGAAAGTTCTGGCAGGAATAACTCAAGGAAAGAAGCTCCAAATGGAGGGCAGTCCTGAGGCTTAGGAATCTCACTGTGAGAACTAGAAGAAGGATTCCCTAGTAGAGAAGGGGAAGTTAAAATTACCAGAGTTCATAGTATAGGTTCAATTGGGAGATGGGGGGGCAAAAGAGTTCATGCTTTCACATATATCTTCAGTTGAATTTTAGTGGTGACATAGTGTGGGGGGGTGTATGTGTGTGTATGTGTATATCTATGATATAATATTTTCTTTTAAAGAATCTTTTGTCTTCACTTTCCTTCCAAGTGTATCTGTAGGTAGTAAATGTGTTGGAGAACTTGTACTTGGAAGAGGTCTTTAAGAGCTATGCTTTGTGAGAATGTTCTTGACAAGCCCTGGGTGTGGACATGGCTGTGAAGATTCTCCAGGGAAATCTGTGTGTTTCCTCTGCTTCAGGGCATTTGATGACTTAGAGTAGAGCTGTATGTGAAGGAGTAATGCCTGTGTAGGTATAGGAAGGGGTCTGGGGGAACATGTGGGACGAATTTTCCCACTGGTCCTTTATTGTGTTGGCAATAGCTCCCGTCTTTCTTGGTTTCTCTCCAACAATCCGGACAGCCTTGGTCTGGTGGTGGCATCCATTGTGGTTTATTTTCCCCTGTTATTTTCTAAACCCTAGCTAGTTGAAGGCACTGCCATAGCAATTTCTCACACACCTACTCTGATGGGTTTTTTTTTTTCAGCCTGCCACAGGCTTTTCTGATTTGGAACAGAGGTAGGTTGAGCTGACAGTGACCGGTTTTCTGCAGTTGAAAGCACAGGAAGGGGGTGGGGGCAGCTGGCTCTATTCTAGGGCCTTGGAGAAAACAAAGGAGGAACAACCCCTGCTGCATCTGCTGAGCTTCTTGCTTGCAGCCAATCCATAAACTGCAAGGCTCCTTCACTCAGAATATAGAAAGGAAAGCCTGGATGCATGCCGATCATATTTAGAATTCTATTTTTGTTTAGCATGTATTTATATATTTATTTAGTAAGCACATAAAGAATTGACTATATTCTCTAAGCATCCCAAGAACTTTACAAATATTAACTCATTCAATTCATTACAACTATGGAAGTAGGCACTAAAATAATCTTCATTGTTCACATTACGAGGTAGACACAGATTTATTAGCTGGCCCAAGGTCCTTAGTGATATAAATGGATATAACACCCTTCCCCAAAATTGTACACTCTGCTATACTCTCTCATTTGCTAGTTTGTTCATGAGAATGTGAATGAAAGTAACTAGCACTATCTATACAGTCTCATGTAAGAGAAAATGTTGTTGGTGTTATCATGATTATGATTATTGTTAGCCAATGTTTTACTCTTGTTGTAGCTAATGACTTAGACATTTGTGCATAAATAGTTCAGCAGCTTCACTGCTCAGTTCAAACCTGGATCAATTTGTACAATGTCTCTTTGCCTCAATTTCACTTATTTTTCTTTTACTTTTGAGAAAGTCTCAATATGTAGACCAGGCTGGCCTTGAAGTCCTGATTCTTCTGATTCAAGTTTAGTTGAAATTAAATACAGTTTACACTAGGCCCAGTCTCATTTTCTTAATGTATGACTTTGAGATAATAATTATTTTTACCTCATTTGGTTCTTTTATTATTAAGTAAGAATGTTTATACAGCATCGAGCAAAATACCTGGCAGACAGTAAGTGGTCAGTAAATATTGGTTGTTCATATTACTGTTAGAAGTGAGCTAAATTGCTTTTCATTCCTTAGATTATCTTTTCACTCAGTGTATTAGTCACTTATTTTCAGAGATTTCCTAGTATCATTGTCTTACATTTAATTATTGACAAACTTGTATGTTTCAAGGTTATAAGTGAGTTACTCCATATAATTATGGGATTGGTACAACTATTATTTGTCAGTGCTTGTGGTTGGGACCCAGGAACTTGAGCACATTCCTCTAGACTAATAATGCAGATATTATCTCTTTGTTACTGATATGGGAACTGAAGTTAGGGAGATGAGTTAGTCACATCAGCATGGATAGTCATAGGAGATTTTCTGAACAACACTCCACTGTTCTTTCCAGCATTACACCCGCCCAACGCACGTGCACATATCTCTTGGGCTCTCTAATCCATTGCCAACCTAATTCTTGATCCTGTGCTGGTTATGAGCACACACTCATTTTCTCCACCTGTTTATCCAGAGGGTGATGAGGAATCCAACCTATGCAGGGTTTATCCTCATCTCCTTTCCTCCATCTCTCATAAAATGCTTTGGGGACTCATGAAAGCTTCCTTTCCAGGGTTGAAAACAAGATCTTTCTTAATTGGGATTTCAGAGAATGATATGCTACCAAGACTACAGACCATTATATATAAATGCTGTTTCTTATGTCAACACTGAGACCGAACTTTAGACCTCACCTTAATTTCTTGTGCAGTAATTTGGTATAAATACAGAAGTTGGCCTTTTAATCTTCTGGATTATACAGAAGAGCTATGAGTGGTGATGGTTTTTAGGATGGCTGACTGGAGAGTGACAAGATGGGCTTGGCTCAGCTTTGTGCTGCACAGAGAGCTTTACCTGCCAGTCAGGCCTGAATATATATATCCACTCAAGGACTCCTAAAGGAGGAAGTTGGGTGGAAGGATACTTCTGTTGTTTCTAGAAGAGCAATTGTGGACCCCTAGAATATGATTTCAGTTGTCTCTGGGGCCATAAGACATCTTTAGTTCAAGGCCACCCTGGTCTACATAGTGAGTTTCAGGACAGCTGGGGCTGGGAAACCCTGTCTCAAGAAACCAAAAAAGATATCTTTAAACATCATGGTTTGTACAGTTGTTGTCTGGAGCTGAAGTGCTAACGTTCTAGCAAGTGTGGTATATTGCTATTGTCCTCTACTCTCCAGCTGCCCTTTTGCCTCTTTTTCTACTCTCCCTGTTTTGTAATCTAGTTCTCCCCCAAATAAAAACTTATGTCTTCCACGAGATTACAATAACTACTGCTTCCTTGTACCTGGATTTGTGTTTGCTGAGTTGAGAAATGAATCTTCATAGTACTTGGGAATGTCAAAGATTGTGAGTTTGTTTGTGGCTTTCCTGTTAATCAGAGTGTTTCAAGATGCGAAACCTTAATCTGAGAAAGAGAGGCTAAAAAGACTGATACCTCTCAAATTATACTACCCAAAATTCTTGGTCTTTTCTTAACTATAGGACCACCTTAAATTTTTATGTAAGCAAAGATATAAGCTATTTTGAAGAAAATTCTGGGAAAGTAGTGAAGTGTGATGGTTATGATTAATACTCAGGGAATTAAATGCATCACACGATGATTTATAGTTTTCTGTCCCAGTATGATGAGTATGTGCATATATGCACACTGTACTTTATTTCCTGCTGCTTTTCCAAACTACATTTGGAATGTGGTTGCTGATAGGAACTTGGCACAGGGAGAAGACAATCTCCCTGTGGAATCCACTGGCAGGTTCCATTGCAGAGAAAATTTTGGTCATAGCCCATGCAGCAACCTGTGGTCTGCTTCTGAGTAACCACTTACTTGCACCTGCATCAAAATGGGTCTTAGTTGTGGTTAAAATCACTTTTAGTCCTGAGTTACCATAAATTTAACTGCCTTTCACCTCCTGTTTTGTCCCAATGACTGGTCTTCCTGAGTGATGCTGGGCGTGAAGTATGAGAAACAGATGCTATAGACCCTTCCTCCTTCCCTTCAGGAAGAACTGTTTTTGATGGATAAAAATCAGTCAAAGAGGGACAGTGACCTTAGCAGTGGGTGGTTTCATAGTAATACATGGTATTGCTTTCCCAGGTAAATTCTGGTTTGAAAAAAGGAATTCCACAATGAAAGATGCTGTGTATGAACTGTTCTCAGGGGTGACCCCAATTTTGCTAGTATGACACATAAGAAGGGCCACTAAACAATGCACAGTGATTTCACTGTATGATGGAATGGACAGAAGTCATGCATTCTCCAGGGCCCTGACTTTGATGAAGGGATGGAAAGGTGGTCAGCTGGGTTAAGAGAGATCACCTACCACAAACAGCAGGGGTGATCTGTCTAAGGTCAGGGAGAATTAAGTGGCAATGAATCTTGATCTGTTGCAAATAGGAAAAACATGATTCAGATCCAGCATAAACACTCAATTGTGCATTAGTTGCTTGCCAGATGACATCTGGGTCTTGGTTTGATACCTTATGCTTCTGAAGACTCTATCTTACAAAAAGGAAGACAAGCCCAGGTGCAAAGCCCTAAAAAGAGAGACAATGAGGCACCGTAAAAAAAGAAGTGGGACCCTCACCTTGTGAGTTATGAAAGGAAGGCTTCAGGTTTATCCCATTATTTACCAACTACAAGCCCATGGGCCAGATTTGTAACCTCTGAACTTGCCTTCCTCTACAAAATTAGGATATGATTGCTACTTTGTAGGGAGGGCTAAATGAGCATCATAGGTTATTTCCACAGAAGTAGAGCCTCATGTGAAGATTCTGTGTCATTTATTAAGTGATCACGGGGGAGATCATGAAGAGAGTTGGGGAAACAAGGTAGGGATCAGAAGGAATGTAAGCAAAGTCAAGTCCCAGCCTCCACCTGATCCTTTTGGAGAGCTATTGAGGGTACATTATAACTCTAAGTTGATCTAATTGGATGGGATTTGGCTTTTTTATACCAGTCAATCTTTGGCCAAAACGCAATGGTGGTGGCTAGAGTCAACTTCAGGCATTCCCACTTCTCTGTGTTCGAGAGCTGTCTCTAGGTTTCTCATAGACTAACAGAAGATGATTGATGTCGATACTACAAGATGAGCCTCCAGAAACAGTAAAAGAATAAGAGAGGGGCTGGAGAGATGGCTCAGCAGTTAAGAGCACTGGCTGCTCTTGCAGAGGACCCAGATTTTATTCCCAGTATCCACCTGGTAGCTAACAACTGTCTGTAACTCTAGTTTCAGGGGAATCCAACACCTTCTTTTGACCTCTGTGGATATTGCACAACAGGGGTGCACTTATGCATATGCAGGCAATACAATCATACACATAAAATAAAAATAAATATTTTAAAAAGAAAATAAGACAATTACAAAGCCAAGAATGACATACCTGATGCCTTAGAACAATTACTCTTACTGGTTAAGGATTTCCCCAAGGGAGATCGACCTAAAATCAGCCAGGAACAAAATAGCAGCTTAAGGACTTGAGAATTTAATCCTTAAGAAATTACAGCAACTTCATATTGAAAGCCTGGGAAACAAAGGAAAATAAAAGTAAGGTGGTGTAATGGAAGTGCTATTGCTACCCTCCATTAAATACAGTGGTCCAAATCCCACATAAGCTAAAGACAGACAAAATTCCAGCATAGATGTGGGGAAATAGGTAAGAAATCTCAGCCATCTCTGAAGAACTACTGGGAACTGATGAGTGCAGAGAAAGGGAGATTCATTCTTATTTAAAGGGTGAAACACTTAGTAGGTTGCTTAGGCTTCAGTGAATGAACCCACACCAAAGGGCGTTTGTGACACAAACCTGACTCTACAGGCATATATATATTATATATTATTATATATATATATNAAGTTGAAGCTATGCCATTGGATAAGTTCTGAAGGATATCTCATAAGAAAAAGAGAAGACATTAGCTGACTTCCATATGGGAGTGACGTACAAAAGAAAAGAAAGCCACCAGAGAATATTTTTCCCACTTCTTTCAACCTGGGGTAGCCTAAAAGACTTTAGGAAGATGCAAATGTCTGATACCTCATAGTAAGATAGCTGAGCAAAGAATTTGTACAAGCACCTCCTTGGCCCATTTCAAAAGTGAGAAAGTTCCTCTACCATCACAGGGATTTGATGCATCTTTGTCTAAAAAAAAATGAAAGATTCTATAGAACACTTCTGGTTAATTGCCTAAGTGTCTGGGATTCAGGGAGATCATTCTCAACATTATGAAGAAGGGTCAGATACCACCAAACTTAAGGTTCTTGAAATTTTTGGAAATTAAAGTCAGATTTGTAAATTCTATTGATTATGTGGAATTCTGTAGATAGTGCCAAATTATATGTCCTCACTGCTGTTACTTCCCAATGAACTTTCTGAGTTCCTTGCTTCATTTTGTAATTTGCTTCACAGAGGATCCTAGCAATGTAGGATTTTGTTTCGTTCTAATAATATGGAAAACAAAACAAAAACGTGAGCATTTATTCTCATAATCCCTGTGTTCTATACCTGAACCCATATATATGAACATATTCATAATCCAGTTCAGATGCTAAAGATTATAGATACAGAATGTGGTGTTTTTTATTTAAAATTGCTAGCACAGGTATGGTTTCAAGGAGGGGAACAATAGCCTTTCACATATACATTCTACTACTTACCATGTTATTTTTCACTCATATGAGGAGTGTTCAGTTTCACTCTATTTGAGCTTCCTCATAAGAAAAGTAATCTTAATGTTGATATCCAACGAAGGAAGACTGTGCTTTGTGTGTTTGAATACTCTAAGCCCTCCTCTAGAATCTCAGAGCCTGTTCATTTGAGGAAGGGCAAGCCATTAATAATGCTATAAACAGGACTGGCTTTGTGTGGTCTACTCAGCTGTGCATCTATACACAGTGACAAGAGCTGACTCACACAGTCCAGCTGGGGCTAGAGGTACAAAATGGTTAGGGCCACTTCTATGCAGTGTGTCTTAATAGGTGTTACGCAGCTAGGAAACCCTTTAACATGATGATCTTAAATTCTGAACAAACCTGAGAATTATAAAGTCCAACAAATATGGTAATAGAAGGATGCTCTGTCTGATAAACTTTGCCTTGTATTTCAAATGTGCAAAATTCTGAAATGTCACACCCTATATAAAACCTCTTCTTCAGTCCAGACAGAACTGTGAGGTGACGTATAATAACAGACGATGTGACAAAGATAGCATTCCCTCTTATCACCTTCCTTGTGTGTTACAGAAGTCTCTGTGCAATCTGTTGCGCTGTGGGCTCTGCCACCTTGGAGAAGAAGGCGGACCCGAGTTTTTGCACAATGCAAGGAACCTTCCAACAGACCTGAGGGAACCAAAGCAGATGTTCCCTAGGCAAGTCTCTGATAGAAGGACAGTCTGGGTGACACCATGATTGCATACTGGTGAACCATAATGCTCTGTGACTTCTCTTCTCTCCTGACTATATGGGTTCTGAATAGAGAATAAATCTTTTTAGCTGCTAAATCATGTTCCACAACATAAATAATGTATACAACTATCTGTTGAAAATGCTTGGTTTTCTCTTTCACCACCTTGGTATGGAGGTTTGTAAATTTACATTTTTGGTTTTGTTTCAGAGAAACACTTTAACATTTTTTATAGAAAGGCATATTTGAATACTGTTTCCGTCAAACTATCAATAAAAACTGCAAAATATTGAAACCCTTTATGATCATGAAATTCTGTTAGTAAGGTCCAAAATCCTTTTAATCAGTAAACTTGGTCTTACTCATATTTCACACTGACATTCACTTGACCTCTGAGTCTTAAAATGGTTCATTTTACATCCATTGGATGAAAAAACAAAACAAAATAAAACAACGCATCACAACCTTAAACAATATAAAATATACTGAGTAAGGTTTGGGTTTTTAGTTAAGCAAGCCGTCAGATGTGTGGTAGAACGTTTTCACTGAATCCCTACTAAAATCGCATTTCTGAAGTATAGAACAATTTACAGATTTAACCATTTAGAATGAACTGGAATTTATTATTTATGTAAGTAGCCTGAGTTTGTGTGTTTGTGTCGGATACAGAGAAGAAAATCTTGTGAGAGAAAAATGACTTCTTGTTGGTTTTATAGTTTCTGTCCCTCAGGAGATAAGTATTCAGTCTTATTTTATGCACAAAATAATTTTCTAGAGTTACCTTTGGCATATTTACATTATTAATGTGGAATTGTATAATGAATACATTTTGATACTTATTTGTATAATTTGAAGCTCTTTTTCTCTACTATGTGAGGTGAAAATTATCTAAGTTTCATTTGAAAGAGTAAGTCTGGTCATTCAGAGAGTAGAATAGGTCGACGATCTGTAGGAAAACTTTAAAAATTCAATAAATAAATTTAAAAATGTTTGTTTAATAGCTATCTGAGAACAATGTCTTTGCTCCATTAGTCTGCTTATTTTCTTTCCTTCTTCTTTGTGAAATAGGAAGTAGCCATTATTTGCTTAGAGTAAGTATCTCCTCTTGCCAATAACTATAAAATTTCTAGGGGAGAGGAGTAAGTGAAGGTGTGTCAGTTATCCTTATCTTTTTATAGCATTTGAAATGTATCTTTCCTTACCAAGAGAAACATACATGCTTTAGAAAAGTGTTGTAAATGGGAAAACATGTGACAAAGAATACACAAAGGGAATGACCATGATTGAAAAACTCTAAGCCAGTCAACCAATGAGGAGATAAGAGGAAGAAGAGTTATTGCATAAGGTGAATAGATCTCTAGGATGACCAAGAAGTCTAAAGATTTTGTAAAGTATCTAGATGAGGAAACCCATTATGTCAAGACCAGAAATAATAGTGTGCCTGACATTTTACCTGAAAAAAAAAAAAGATTTTATTTTAAACCTTATAAGGTAGGATGAATGAATTTTTTGATGGTATGGAAGTTAAAAAGCCAGGCTAGATTTCTCCCTTTCATACAGTGTAAAACATGTTGTAGAAATTTCTTGTCAAAGATTATTTTAGATTTAAAGAGACTATTAAAAAACGAATGTCATATTTTTTTGCCCATTCAGCACCTTTGAACACCTGAGTTTAGAAATCACTCTCCAATCCCTTTGAATCCTGTTTTTCCAGCCCTCCTTGTAGCTAGGCAGTGAACACGTATTTCCTCTCAAGTACTTAGTAGAACCATTGCCAATGCATGACAGGCACTAATTAGGATATTTGTGGGTTATGTGAATAAATAAACTATTCCTGAGAAATTCGTGACAAAAATGACCTAAATAATGATTATGTCTACTGTAACTTTGTCTGTCTTTCTCTTATTTATATGTTTTACTCACTTAGTTCTATTGCCTCGGACTCAGCCAATGAAGTCTCACAGTGAGACTTCAGCATAAAGAGACAAATGTAAGGTAGGGGATACTGTGCAGACCCTTCTCTGAAGAAGGTGATGGCACAGGCAAAAGTTTTCAGTGACAATTATGACAGCAGTTCATGCGCGTTGTCCAGGATCAATAGGATAGTTTGTAAAGTCTATACCTGGTGGTGTCAACAAGGAGATATGTCCTGAAGTCATCCTATACCATCTTTGGGTTATTGTCTCTAATCACATATCTTCAAGTTCATGGGCCTAGTTCTTTTCCAGAAATTTCTGTTGAGACATCTAACAATCAAATACATTCCTGCTGAACCAGTTCTGATATCTGTAACCCCAATCCTAGACTGATGTGAATCCTTTTCTAAACAAAATAGCTATGAAACCCAAGTTATAAGAATCATTAGAAAGAAATATCAAATTGCTGGGATTTTGATGAAATGTTAAAAATAAAGCACCCTGGTATTTCTTTGTAAATCAATAACTTCTTGAAAAAATGGGAAATTGAAATACCACAAATGTGTATGCTCAGTTAAGATAAGTACAATACAAAGCAGTTGGTAGGTTCTGTTTTATTATTATGGACAATCCCGTAGCTTAAAAAATATGTATACATAATCTAGTGTGAATAACTGGCAATGAACTTGTAGAAACTAAAATTGTAGAATGCTGTTACTAACTGTATCTAAGTGATGGGTATCCTTTTTACATGTTTTCACATTTGTTTTTCTTTAAAAAAGTTCCAAAGAAACAAAATTTTAAAAGTTAATATTAATTGGTAAAATTATATGCTTCCTGTCTGCCTTCATTTTTAGGGGACAGGATCTTCATTAGTATCCCATAGTAACCTGGAACTCACAGTACTGTCTGTCCATGGCCACTCAAGGTGCGTGGGTAATCAAAGGTTGTTAGGCCACCACACCTGGCCATATGCTTATGTAAAACGAAGGAGAAAAACCACGCTAAGCATTGTTTAAAATTATGGATATTAGTGTTTACCTAGAGCATAGATATAAGTGAGAAAAAAATATAAATAAAAGGAGGCAAACTTACAGTGGACATTATTATTTAAGTAATTTTGCCATGAGTTTCTCAGGAATAACCCACAAATATCTTATTCACGCCTGCCATGCATTTGCAATGGTTCTACGTGACTTGAGAGGGATCAGGAAACAAAACAAAACCCCTCTACCTCCCCTCACCTAAATAGTAAAAATTTTATTCCAAGTTTTGTTTTGCTTGTTTTCTGTGGTTTACAACCATAAGCTTTTATGGTTAAAAGGAAGTTTAGAATCTAGAAAGTACAACTCCCCACTTACTATAAGTGATAATGATGCTTTGCTTTTGTAGAGTCTTTCAGAAGTTACTACATGCCTGATTGAGACCCAGAAAGAATAAGTGACTTGCCAAATTGTTCCTGTTTAGTAACAGGACAAAGTCCTTCAGTTTGGAGGCCTTGTAGTCTTTCCAACACGCAAATAAATTTCCATCCAAGACATAGTCGTGGTTACTGGAAGACATTGACCTAGAAAATCTACTGTCTGTGTGCATCTTGGACCTAGCTTCTCTTGAGACCATTATTTCCCTGTCCTTCACTAGTTTTAAATTCATACCTTTCTCTTGGACATGAACACCTCAAAGTTACTCAGCCATTTCTTAACCACTGTTCACTAGGTTTTGCCTCATTCAGAGCCTTTAATTCTTCTTTGTTTCCTTTCCGTTCTTCTTTCGTCTAAAAAACACAGTCAAGACATCTTCATGACAGATTTTCCATATTTCAGACATCTATGTTCAATAATGAGGAAAAACATGGGCTTTCCCATGGCTGACAGTCGCATGTTGTATTTAACAGTGTATAAGTTCTGTCCTACCTTTTAGCTCCATAAAATGTGCTCTAGTCTGAGGCAGCACCGTGGGGCATTTTGTGTCTGTCATCATTGTGCTTACATACTTTGCATGTTCACATATCACTAGATTTTAAAATCCTGCAGAAATCGTGGAAATTTCAGGCCATACTAATTAAAAAGTTTTAATATATATACTTACACAGACTTTAATCAGCTATCTGATTTCTCTCTCTCTCTTTCGTCTCCTCTCTCTCTCCTCTCTCTCTCTCTCTCTCTCTCGCTCTCTGCTCTCCTCTCTCCCTCCTTTAGGTTATCTATTACTGTATAAAATATCTTCCAAAGCATAATAGCTCGAAACAATATATTCTTATCACTCACTAATGATTCTGTGATTCTGTGGGTATATTGGTCCCAGCAGGGCAGTTCTTGGGATTTCTTGGGTGTTTGAACCCACAGCGCAAGTGGAGATTCAACTCATCTAGACATCCAAGACGGCCTCTTTGACCATGTGTCTGGCTCATCTGCTGAGATTTGTTAAACAAGCAGGAGTTCACCGGGCATTTCTCTCTTAGTATACCTTCTTCATGTGACAGCTTGAACTTCCTCAAATCATAGTAGTCTTGGGGTGGTCAGAGTTCTTAAATGACAGCTAGCTTCTATCATGCTATCACATGAAGTAAAGTAGAATCTGTAGCTAAAAATCAAGTGTGCTACTTGTCCACTTAGCTGGTTGGACTTTAGTTTTCAAGTAAACATAATATACAGCCCTCATGTTTTGGTTAAACATAGCAGATCCAGGGTTTCTTTCTTAAAAAAAAGAAAAAAAAAAGATCTTTCGACTTCAGTGACTTGCATCTCTTTAAACTTGACTTGGAACATGTGATAATAGTCCTGACTTTGTTCTATTGCTGCCTAGAGGCAGACATGCCACCATTGTAGGGTTGACAAGCCAAAACAGGTGAGCTGCCTGGCATGAGTCACCTTGGTAGTAGTGATTACCGCCCAACTCTGGGCTGGCAGCCCAGACCACCTGCCCCTTTACGCACACTCAGGCTCGCCCCCAGCTTGAAACATATCCTTTCTCCATTTGGAGATGATGAACTGAACATATGCAGAAAGACTTTTCTTTCCAGTGAGAGAGACATTTTGTGAAATCTTTGTCAGCATTCTGGCTGGCAAAGTCATCTGACTAGCATACTCCTCCCACATCAAGTTATGGCACTGCCACCTCTCTACTCTGGAGAATTTCAAAATTTCATTTCACACACCCTGTATAATGTGAGTCATTTGACTTGCGGAGGAGGATGAGGAAGAGGAGGAGGAGGAAGGAGGAAAGGAGAGGAGGAGGAGGAGGAAGGAGGCTGAGCCATCTGCATAGTCATGATCAGATGACAAATACTCTGCACTCCGTGAATTTCCACCTCATTTCTATTTCTCAAATTTAAGAAAACACATTTTGTAACCATTTTTTTTTTTTTCACGGTTCTTTAGTCTTGAAGTGATTTTGGGAGTGGGGTAAACGACTATAAACTGCGTTTTTCTTCTTTCCTTTTGAAACAACTGTATTACTAAAGTCATACTGAAGGCAGCTATCACAAAGTATTTTATTGTTGAAAAGCAAGAGCAGAAAGAACACACATATGAATGGCATGGGTTAAGCCCTCACGCCATTTCAAAACAATCTGCTGCTGTGAGAGGCCTATCCACAGCTCCATGGTGACCCCTACTGTCTGCCTGCAAAATCACCCAAATAGCTCCCATCAAAAAAGAGTTTCCTAATAGAGTCTATTTAGAACTCTTTGTGCTGTTTATGACCAGGAAGCAAAACTAGAGAGAAAAGAAATATCCTTAAATGGGGAAAGACAGATGACACTGTAAAATAATTAGGAATTGCTTTGAGACTCGCATTTTGTTTTGGTTTCAAGCGTGGACAACATGACTGTATGCAAATTGATTCCTGCCTTTCTTTCCCACTTTTATTTGAACATGTCTAACAATAATAGCAAAAGTATTAAAATGATAAAGAAAAAAGAAGAAAATACAAATGCGAATGTGTGAACCCAAAAGGTCAATGTTTAAAAAAGCTTCTAGTTAGCTCTCTGTATCCTAAAAACCAGAACAGCAAGAATGGAAGTGGGATGTTCCTTTGATCTTGGCTAGTTCAAGGAAGTACTATTGTTTTAAGTAAAATAATTGGTCTTGTTATTTAGTTTCGCACAAATCCTCACAATGGCAATCCCAGGTGGTATGAGGGCTTACATGTCTTTGAGATTTGCACTAAATAAGTCTGTTTTCTTTAAGTTTAATGAGAGGAAAAAAGGGTGTGCCGTTGAGAAAATGAAATACATCTCTGCTGACAAGAAGAGAAAGTGAGAAATGGACCTGCTGGCAGCCAGACCATGGTGTTCTCAACTCATAAAGAGTGGAACAAGAAAAATATAAAAAGCACTTGGCAACACAAAAATAACGAGACATCCTCCTTCTCTGACTCACATTGATTGGCTACTGTTTTCTATAACCCATGACAACTCCAGATTCTGGGTTCTACATTCGACAACAAACTCCGAGACCCAGCATTCGTGCTACTTTTGAAAGTTTATGATAGAATTGGTGTTATATTTTTCTGAGAAACATTGCAGTGAACCCGGTCCTGTTCTGCTCCTTTCCAAAGGCTCGTTGAACCTTTGCTGTAACCAGCCTACCAGATCTAACTTCTTAAACTCCAACTGTGCTCTTCAAGGTTTTTGGTAGGTGAGCTTTCAGAGTATTACTCAGTGAAGGTGTTTCTAGAAGAACTTAAATGAGTATGGCCAGGCTATTCTTTATCTTGTATGGGATATTGTATTTTTAAAAAGTCTATCCATTTATTTGGTTACCATTATTTTCTTTCATCAATGTTTTTCATATTCATTGAATAAGTCTGTCATTTCCTTGGCTAAATTTTTATTTATAAGGATTTTATTTTAATATTTTAGTATTTTTAAGTTAATTTCATTGTTAATTTCCTTTTTAAAATACCACCATTCTTTTTTTATAAGCTCATCATCCTGCACTATTTTTGAACATATTAGACATCTTCGCATATCTGCACTCCCCTTTCTAAACCCAATTTCATATTATATATAATATATATATTATTATATAATATTATTACTATATATGATTATATTATATAATCTCTTATTAGTATCTCTATAATCTCTCTCTCTCTAAGCTTCATCTCTCCTCCTCTCCATAAGTCTCTCTACTTCTCCTATCTCTCTATAATTATCATATATATAATACATAAAATCCTACTATATAGATCTTATATAGATAACTATATATCTCATCACTCTCTCTCTCATAGCTATATCTCCTTATCTTCTGCCGTCTACCACAAGCCTATAATCGTTATATATAATTTATAATATATCTTATATATAAAAATCCTAACATGATTGTTGTCTATAGTAACTCATACCCCTGCCAACTTCCCACTAAAATACTCCAGGCTCCCAGTTCTGAGCACATTGGCATACTCCAAACTAGTTTCTCTTACTGTACTTTCACACACACATCCCTCTGACCACATATGTGACTCCTGTTCAACCAACAAGCCATCTGTCTTCTGTAGAGACCAGCTGGATGTCCCTACTTCAGTTAAAGATGGAAGGATCATTGGGCTTGCTGGAGATACTAATATATATAATATATATATTATATATATATGAAATTTGGTTTAGAAAGGGGAGTGCAGATATGCGAGATGATCTAAATATGTTCAAAATATAGTGTATGAATTATGAGCTTTATAAAAATAAGAATTGAGTGGTAATTTTAAAAAGGAAATTAACAATGTAATTAACTTTAAAATACTAAATATATAAAATAAAATCCTTATAAATAAAAATTTAGCCAAGGAAATGACAGACTTATTCAATGAATATGACAAAACATTGATGAAAGAAAATAATGAGTAACCAAATAAATGGATAGACTTTTTAAAAATACAATATCCCATACAAGATAAAGAATAGCCTGGCCATACTCATTTAAGTTCTTCTAGAAACACCTTCACTGAGTAATACTCTGAAAGCTCACCTACCAAAAACCTTGAAGAGCACAGTTGGAGTTTAAGAAGTTAGATCTGGTAGGCTGGTTACAGCAAAGGGGGTCCAGAGGCCTTTGGAAAGGAGGAACAGGACGGGGTTCACTGCAAGTGGTTCTCAGGAAAGAATAGGGAAGCAGGGGCCAATTCTGGATCAGAAACTTTCAAGAAGTAGGGGCAACTGAATGCTGGGTCTCAGGAGTTTTCGTGTAGAACCCAAGAATCTGGAGTTGTCATGGGTATAGAAACAGTAGCCAATCAATGTGAGTCAGAGAAGGAGGATGTCTCGTTATTTTTGTGATTGCCTAGTGCTTTTTATATTTTTCTTGTTCCACTCTTTATTTGAGTTGAGAACACCATGGTCTGGCTGCCAGCAGGTCCATTTCTCACTTTCTCTTCTTGTCAGCAGAGATGTATTTCATTTTCTCAACGGCACACCCTTTTTTCCTCTCATTAAACTTAAAGAAAACAGACTTATTTAGTGCAAATCTCAAAGACATGTAAGCCCTCATACCACCTGGGATATGCCATTGTGAGGATTTTGTTCGAAACTAAATAACAAGACCAATTATTTTACTGAAAACAATAGTACTTCCTTGAACTAGCCAAGATCAAAGGAACATCCCACTTCCATTCTTGCTGTTCTGGTTTTTAGGATACAGAGAGCTAACTAGAAGCTTTTTTAAACATTGACCTTTTGGGTTCACACATTCGCATTTGATTTTCTCCTTTTTTCTTTCTATTTTACTACTTTTGCTATTATTGTTAGCATGTTCAAATAAAAGTGAGAAAGGCAGGAATCAATTCTGCATACAGTCATGTTGTCCAGCTTGAAACCAACACAAAATGAGATCTCAAAGCAATTCCTAATTATTTTACAGATGTCATCTGTCTTTCCCCATTTAAGGATATGTCTTTTCTCTCTAGTTTGCTTCCTGGTCATAACACAGCACAAAGAGATTCTAAATAGACTCTATTAGGAAACTGTTTTTGATGGGAGCTATTTGGGTGATTTTTGCAGGCAGACAGTAGGGGTCACCATGGAGCTGTGGATAGGCCTCTCACAGCAGCAGATTGTTTTGAAATGGCGTGAGGGCTTAACCCATGCCATTCATATGTGTGTTCTTTCTGCTCTTGCTTTTCAACAATAAAATACTTTGTGATAGCTGCCTTCAGTATGACTTTAGTAATACAGTTGTTTCAAGGAAAGAAGAAAAAGCAGTTTATAGTGTTTACCCCACTCCCAAAATCCACTTCAAGCACTAAAGAACGCTGAAAAAAAAAAATGGTTACAAAATGTGTTTACTTAAATATTGAGAAATGAGGATGGAAATTCACGGTGCAGAGTATTTGTCATCTGATCATGACTAGCAGATGGCTGCCTCCTCCTCCTCCTCCTCCTCCTCCTCCTCCTCCTCCTCTTCCTCATCCTCCTCCGCAAGTCAAATGACTCACATTATACAGGGTGTGTGAAATGAAATTTTGAAATTCTCCAGAGTAGAGAGGTGGCAGTGCCATAACTTGATGTGGGAGGAGTATGCTAGTCAGATGACTTTGCCAGCCAGAATGCTGACAAAGATTTCACAAAATGTCTCTCTCACTGGAAAGAAAAGTCTTTCTGCATATGTTCAGTTCATCATCTCCAAATGGAGAAAGGATATGTTTCAAGCTGGGGGCGAGCCTGAGTGTGCGTAAAGGGGCAGGTGGTCTGGGCTGCCAGCCCAGAGTTGGGCGGTAATCACTACTACCAAGGTGACTCATGCCAGGCAGCTCACCTGTTTTGGCTTGTCAACCCTACAATGGTGGCATGTCTGCCTCTAGGCAGCAATAGAACAAAGTCAGGACTATTATCACATGTTCCAAGTCAAGTTTAAAGAGATGCAAGTCACTGAAGTCAAAGATCTTTTTTTTTTCTTTTGTTTAATGAAAAGAAACCCTGGATCTGCTATGTTTAACCAAAACATGAGGGCTGTATATTATGTTTACTTGAAAACTAAAGTCCAACCAGCTAAGTGGACAAGTAGCACACTTGATTTTTAGCTACAGATTCTACTTTACTTCATGTGATAGCATGATAGAAGCTAGCTGTCATTTAAGAACTCTGACCACCCCAAGACTACTATGATTTGAGGAAGTTCAAGCTGTCACATGAAGAAGGTATACTAAGAGAGAAATGCCCGGTGAACTCCTGCTTGTTTAACAAATCTCAGCAGATGAGCCAGACACATGGTCAAAGAGGCCGTCTTGGATGTCTAGATGAGTTGAATCTCCACTTGCGCTGTGGGTTCAAACACCCAAGAAATCCCAAGAACTGCCCTGCTGGGACCAATATACCCACAGAATCACAGAATCATTAGTGAGTGATAAGAATATATTGTTTCGAGCTATTATGCTTTGGAAGATATTTTTATACAGTAATAGATAACCTAAAGGAGGGAGAGAGAGAGAGAGAGAGAGAGAGAGAGAGAGAGAGAGAGAGAGAGAGAGAAAGAGAGAGAGAGAGATCAGATAGCTGATTAAAGTCTGTGTAAGTATATATATTAAAACTTTTGTAATTTAGTATGGCCTGAATTTCCACTGATTTCTGAGGGATTTTAAAATCTAGTGATATGATGAACAGAAAGTATGTAAGCACAATGATGACAGACACAAAATGCCCCACGGTGCTGCCTCAGACTAGAGCACATTTTATGGAGCTAAAAGGTAGGACAGAACTTATACACTGTTAAATACAACATGCGACTGTCAGCCATGGGGAAAGCCCAGTTTTTCCTCATTATTGGATACATAGATGTCTGAAATATGGAAACTGTCATGAAGATGTCTTGATGTGTTTTTTTAGAGGAAAGAAGAAAGGAACAAAGAAGAATAAAGGCTCTGAATGAGGCAAAACCTAGCTGAACAGTGGTTAAGAAATGGCAGTAACTTTGAGGTTGTTCATGTCCAAGAGAAAGGTATGAATTAAACCTAGTGAAGGACAGGAAATAATGGTCTCAAGAGAAGTAGGTCCAAGATGCACACAGACAGTAGATTTTTAGGTCAATGTCTTTCCAGTCAACCACGACTATGTCTTGGATGGAAATTTATTTGCAGTGTTGGAAAGACTACCAAGGCTCAAACTGAGAGGACTTTGTCCTGCTACTAACAGAACAATTTGGCAAGTCACTTATTCTTTCTGGGTCTCAATCAGGCATGTAGTAACTTCTGAAAGACTCTACAAAAGCAAAGCATCATTATCACTTATAGTAAGTGGGGAGTTGTACTTTCTAGATTCTAAACTTCCTTTTAACCATAAAAGCTTATGGTTGTAAACCACAGAAACAAGCAACAACAAAACTGGAATAAATTTTTACTATTTAGGTGAGGAGAGGGGTTTTGTTTTGTTTCCTGATCCCTCTCAAGTACGTAGAACCATTGCAAATGCATGGCAGGCGTGAATAAGATATTTGTGGGTTATTCCTGAGAAACTCATGGCAAAATTACTTAAATAATAATGTCCACTGTAAGTTTGCCTCTTTTATTTATATGTTTTTCTCACTTATATCTATTGCTTAGGTAAACACTAATATCCATAATTTTAAACAATGCTTAGCGTGGTTTTTCTCCTTCGTTTTACATAAGCATATGGCCAGGTGTGGTGGCATACACCTATGATCCCACCACTTGAGTGGCCATGACAGACAGACTGTGAGTTCCAGGTTACTCTGGGATACATAATGAGATCCTGTCCCCTAAAAAAGAAGGCAGACAGGAAGCATATATTTTCCCAATTAATATTAACCTTTTAAATTTTTGTTTCTTGGAACTTTTTAAAGAAAAAAATTGAAACATGTAAAAAGGATACCCATCACTTAGATACAGTTAGTAACAGCATTCTACAATTTTAGTTTCTACAAGTTCATTGCCAGTTATTCACACTAGATTATGTATACATATTTTTAAGCACGGGATTGTCCCATAATAATAAAACAGAACCTACCAACTGCTTTGTATTGTACTTATCTTAACTGAGCATACACATTTGTGGTATTTCAATTTCCCATTTTTTCAAGAAGTTATTGATTTACAAAGAAATACCAGGGTGCTTTATTTTTAACATTTCATCAAAATCCCAGCAATTTGATATTTCTTTCTAATGATTCTTATAACTTGGGTTTCATAGCTATTTTGTTTAGAAAAGGATTCACATCAGTCTAGGATTGGGGTTACAGATATCAAAACTGGTTCAGCAGGAAATGTATTTGATTTTAGATGTCTCAACAGAATTTCTGGAAAGACTAGGCCCATGAACTTGAAGATATGTGATTAGAGACAATAACCCAAAGATGGTATAGGATGACTTCAGGACATATCTCCTTGTTGACACCACCAGGTATAGACTTTACAAACTATCCTATTGATCCTGGACAACGCGCATGAACTGCTGTCATAATTGTCACTGAAAACTTTTGCCTGTGCCATCACCTTCTTCAGAGAAGGGTCTGCACAGTATCCCCTACCTTACATTTGTCTCTTTATGCTGAAGTCTCACTGTGAGACTTCATTGGCTGAGTCCGAGGCAATAGAACTAAGTGAGTAAAACATATAAATAAGAGAAAGACAGACAAAGTTACAGTAGACATAATCATTATTTAGGTCATTTTTGTCACGAATTTCTCAGGAATAGTTTATTTATTCACATAACCCACAAATATCCTAATTAGTGCCTGTCATGCATTGGCAATGGTTCTACTAAGTACTTGAGAGGAAATACGTGTTCACTGCCTAGCTACAAGGAGGGCTGGAAAAACAGGATTCAAAGGGATTGGAGAGTGATTTCTAAACTCAGGTGTTCAAAGGTGCTGAATGGGCAAAAATTATGACATTTGTTTTTTAAAGTATCTTTAAATCTAAAATAATCTTTGAAAGAATTTCTACACTGTTTTACACTGTATGAAAGGGAGAATCTAGCTGGCCTTTTAACTTCCATACCATAAAAAATTCATTCATCTATACTAAGGTTAAATAAAATCTTTTTTTTTTTCAGGTAAAATGTCAGGCACACTATTTTGTCTTGACATAATGGGTTTCCTCATCTAGATACTTTACAAAATCTTTAGACTTCTTGGTCATCCTAGAGATCTTCACCTTATGCAATAACTCTTCTTCCTCTTATCTCCTCATTGTTGACTGGCTTAGAGTTTTTCAATCATGGTCATTCTTTGGTGTATTCTTTGTTCTACATGTTTTCCCATTTACAACACTTTTCTAAAGCATGTATGTTTCTCTTGGTAAGGAAAGATACATTTCAAATGCTATAAAAAGATAAGGATAACTGACACACCTTCACTTACTCCTCTCCCCTAGAAATTTTATAGTTATTGGCAAGATGAGATACTTACTCTAAGCAAATCATCTACTTCCTATTTAAAAAGAAGGAAAGAAAAAAGGCAGACTATGGAGAAAAGAATTTGTTCTCAGAAGCTATTATAAAACATTTATAATTCATGTCAAACTTCTTTAGTTTTCCCAGCATCGCGAACCTTTATTCTACTCTCTGAATGACCAGACTTACTCTTTCAAATGAAACTTAGATAATTTTCACCTCACATAGTAGAGAAAAAGAGCTTCAAATTATACAAATAAGTATCAAAATGTATTCATTATACAATTCCACATTAATAATGTAAATATGCCAAAGGTAACTCTAGAAAATTATTTTGTGCATAAAATAAGACTGAATACTTATCTCCTGAGGGACAGAAACTATAAAACCAACAAGAAGTCATTTTTCTCTCACAAGATTTTCTTCTCTGTATCACTAAAACACAAAACTCAGCTACTTACATAAATAATAAATTCCAGTTCATTCTAAATGGTTAAATCTGTAAATTGTTCTATCCTTCAGAAAATGCGATTTTAGTAGGGAATTCAGTGAAACTGTTCTACCCAAACATCTGACGGCTTAACTAAAACCAAACATTACTCAGTATATTTTATATTGTTTAAGGTTGTGATGAGTTGGTTTATTTTTGTTTTGTTTTTTCATCACTGGATGTAAATGAAACATTTAAGACTCAGAGGTCAAAGTGAATGTCAGTGTGAAATATGAGTAAGACCAAGTTTACTGATTAAAAGGATTTTGGACCTTACTAACAGAATTTCATGATCATAAAGGGTTTCAATATTTTGCAGTTTTTATTGATAGTTTGACGGAAACAGTATTCAAATATGCCTTTCTATAAAAATGTTAAAGGTTTATTCTGAAACAAACCAAAAATGAAATTTACAACCTCCAATAAACAAGGTAGGTGAAAGAGAAAAAACAAGAATTTTAAACAGATAGTTTGTATACATTATTTATTGTTGTGGAACATGAATTTAGCAGCTTAAAAAGATTTATTATCTTTAGTACCCATAAGTCAGGAGAGAAGTCACAGAGCATCTTATGTCACCAGTCTGCAATCCAGGTGTCACCCAGACTGTGCTCTCATCAGAGACTTGACTAGGGAAACATCTGCTTCTGGGTTCCCTCAGTCTGTTGGAAGGATTCCTTGCATTGTGCAAAACTCGGGTCAGCCTTCTTCTCCAAGGTGGTCAGAGCCCACAGAGAACAGATCTGCACAGAGACTTCTGTACAAATCAGAAGGTGATAAGAGGGACATGCTATTGTGTCATAGTCTGTTAATTATACGTCACTCACCAGTTCTGTCTGCACTGAAGAAGAGGATTTTATATAGGGTGTGAACATTTCAGAATTTTGCACATTTGAAATACAAGGCAAAGTTTATCAGACAGAGCATCCTTCTATTACCATATTTGTTGGACTTTATAATTCTCAGGTTTGTTCAGAATTTAAGATCATCATGTTAAAGGGTTTCCTAGCTGCGTAACACCTATTAAGACACACTGCATAGAAGTGGCCCTAACCATTTTGTACCTCTAGCCACAGATGGACTGTGTGAGTCCAGCTCTGTCCACTGTGTATAGATGCACAGCTGAGTAGACCACACAAAGCCAGTCCTGTTTATAGCATTATTAATGGCTTGCCCTTCCTCAAATGAACAGGCTCTGAGATTCTAGAGGAGGGCTTAGAGTATTCAAACACACAAAGCACAGTCTTCCTTCGTTGGATATCAACATTAAGATTACTTTTCTTATGAGGAAGCTCAAATAGAGTGAAACTGAACACTCCTCATATGAGTGAAAAATAACATGGTAAGTAGTAGAATGTATATGTGAAAGGCTATTGTTCCCCTCCTTGAAACCATACCTGTGCTAGCAATTTTAAATAAAAAACACCACATTCTGTATCTATAATCTTTAGCATCTGAACTGGATTATGAATATGTTCATATATATGGGTTCAGGTATAGAACACAGGATTATGAGAATAATGCTCAGTTTTTGTTTTTGTTTTCCATATTATAGAAAGAACAAAATCCTACATTGCTAGGATCCTCTGTGAAGCAAATTACAAAATGAAGCAAGGAACTCAGAAAGTTCATTGGGAAGTAACAGCAGTGAGGACATATAATTTGGCACTATCTACAGAATTCCACATAATCAATAGAATTTACAAATCTGACTTTAATTTCCAAAAATTTCAAGAACCTTAAGTTTGGTGGTATCTGACCCTTCTTCATAATGTTGAGAATGATCTCCCTGAATCCCAGACACTTAGGCAATTAACCAGAAGTTGTTTATATCAAATCTTCATTTTTAGACAAAGATGCATCAAATCCCTGTGATGGTAGAGGAACTTTCTCACTTTTGAAATGGGCCAAGGAGGTGCTTGTACAAATTCTTTGCTCAGCTATCTTACTATGAGGTATCAGACATTTGAATCTTCCTAAGTCTTTTAGGCCTACCCCAGGTTAGAAGTGGGAAAATATTCTCTGGTGGCTTCTTTTCTTTTGCTAGTCCCTCACATATGGAAGTCAGCTAATGTCTTCTCTTTTTCTTATGAGATATCCTTCAGAACTTATCCAATGGCATAGCTTCAACTTGTACCTGTACAACAGTGGTTCTCAACCAAGGACTTTTTTCCACCCAAGGCCCATTTGGCAGTATCTGAAGGCTCTCTATATGTCATGACTGGGGAAGTGCTTACTACTGGTATCAAGAGGACACAGCATGGTACTAGAGCAAAACAGACATGTAAACAAAAGGAATGTAATTGAAGACCCAAAGATAAGTTACCACTGTGGACATTTAAATTTTGGGGGAAAGACTATCAAAAACAAACACTACCAGGGGATCCAAGCCCCCACAAATGGTAAAGGCTCCTTGCCTCCAAACTGGGATATCTGCAGGAAGAGAGGCGATAAGGCCCTGCTGTTGAAGACCTGATATAAACATGGGAAAGATGTATGGAGACCGCACTTGCAAGTATACAGATGGTCTCTGGGATGCCAGAGAGTGTTACCAAAGACCACTAAACCAATAAAGCAAATATAGGTCTCCTTGAGTCACGCAAGACTCCTCCGTCAGCACCAGCTACACCTCATCTGCCTGGAAATACTGTGCAGCAGTGGCAGCCATATGTCTGTATATCCCAAATCTAATTGGCTATTAGCTCTCTCCTTGGAGGAATAACCCACGGCTGATGCCACAAGCTTACATCCTCTAATGGTTAGGAGATGTTATAAACCACACGAAGACCCTGCCATACTTAACAGAAGAAAATGTAATTCATGAATTAACATACCATCCAAACATCTGTGTCTATACCAAAGTAACCTACCATAACAATTAGTACTGTTTAAATACCTATATATCTAATTGCGTGTGCTTCATTAGTAGGATCGAAAGGCTATATATTATACTGTTTAAATACCTATATATCTAATTGCATGTGCTTCATTAGTAGGATCGAAAGGTTATGCCTGGACAAGCTGGCAGCCCATGAAAGAAAACAGCCAGAATTGACTAGAGACCAAGACAACAGCTCCAGAGAAAGTAGACTGTTTTGCTTCTCATCCACCTGTGCCCCTTTTCTAAGCCTAGGGAACAATCTGCGGAAGAGGGGGCGTGGTAGAATGTAAGGGCTGCGATTGGGGTTAATGGTGAAACTACAACAATATAGACTGGACACTCATTTGATCAACTTGATTGAACATACAAGCCCCCCCTGCTGGATGGTGGGACCCATGAGCTGTGTGGGTTTGGGCACAACTGCTTGCAAATTGGTTTTACATGAAGGATGCTTGTACTCACAAATTATCACTTATTGTTAAAAAAAATGAAAAAAACAAAACAAAAAAAGCAGAGAAAGATGCAGAAAACTTACAGCAGAATGCTTGATCTGGGATGGGTAGGGGTGGGGTGGGGGGAAGGGAAGAGGATATATGCCTGAACTGAATTGGAAAATGTTGTATGAAATACACAAAGCATCAATAAAAAAAAAGAAAAAAACACACACACACACACACACTAGAAGAAAAGACAGACCTCAACAAACGATACTGGCAAAACCAGGTATCATCCGCAGAAGAATGAAATTAGATCTCTGTTTCTCATCCTGCACCAAAAAAGTTCAAACTTGATCAGAGAACTTAATTAAAAGTCTGAAACATTGAAACTGCTAAAGGAAAATGTAGAGGAAACACTTCAGGCCACAGATACAGGCAGCACATTTCTGAAGAGAACCCAGAAAGCCAGGAAACAGACCCAAGTGTTGACAAATGGCATTGAATGAAATTAAAAGGCTTCTTCACAGTAAAGCTATAACCACATGAACAGTCTACAGAATGTGAGAAAATCTTTGCCAGCAATACTTTAGGCAAGAATTAATATCTAGAGTACAAAAAGAAGTGTAAAATTAAACAAATAAAACTGACAATCAATAAAATGGGCCAACAACCTGAACAGAAAGTTTTCAGAAAAGAAAAGAAACAGAGAGGATCAATAAATATTTGAAAGCATGTTTAGCATCCTTAGCCATGAGGTGAAAGGCAAATTAAAAGTGTCCTGAGATCCCATCTCACCCCAGTCAGAATGACTATAATCAAACAAACAAAACATAACAAATGTTGGCAAGGATGTGGGGAAAGGAACACAGTTATTCACTGTTGGTGGGAATGTAATGTGGTGTAGCTACTGTGATCACCAGCGGGGATGCTTCTCAAAAAGCTAGAAATAGAACTACCATATGACACAGCTATGCCATTCCTGAGTATATACCTAAAGGAATTGACATTTTCCTATGGAGATACTTGTACAACCATGTTTATAGCTTCCCTATTCACAATAGCAAGGAAATGGAATCAGCCTAGATATCAATTAACACACAAATGGATAATGAAAATGTGGCACATATAAACAATGGAATTTTATTAAACCATTAAAAAATAAAATTACAAAATTTAGAGCAAAATGGATAGGATTAGCAAACATTCTATTAAATGAGGAAACCCAGGCTTAGAGAGAAAGGTGGAATATTGGGAGCGAAAGGGTAAAGCAGCGAAAGGGAAGGCTGGGTGGTGGGGTTAAGGAGAATCAACCAAAATAAAATATGTATGAAAACACAACATGGAGACCTGTTACTTTGTGAGCTAATTTTTTTTATTTTAAAAGTGTACATTAAAAAGTAGAGGACCAGGCCGGGCACGGTTGCCCAGACCTTTAATCTCAGCACTTGGGTGGCAGAGGCAGGTGGATCTCTGTGAATTCAAGACTAGCCTGGTCTACATAGTGAGTTCCAGGACAGATGAAATTACAAGGAGACCCTGTCTCATAAAACAAAAACAAAACAAAACAACAACAACAAAAAAAAATAAATAAAAAGTAGCTCAAAATGAGCTTGCCATTTGACCCAGTTATACTACTCCTGGGTATGTACCCACAAGACTCATCTTACTGCAGAAATACATGCACAGCTATATTTATTGCAGCTCTGTTCACAATAGCAAAAAGCTGGAACCAACCCAAATGCCCCTCAACTGACGAGTGGATAGAGAAAATGTGGTACATGTACACAATGGAGTTCTATGCAGCAGTAAAGAAAGACA
>VZQC01007398.1:6312665-6326174 GCA_009823505.1 Rhizomys pruinosus | reverse complement strand
GATGTTGGCCAGCGGGTCCAAACCCGCCCCCCCCAAAGGTAAAGGCTTCTTGCCTGTAAACTGGGATACCTGCAAGAAGAGAGGCAATAAGGCCCTGATGGTCAAAGACCATGGGAAAGATGTATTGAGACCGTACTTGCTAGTGTACAGCTGGTCTCTGGAACACCAGAGAGTGTTACAAAAGGCCACCAAACCAATAAAGCAAATATAGTCAAGCAAGACTCCTCTGTCAGCACCAGCTACACCTCACCTGCCTGGAAATACTGTGCAGCAGTGGCAGCCATATGTCTGTATATCCCAAATCTAATTGGCTATTAGCTCTCTCCTTGGAGGAATAACCCACGGCTGATGCCACAAACTTACATCCTCTAGTGGTTAGGAGATGTTATAAGCCACAGTAAGCCCCTGTCATATTTTACAGAAAAAATGTAATTCATGGATTAACATACCATCCTAACATCTGTGTCTATACCAAAGTAACCTACCATAACAATTAGTACTGTTTAAATACCTATATATCTAATTACTTGTGCTTCATTAGTAGGATTGAAAACTTATTCCTGGACAAACTGTCAGCCCATGAAAGGAAGCAGCCAGAATTGACCAGAGTCCAAAACGACATCTCCAGAGAAAGTAGACTGTTTTGCTTCTCGTCCACCTGTGCCCCTTTTCTAAGCCTAGGGAACAATCTGTGGAAGAGGGGGCATGGTAGAATGTAAGTGCTGCGATTGGGGTGAATGATGAAACTACAGCAATATAGACTAGACACTTATTTGATCAACTTGATTGTACATACAAGCTCCCCCCCAGCTGGATGGTGGGACCCTTGGGCTGTGTGGGTTTGGGCATAGCTGCTTGCAAATTGGTTTTACATGAAGGATGCTTGTACTCATAAATTATTACTTTTTGTTAAAAAAATGAAAAAAAATAAAGAAGCGATGAAAGAAAAAAAAACAAAAAAACAAATAAAAAGTAGAGAAGCAAGCCTAGAGATGCTGTTAAGCATCCTGTTATGTATGACAATCTCCCATAGCAGTAGATCATTCAGCCCCAAATATCGGCACCATGTTGTGAAGCCCTATTGTTTAGAGAATTCCGACTTAGTATCTTATCTCTTACTCAGGTGTCATTCCCAAGCTCTACATGGCAGGATGAAGAAACTTTACCTATTTTCTAAATATGTTAAATAACAAGGTCATACAAAGAAGAGGCTCTGGGGAATAGCTAATGTGTCCCTTAGATGTGTAGTCACAGTGCCTACACTCAGGGCCTCCAGTACTTTTAGAGACCTATGAAAGAATTTTTCCTATAATTTATTTTAAAATCATGAGAAAAGGAATAGAGTATCAATGCATATATAATAATGGCTCAAATAGTTTATGCTTTTACTAAGTCAATGGTAAATTACAATTTTTATTATTTTTAATAGAGGAAGAGACCCATGAAAAGTAAAGACTCTAAGGCCCACAGAGATCAAAGTGCATCTCTTTTACCCAGGAGACATCAGGAACTTTGAAGCATGGATAAAATGTGAAGTATACCCATGGGCAGTATGAAAGAAATTTTAAAAGATATATATAAGGTTGGTGTAAGGCCGATAGGCATATGCAAGCATATTTCAGGTTTCCAACCTTTCACTTACAGGTATAGATAAAATAACTCCCTACTGAGCTCAGCTTCATAAGAATGGCATGAAGCAAACAAAATTTGGGGTTTCTAGTGCTGGCCATTTGGTGAAAGGTGTAGAGAATCAAAAGTTTCAAGATGATTTATATGATAAAGAACCAAGGGGGCTCAAATGGAAAAAAAAAAGTGAACAACAAGGTTTTTGAATCAAGGTGAAAGCCAAAAAATTAGAAACTCTACTCTGGCTGAAAGCTTATAATCTGTGTGTCATTATTTGCGCAATTTGGGGAAGCTCCCATGTACCCAAATATCAGTTAAGAACTAAAAATTTGAAAATACAGATTAGTTACTTTTGGAAGACTGCCAATTAGATATTTCCTGTCAAAATACAGATGAAGAAGAAAGCTGCAGTTTTCAGAGATAACACCTTAGCTTACCACTCATTGTGAATTAGCTCTAATAAATAGGACTCAGGAAGTGGACCCAAGAAGGAAAATTCAAGTACTTACATAACAAAAATCAATTGCAATATTGTTGCTAGAGTATGAATGCATCTTACATGTCACTTGTTACAAATTTGTTCTCCATCATGACAGTATTTCAGAGGTGATTGAGTCACTCAAGCCTCTGTTCTTCTCAATGGGTTAATCCACTTGTACATTAAGAAGTTGTCAAGGGACTGTCTTTACTATCATACTTAACTGTCTGGTATGTTTTCTTTGTCTTAATGAATAATGCCCTTCGCCATGCTGTGAGAGAAGAAGGCCCTCACTAGATGTCAGCACCATGCTCTTGGATTTCAAAGCCTGCAAACTCATGAGATAAACATCTTCTCTTTATAAAGATCCCAGTCTCTGACATCCCAACAGAAATTAGACTAAGAAAATAGTCAATATGGTAAATTTGAAATTTTCAATATTATTGAGTCATCAAATAATTATTTCTGTTTAATGTGTGGGAGTTGGGCTGGGAAGACAATAAAGTGCTTGCTTGCTGTATAAGTATAAGGACCTGAGTTTGGATTCCCAATTCTCAGGTAAAAAGCTGGGCATGGTAGTATGTGTTCATAATCCCAACACTGGGAGGTGGGAGGCAAGAGACTTCTAGAGCTTGCTGGCCATCTAGTCTAGCTGAACCCGGTTCAGTGAGAGACCTGTCTCAATAAGATAAGGTGGAGAGTGATAGAGGAAGAATCTGAGATGCACATCTATCCTCCACATACATATGTGCACATGCATATACCACAACTATGCATACACACACACACATACATACACACATGAACAAATTTGCAGGCAATGTAAATGAGACAATTCACCACTGAATGAATATTCAAGTTTTGTTTTAGCTGATATGATTCAGTTTGGGTTTCATTTTCAATTTGCTGCAGCCATTTTAGCACACTCTTTTGCAGTAGATTTGCCAGTCTAATTCGGTTGCGCCCCATTTGCTTGTACAATACACATATCAGACAATGAGTATTTGAATCCTATTTGGGACAATTTTCCATAGGTCTCTATGTTTCTGTATATCTTTCAAACAAAATAAAACTGTCCTTTATTCTGGGTTATATTTTCAAGAATACTTATGTGGAGAACAGTGTTTTCCTCCTAAGAAAGGGACAGAAAAAAAATGCTTGTTTTCCATTTTAAGATTTGGATTTCCAAAGCTCGGAGTTTTTCCCTTGTGTGCAACTGACTGTGAGGTGTTATCTGGCCTTCTTCCCATCACCTTGTGAGAACTAGTGCTCAGGAAACTTACATAGAGGTTCTCATAGCCCAGCTACTGCTGTTTTCTTAAATAATAAATTGCCCATTTCCAATCCAGGAGTCTTGTGTTTTCCCCTACCATCCATGAAACTGTGTCAGACTCGGAGTTCAATTTCAAGTAGAGGGACTGAAGAGATGGCCTAGCGGTTAAAAGCGCTGACTGCTCTTACAGAGGACCCGGGCTCGATCCCCAGCACCCACATGGCGGACGAGAACCGTCTGAAACTCCAATTCCAGGAGAACTCCAGTTCCAGGGGAATCCGAGACCCTCTTCTGACCTCCGCGGCATTGCACGACACGGGTGCACAGACTTGCATGCAGACAGTACATTCACACATACAGAAATAAAATTAATAAAAAAAATTTCAAGTAGAGTAAGATCTCAGACATCTCCTAATTCTTAGCACCACTTCAAATCCACATGAAATATTCACTTTATCAAGTCAGCCTTAAAAACATCTATGAATTAAAGAATGCTAAGAACTGAATTTAAAATAATAATCAAAGACCCCCACCTTGGTTCTGAAATCTTTGATATTTAAAACATATTCAGCATTTGGAATTTGAAACACAAGTCTCCACTTAAAAGGTCATATATCTAAAGTACTGAAAAACATAGAATACATTAAACTTTAGCTATCTGCTATGAAAGGCAGTGGAGAAAGAGCTGCAGAAAAACTAGTACTAGACTCCATGAAATATTTTTGTGCCAATAATCGCAAAACTATATGCAATTTCCAAAAGCTGTTAGAACTACTCCAGCCTCTTTGAGTTACTAATAAATTGTGTATACAGTTAAAGAAAATAATGTTTTAAATAAATTGATAAGCTGGCAAATTTCTCATTGATTTACTTGGTTTAGATAATGGGAAGCAGCGAGTGGAGGAGGGTTCAGGGAACTTGTCTAGAATTTGAGGAGTGGGAACCAAAGCCATATTCCCAACAACAGCACCGCTTAATTAAGAGCACCAGCATGGGGTCAAGGGAGTCTTACTGGACTGATGAGAACTGGGCTCAGTTAGCCTTCTGTGTTAAAGCTGGCACAAAATTTCCTGACCAAATGTACAGTCTAGGCTCTAGTGATTGGATACTAATGCCTTACTGATCTGGGTTCAAAACCTGGCTTTTACAATTTTACCTAATCTTCCTGAGCCTCAGTTTGCTCACCTTTAAAGTAGAGGCAATTACAGCATGTGTTTCTAAATGATGTGAGAATTCATTGAATGACATGTTTCAGTTGCTTACTTTCCATACAGAATGTGCTTACTAACTGTAGCAATATATGCTACTATTAGAGTTTCAAAGTACTTAATAAAATATACTTATTTCTTTACTTTTGTGTTTTGGTAATCTTTCCTTTACACTTTTTTTGGGTGGGGGGCACAAGTATATAGAATGTTCTAAAGAGCTGACTAAATATTGGGTGGCATCAATGTTTCAGAAAATCCTGCTACTACATACTGCTTTGGAAATGCTTAGGTTTTGGCAGAACAACAAATAGATTTTACAAAGGCTCTGTCCTTTCATTATCAAACATCTGTGTATTAAAAGAAAATTAATTCATGTGGCACTTTTGATCCATTTACACTTAATTAGTAAAAATTTAGTGCTGTATTAAGTATTTGATGTTCAAGCAGTTAGTACTTCCCACCTTCCTCATAAATTACCCTTTTCTTTATTCTTTTTGGAAGTTTAGTTATGTGGTACAAAGCCAGGTAAAAAGTGCCTCAGTCTCCTTAGAGGTAGAAGTGATGTCTTCATTGTCAAATGCAAAGCATTTTCAAAGAAGAATGGCCTCTGATGAATCCTGATATCTTCTCCCAGCCAGTAGCTGGTAGAAACTGGGGCAGGCTAGGTTACTATTATTAATTTTCTGGAGGGGGAGTAGACAAAGTCTCAGTCTGTAGCCTGACAACTCATTATATACCTCAGGATGACCTTAAATTCATGCCAATCCTTCTGCTTCAGTCTCTCAACTGCTGAAATATAGATGTGAGCCACATTGCCTAGCACCAGTACTTAACTATTATTTCTTTTTGTTAATTTATTATTTTTAATTTATGTATATGAGTGTTTTGTTTGCATGCATGTTGGTGTACCAACATGCATCCAAAGCCCACAGAGGCCAGGAAATAGCATAATATCTCTTGGAACTGCGGTTGTTTGTAGGCATGTCGGTTCTGGGAATAGAACCTTTGTCCTCTACAAGTGCAACCAATACAGTTAAGTAGTGAGTTGTCACTCCAAACCCACTTAATTATTATTATTTCAATCACCAAAATTAGAAGGTAAAATTTGTTGAGCCTTTATTATGTGATACTTGTGTTTAACTACAATCAAATTCTCTCAAGGATCCTATGGTATAAGCATTTTACCACCATTTTTTCTGATGGAGAAATAAGCCTACAGGGTTTAAGTAACTTACTTGAGATTACCTAGCTTGTACATGACAGAACCAGACTTTGAACAGACAACTTCACATCCATCATTTTGTGCTTCATCTATGCCTGAAAGAACTGTAGTCATAGATCATCACTATTCTGGATATAACACTGAGTTAAACCAGGATCTAATCATGAAACTAAGAAGTAAAAGAGAGGGAGCATGGCAGGACAGCTCAGAATCATAACTTAGCATTATAAATAGTTGATGCTGCTAACAAACCTGGAATATAGTGTGTAGGAAAGATGAGGGATTTAGGTCCTAAGTACTGACACTAAGGGCTCCATTTAATGACTATGAAGAATTTTAAAGAACTTCTGATATCTCACCTCTAAGATTAGCCATTTTATAATGAAACTACAAATACTCAAGGAGATAAGTAAGCACACATTATATGAGTTAAGATTGACTTTCACTATGAGAGACAGAAAACCCAACGAGTAATGGCTTGAACATACATAGTTTATTCACTAAAATAAAATATCTGATATGTAGGTCGATAAAATATTATAAACTAAAAGGGCAATATACTAAAAGAATTATGCAACATGATCAGATAAAATTTATCTCAGGAATGTGAGAGTTGTTTACCAATCACAAAATATAAAATCCATTAATAGAGTGAACAATATCAACAGAATAAAAAACAAACCACACAATTAACTCAGTAGACTCAGAAAAACAGCCAATAAAATCCAATACCATTACATGATAAAAACATTTAACAAATGAGGAATAAAAGGGCATCATCAAAAATATAAGCAAAAAACCCCAAAAAAACAAACGAACAAACAAAAAAAAAAAAAAAAAAAAAAAACCCTGCACTGCTAGTGTTGTACTTCATGGTGAACTACTGAACATTTCCCCTAACATCAGTAACAAGAAAATGGTTCTCTTTTTTGTCTCATCTATCTTCTCTTCTAAGAAGTCTAGTTATAATATTTAGGAAATAAAAAAGCAAATGGCAACCAGAATGGAAAGGAAGGAGTAAAGCTATCTCTGTTCAGGGGTGTGGTAGTTTCAAGAAGTGTCCCCCAGAGGCTCCAAGTATTTGAAAACTTGCTCAGTTGGTAGTGCTGTTTGAGGAAGTTTGGGGGAGGGTATTTAATACCATGGATCCAAGTTACAGTCCATCATATCAGGGAAGTCAACGTGGAAGGAACTTGAAACAGCTAGTCACAGCAGAAGGAAGGAAAGGATATGAATATGAGCAGAAGGAAATGAAAGTTAAAACAAAAATAAGGACCAGGGAGATGGCTCAGAGGTAAGAGTGGTTGCTGTGTAAGCATGATTTCAAATTTCTAGCATCATTGTAAAAAAGCAGGGTATGGCTATACCTGCTCATAATTCCAGGGCTGTGAGAGAAAGAGACAGAAAAATGGATGGGGCTTGCTTGTTGTCAGCCTCACTCCAGGTGAAAGACCCTTTCTCAAGTGAATAAGGTGGAAAATGATAGAGCAGGAGAACCAACATCCTCCTGTGGCTTCTGCATATCAACAAGAGTGCACACCTCAACCACCTGACACATACATGCACATACACACACACACACACACACACACACAATGAGGGGGGTTTTCTCCAGCTATGATGCACTCCCTGACCCCTGAGAGTTATCTAATCCCAAGTGCTCAACCCTAAACCCATTTACACATGAGCACCATTAAGTGGACTCAGTGCATTACATGTACATTTATATACATGTGTACATTTCATATATGTGCACCAATAATATTATTCTTGTCCAGAGAAAGGTCAAAAAATTGAAAGTGAGTTAGGGAATGTGGGAGATGGAGTTGGGAGAGAGAAAGGTGGGAATGATATATAGTACTCATGCATAAAATTCTCAAACAATACAAAAAGAAAATTTTAAAATCTCGATTCCTTAAAGATTTGACCAAAAGAAAAAAATCAATAAAAGTAAAAAACTGCCTTTAAAAGATCAATGAAATTGATAAAGTCCAAGCCAGAATAAACAATATAAAAAGAGAAGTTGCAATCACAGTCACAGGAGCAAAATTAGTCATTGTATATAACCATTAATAAGGATAATAAGGCAGTATTACAAACAACTTTATGTATATAAACTTAACAACTTGGACTAAGTAAACCAATTCTTCAAAGCTACAATTACACCCAAACTCAACTAATATGAAATAGATAATTTGAACGGCCCTAGGCCAATTAGGAAAATAGAATTCACAATTAAAAAGCCCCCCTCCCAAATAGAGATTTATTGGACTAGGTGTTTTCATTGAAGAATCCTACAAAACCTCTAAAGAATTCATATCTGTTTTACATAATCTCCCAGCAAATTGCAACAGCAGAGGCACACAACTCATTTAACGAGGTCTGTGTTAATCTGGTACTAAAACTGAAGAAATACAGAACTTCAAAAACTACAGATCAATTTCTCTCATCAAGTTAAATATAAAATCCTCAAGAAAATATGGTCAACTCCCATCCAGCAATGTCTAAAACAAAGTATATGCTATTGCTCTGTTAACTTTCTATTGCTGCATAACAAATTCCCACAAAGTTAGTGGCTTAAAAATGATACATATTATATTAGTATTCAATAGGTTAGAAATCAAACCTGGGTCTCATTGAGCTAAAAATCAAGGTATTTGTTCTATTGTTTTTAAGGGAATCTCTTTACTTGCTTTAGCTTCCAGAGCCCACCCATACTCCTTAGCTTATGACCTTTTCCTTTTATCTTTCAATACAGCAATGTTGGATTTTTATAATCAGTTTCTATAACTGTATTTCCTCTGGTCACAACTAAAAAACAGTCTCTGTTTTTCAAGACCAGGTGATTAGATTGGGTGAAAGTGAGCAATCAAAGCTAATCTTATCTCAAGGTCCAAAGAACTATTATCATCTGCAAAATTACCTTTGCTGTTAAGGGGATCAAAATATTCATGTATTGGGGGCATTATTCTCCCCAGAGTCAAGTCTAGGAATGGAATCAATGTAGTCGACTATATCTATAGGTTAAAGAAGAAAGCTCACACGATTTTATCAATTGAAAAGGAAAGAACGTTTGATAAAAATTCTCATCCATGATTTTAAAAAATATTGGAAAATAAGGAATAGAGGAATACAATATAGATAATGTACTCTTGAATAGTGATGGACTGAAAAATAGATCATTAAAATCACAACTAAGATAAGGATGTCCACTTTCATCAGTGATACTCAACATAATGCAATAAGGCACAGAAAGCAATATAGTAAGAACAAAAAAGAAGAATCAATACAAAGAATGCATCACCAGAATACAAAATTAAAGCCTGAAAACAAATAAGTCAATAAATTTTCTGGTGATCCACTTTGCTCATACTTGTTATTTCCTACGCTTTTAGAAACCTATCCAGAGACATTGCCTGTGCATTTATCATCTAATATGTCTGCCAAGTTTTCTTCTACTAGTTTCAAAGTTTCAAGTCTTACATGAGGGTTTTTGGCCCATTTTGACTTGACATTTGTCTAGGGTAAGTTATGGATGAGGATCTAGTTTTGCCCAGGTGAGAAATGCATAGAGATCTAGTTCTTCCAACATGTGGCTATCCAATTTCCCCCAAAATATTTGTCATAGTGGTTGTTGTGCTCCTTTTAGTATATGATTTTGGCACCTTTGCCGAGAATATGGATCCTTTATTATTTCACTGGTATCCATTGTACCAGTACCATATTGTTTCTTCTACTATTGTTCTGTAGTATAATGTTTGGGATTACTTTGGATAGTGAAGGTGACGTCTTTTGTGTTTCCATCTGAATATTAAGATTTTTTTCTATTTCTGTAGCATATATCATTAGGGTATTGAATTGAATTTGTAGATCATTGTTAGTAATATGTTATTTTAGCAATATTAATTTTGCTGACCTATGAACATAGGTCTTTAACTATATTTTTCAATTTCTTTTTTTAGTGCTTCATAGTTTTCATTGTGGAAGTCATTAAATTGTTTTTAAGTTTATGCCTATGTAGTATTTGTTCATTTGTTTGGTTTCTGAGGCAACTTTGCATGTAATTGCTTTCCTGATTTCTTTTTCAATTAATTCACTATTGATGTATACAATAGCCACTAAGTTTTATGTTTATTTTGTATCCTAGTATTTTGCTGCAAGTATTTATGAGATCTAGGAGCTTTCTTGTGAAGTCATAAGGATCTTTTAAACACAGAGCCATATCAATTGCAAACAGGAATTCTACTTCTTCCTTTTCTATTTGTACCCTGTTCATTTCTTTCTCTGGTCTTTTTCTAAGATAGTAATAACTATATTGAATAATAGTGGTGAGAGTGAACATAATGTTTTCAGTTTTTCTTACTTCACTACAGTGTTGTATATTGTTTTGTCATATGATACCTTTTATTATGTTAAAGTACGATCCTTTAGCCTCAAGCTTTTTTGGACTTTTGTCTTGAAAGGATATTTGATTTTATTATATTTTTCAGTATCTAGTAAAATTATGTGATTTTCTCTTGTTTTTTATTTATATGTTGCATTATTATGTTGATTTGCATAAACTGAACCATCCTTATAGCCCTAGTATGAAATCAACTTTATTATGATGTATATTTTAATGTGTTATTGAATGTGCTTTGTAAGTGCTTTGCTAAGAATTTTTACATCTATACTCATTAAGGAAACTGGTGTACAATTTTATGTTGACTAGTTTTTCTATCAGAATTATATTGGCTTCATGTAAAGAATTTGGAAGTGTTTCTTCCCTTTTTCTTTCATAGAATGGTTGAGGAACACTATTTGTAGTTCTTCTGTAAACATCTGATAAAATCCATTACTGAATCTGTCTAGTACCGTGCTTTTCTTTGTTGGGAGACCATTTTACTGCTTTGGTTTCATTGCTTGATATTGATATTTCAGGTTTTTATACCTCTCCTCCCATAGATTCTCTCAAATAATACAGGATATTGTCATTGCTCTTGGTTTCCCACAAGAACTTAATGATAAGGCCCCGTTGTTGAAGATATCACATACTTTGATCATAGGACATAGAAAAACCAAGTTGGTACTGACCAGGAATAATCTTCACTGTTGGCTACCTTTCATGGTACTGGAAAGTATCATGTAGGATGCTGGGGTTGTCATCTCTGGTCTTACTCTGTTTAGAACCCTATAAGTTATAATAATGACCAGAATGCTCACTGGTATAATAATTGCATGGATGTTACAGTGGTAACCAACCACTTTCTGATTAGATTTAAGGCCCAGTCCACAGAAGTAAATACACATACAGTACTTTAAGTCTGGCCAAGAGCCCATAGTTGCTGAGCTCACCAGGCCTCAGGGGTGAACCTACTACTATTATTTTGCTAAATAGACATAGTATCAAGCTTCATTATAAATTCATATCTCTATACCTATATATTAGTGAGGGTCTCAGATCTCATTAGAGAAGTTTCTTGATGCAATGGATAACGTAACACAGAAACCCACAACTGGTGAAAACGTAGGTGATAAGGTTCTGCTGTGTTCAACTACAAATAGAGACTTCTATATTATTCCTTTTCTCCCCTGTACAAGATCAAGCCAGTCAACATTATAGTATGGAAAGAGAGGGTCTCACAAACCACCACCTTTATCTGAGAAGCTACTGACAATAGATGGCTTCTTGGGGAGGGAGAGTCAAGTATGTGACCCCTGGTGAGTGGACCATGCTAGAATGGATGGTACCACATCCTTGAGTATATGGGCTCAGTGGGTTATAAAAATGATAATAAAATGAAAAGTAGGACACAAACTTGGGAAGAGATGGATCTGGGGAAAGTCAGGGTGAGGAGAGAGGAATATGATCAAAACACATTGTATGCATGAATAAAATTCCCAAAGAATTAATAAAAGATATTAAAAATATTGTCTGATATTATAATAGCAACTTCTGCTTGCTTTTTGGAAGGAAAAACCATAACAAAAAGGGTCAAAGTGCTGAGTGAAACAGCAAACTTCTGCCCCAAATAGTAAACTTCTACATTGAAAAATTTTAAAAAGACTGAGAAAAAGATCAAAGATATATATGCCAGAATGCATGAGCTTTGGTGGGGTGGGGGGCAAAAAAGGGAGAATGAGTCTAAATTTGATTAAGAAATGTTATATGAGCTGAGCATGCTGGTGCACGCCTTTAATCCCAGCACTCTGGAGGCAGACAGATTTTTGTGAGTTCAAGGCCAGTCTGGTCTACATAGTGACTTCTAGACCAGCTGGGGGTAAGGGAATACCCTGTCTCAAAAATATAAAAAAATAATTAAAAAAGAAAAGAAAAGAAATTTTGTATGAAATACACACAACTTCAATAAAAATTGGTATATATATATATATATATATATGTATATATTTTTTTTTCTTAGCTCCATTTTTGTGGGTCATATATATCTAGGAATTTATTCACTTCTGGATTTTCTGGTTTATGAGAATATTTCTGGGGCTTCAGAGATGACTTAGTAGTTAAGAGCTCTTCCAAAGGACCAAAGTTTGTTTGGCTCATAGCACCCACATCAGACTTACAATCTCCTATAAATCAAGCTCCAGGGAGATCTAGCACCATCTTTAAGCCTCTTTAGGTACATTCACATATGCCATACACATACAGACAAGTACTCACACATATAAAAATTTTAAAATAAAAGTAATTTATAAAAAAATAAAAGCTTTCGATAGCCGCCATTCGCTGGTCCTGCGCAGGGAGCAGCCCGCCACCGCTGCGGGGCAGGTAAAAACTTAGGGCAGTGACCCACAGGTGCAGGACAATTGATTTGCTGAGTGGTGGCAGAGGGGCCTAGATCTGACTCCTAGATCCCGCCAGAGCAGCTTGACTGCCCGGCTGGGTGGCTCCGCCCCCCGGTAGTCGCAAGCTGGTCCTGGGTTTGGGGTCAGGCATAGCCGCCATTCCCTGGTCCTGCGCAGGGAGCAGCCCGCCACCGCTGCAGGGCAGGTACCGGGGCGCGGGCTAAGTCAGGAATAACACCCCCCCCCCCCCCAACAACGGAACTGAGGAAGTATCCAAGAGGATTAAAGAGAACATCCAGAACAGGAAAGAAGAGACTTCCAGTACTCCAATATATAAACAAAGGTGAGAAGCCTGAGAAACCTAAACATGTCAATACTCCATAACACAAGGAGAAGAAGGAAGGGGAAAAAAAGAAAAAAGCGATGAAGGAAGACAAGCAAAATAAAACAAAGCTTTGCAGCCTCAAACCAAACTTGAAAAGACATTTGGGATTTTGATATGCATAAAAGGGAAACCCGCATTCAGGGACGAATATGAAGAGAACACATGGGAAAAGGTGCAGGATAACCCGCACACTCTACCAACCCGGTAGGAGACAGCACAATCAGAGTCCCCCTGGAGGTGACCCCAAAACAGACCTTAGAGAACTAATTGCAGACCTATGGCAGAGAATTAAAGAACATAAAGAAGAATTCAGAGAAGTAAAGAGAGATAATGAAAAACTCAAAAAGGACATAGATGGTTAGCAATGAAAAACTAAAGGAAGAACTCATAGAAGTAAAGAGAGAGAAACGAAAACGCAAAAGGACCTAGAGGGATACAATGACAAACTTAAAGGAAGAATTCAGAGAAGGAAAGAGAGAGAATGAAAAACTCAAAAAGGCCCTATAGGGATACAATAACAAACTAAAAGAAGAGATT
>VZQC01007398.1:6285900-6305746 GCA_009823505.1 Rhizomys pruinosus | reverse complement strand
AGAAAAGTTACAGCAGAATGCATGATCTGGGATGGGTAGGGGTGGGGCGGGGTGAAGGGAAGGGGATATATGCCTGAACTGAATTGGAAAAAGATGTATGAAATACACAAAGCATCAATAAAAATAAAAAATAAAAATAAAAAAAATAAAAATAAATAAAAAAATAAAAGCTTTCATAATAATCATTTGTGATCTTGTGGATTTCATTGATATCTTTCATGATTCCTATCTTTTCACATCTATTTTCATTGATTGGGGTCTTTTCTGTCTTATTTTTCATTAGTTTAGCTAAGAATTTGTCAGTTTTGTTTATCTTTTTAACTAACCAACTCTGTTTCATTGATCATTTGTACTGTTTGTTTCTTAATTTCCACCCTGATCTTTATTATTTTTTTCTTTCTAATGATTTTGGGATTAATATGTCCTTGCTTTTCTAACGTGACTCATTGGATTGATTATCTGAGTTTTTGCTGTTTTCTGATGTTGGCAATTATAGCTATAAATGTCCCTCTTAGAAACACTTTTACTCTATCCAACATGTTTTGACAAGTGGTATATTAATTTGATTCTAAGACGGTGTTGATTTTATCTTGATTTCATCAATGACCCAATAATCATTGAAAACCATATTGATTGATCTTCATGTGTTTATTTAGTTTCTATTACTATTGATTTCTAGTTTTATTTTTTATGACTTGATAAGATGCAAGAACTTACTTTGTATTTGTTATGACTTGTTTATGGCTTAAAGCACATTCTATTTTAGAGAAAGTTTTATGGATTGTTGAGAAGAATGTGTATTCCACAGTTTTTTGGATGTAATATTCTAGATATGTATATGAGCTCCATTTGATCTACACTGTGGTTTAACTCTCACATTGCTTTGTTGATATTTTTCAAGATGATCTATGCACTGATAACAATGGACTGTTAAAGTCACTCAGAAATATTGTACCTGGACCTGTTGCCCTTTTCTGTTAATGAAGTTGGATACACTGACACTCAGTGCATATTTATAGTCATTATATCTTCTTTTTGATGAGTATTGATCTTTATCCCTTCTGACTGATTTTGGCCTGATGTCTACTTTGACAGATCTGAGTAGAGCTACTCCTATTTGCTTTCATGTTTCATTTGTTTAGAATACTAGTTTCTGTCCTTTGATTTTCAGTCTTATAAGGCTTTGCCAGTAAAGTCAGACCCTTGAAAATAGCAAATAGTTACATCTTGTTTGAAAATTTAATTGCCCAGCTTATTTCTCAGTTTGAAAGTTATTACCATTGACAATTAAGGTACATTTTTTTTTGTAATTTTGTTGACAATTTTCCTCTTTGATTCAAGTATTTTTTCCTTTACTTTCTCCTTTATTAAACTTAGAGTTTCATTAAAATGATGTTTGACCCTTCCTAACTTTTGTTTTTTTTAATTTACCCTTATGAAATTCATTCTCTTCCAATCTTGGTAATGACATAAGTTGCCTTATGTTTTGTTCTCAAAATATTAAGGGACATCCAAAGTTATATGATGGCTGTCCTCATCATCTTAACTTTTGAGTTTATTGGTGAGATACTTTAGATTATTTTTTATGGAAAGCAGCGTAGAGAACACTTTTTTAAAATTTTTTAAAATTTTATTTATTTCTGTATGTGTATGAATGTACTGTCTGCGTGCAGGTCTGTGCACCCGTGTCGTGCAATGCCGCAGAGGTCAGAAGAGGGTGTCGGATTCCCCTGGAACTGGAGTTCTCCTGGAATTGGAGTTTCAGACGGTTCTCGGCCGCCATGTGGGTGCTGGGGATCGAAGCCGGGTCCTAGTGTAGAGAACTCTTAAAGGACTAAAAACGAACTTTCTACCTAATCCACTCATACCACTCCTGGGTGTATACCCATAAGACTCATCCTATTTCAGAGATACGTGCACAACCATGTTTATTGCAGCTCTCTTCACAATAGAGGAGAGCTGGAAGCAACCCAAGTGTCCTTCAACTGATGACTGGATAAAGAAATGGAGTTCTATGCAGTAGTAAAGAAAGATGGCATGGGGCTGGAGAGGTGGCCTAGTGGTTAAGAGTGCCGACTGCTCTTGTAGGGGACCTGGGTTCGATTCCCAGCACCCACATGGTGGCTGAGAACTGTCTTTAACTCCAGTTCAGGGGAATCTGACACCCTCTTCTGACCTCCGAGGCATTGCACAACATGGGTGCACAAACCTACATGCAGACAGTACATTCATACACATAAAAATAAATAAATAAATAAGTAAATAAATAAATAAATAAAATTTAAAAATATAAAAAGAAGAAAGACCATATGCTTGCTAACAGCTCATAAACATCCTGGCTCTGCATATGCTAAGTCTAGCTGCCTGTGAAGATGAACCATGGGTCCAGAAATCTGATATTTATTTATTTATTTGCTTGTTTATTGATTTATTTTTATTTTATGTGTATGAGTATTATGTCTGCACATAGGTAAGTGCACCTGAATGCATCCATATAGTGCAGTACCCTGGGAGGACAGAAGACCACATCAAATCTGCTGGAACTGGAGTTAGGGACAGTTCTAGCCACCATGTGGATACTGGGATTTGAACTCAGGTCTCTGCACCAGCAATGAATCCTCTTAACCACTGAGCCATCTCTCTAAGCCCCTACCCTAACTTTTGGGTGAGAACTCCCAATGTCATTTCTTGATGTTCTATTATGTCTAGAGAAAATAATTTTTCTAAATCTGGAATTTCCAAGGATGAAGATGATAACTCCTTTACCTTTTTGTAGTGCTTTTATTGATGATTTGTGTATTTCAGACATCATTTCTCAGTTCAGTTTAGACATATCCCCCCCCATCAAATGCTGGAGAGGTTGTTGGGAAAGGGGAGCACTCATCCACTGCTGGTGGGAATGTAAACTGATACAACCATTATGGAAAAAAGTGTGGAGAACCCTTAAAAGACTCAAAATGAGCCTACCACCTGACCCAGCCATACCACTCCTGGATATATACCCACAAGACTCATCGTACCACACATCTATGTTTATTGCAGCTCTCTTCACAATAGCTAAGAGCTGGAACCAACCTAAATGCCCCTCACCTGATGAGTGGATGAAAAAACATGGTACATCTACACAACAGAGTACTACTCAGGGGTAAAGAAAGATGACATCATGAAATTTGCAAGTAAATGGATGGCACTGGAAGGCATTATGCTAAGTGAAGTAACACAGTCCCAGAAAAAACAAACAGGTCTCCCTCATTTGTGGAGGCTAACACCAAATTCCCAGATGAAAGGTAAGCTGAACAACATTATTATTATATTTCTGTTTATCTGAAAGCAACTATGTTGTTACAATGTAAATCTCTTAAGGGGCTCTAGAATAGATCCACCACTTACTTTCAGACTCTGTAATTACTGCATATGAGTGGAAAGTATGTATACATATTTTAGAGTAATATAAAATTAAAGGAGGAAAATGTGAACTCCTAAACATAAAAAAAAGATGGAGAGAAAGATGCAGGACATTTATGACAGAACTCCTTTACCTTTTGAAAAGCTTTTGTTGGGGCTGGAGAGATGGCTCAGCGGTTAAGAGCACTGACTACTCTTGCAGAGGACCTGGGTTCAATTCCTAGCACCCACATGGTGGCTAAGAACCGTCTTTAACTCCAGTTCCAGGGGAATCCTACACCCTCTTCTGACTTCCACAGCATTGCACCACAGGGATGCACCTACTTATATGCAGACAGAACAGTGCGCTCATACACATAAAATAATAAATACAAAAAAATAAAAGAAAAGTTTTTGTTAAAAGTTTTTTATTTGAGGAATTCCCATCAACAGTCACTATATAAACTCATTTAGAAAAGATTTCTGAGTCAACTGAAGCAGAGAAGGAAACCACCAAATCTAAAATGAAATTAATATTTTACCTGCCATGTCAAGAGTTCCCCAACGGATCTTAATGATTGTCTTTAATTGCTTAAGGGGAAAACTTGGGTAGCTTTAGTCTTCAAGATAGGCCATTACAGGAGCCAGAGTTATGTCTTCTCTTCAGAAAGTGGGTCATTCTTTCACACAATGGTTTCCTGCTTTTCAGATTATGCAAAACCAAAGTTTCTTAGAGCTGTTGAGAAGCTCTTCTAAATGCCTTTGGCTTCCATAGTTGTGGCAAGCATAGGCTTCTTTACAATACTCTGCCTAGGGATCTTCTGCGGGATAAGGTTTTCATCTCCTTGTGGAAATTATTATTTCCAAGGGTGAAGGGTTGTTTGTTCACCTGTCAGCAATTCCCTTTTGACTGGGCCTTTTTGATAGCCTCTATTTTTTATTTTATTTTTTTGTATTTATTTATTTATTTTTAACAAATCTAGACCCGTGTTCCCGCTCATTCCCCCACCCCGTCAGAGCTCGTGCATTCTGCCAAACATGCTTTCCATCTCTTAGTCTTTCTCAATATTTTCCATGGGGACGTTGACTGTTTTGAGCAGAAGTTCACTGTTTCAGTCAGTTCTTTGATGCAGTATTTTCTGTTGTTGTTGTTGTTTCCAAAATGCATTATGTCCAACTGCTTTGTACAGAAGCTCAGGGGGCCCTACACAAGAAATACTTACAACTGGGTAATTGGCACTAGCATCCACAGATGAGGGATACCATTCGTCGTTTGTTTTTCTGGGACTGTGTTACTTCACTCAGCATGATGTCCTCTAGCTCCAGCCATTTTCCTGCAAAGCTCGTGATGTCGTCTTTCTTTACTGCTGCATAGAACTCCATTGTGTAGATGTACCACATTTTCTCTATCCATTCGTCAGTTGAGGGGCATTTAGGTTGGTTCCAGCTCTTTGCTATTGTGAAGAGAGCTGAAATAAACATGGCCGTGCATGTATCTCTGTGGTGGCGTAAGTCTTGAGGGTACATGCCCAGGAGTGGTATGGCTGGGTCGGGTGGCAAGTTCATTCCAAGTCTTCCAAGGGTTCTCCACACTGCTTTCCATAGTGGCTGTACGAGTTTACATTCCCACCAGCAGTGGATGAGTGTTCCCCTTTCCCCACAACCTCTCCAGCACTTGGTATCATTTGTTTTCTTGATCCTAGCCAGTCTTATTGGAGTAAGATGATATCTTAAAGTGGTTTTCATTTGCATTTCCTTAATGATTAGTGATGTTGAGCAGTTCTTGAGGTGTTTCTCAGACATCTCTAATTCCTCGCTTGTGAAGTCTCTGTTCAGTTCTTTGCTCCATCTATTGAGCGGGTCATTTGTTTTCTTTTTTCTTTGTTTTTTGAGTAGTTTATATATTCTGGAAATCAATGCTTTGTCAGATGTATCTGCAGTGAAGGTTTCCTCCCACTCTGTGGGATTTCTCTTCACTTCCTTGATTGTTTCTTTTGATGTACAGAAGCTTTTGAGTTTGATGAGGTCCCATTTGTCAATTGTCGACCTTAATTCTTGTGCAGCTGCTGTCTGATTTAGGAAGTCTTTTCCTACGCCTATGTCTTGTAGTCTGCTGCCAACTTTTTCTTCTATCACCTTCAGAGTTTGGGGTTTCACGTTGAGGTCTTTAATCCATCTGGAGTTGACTTTTGTACAGGGTGAGAGGTAGGGGTTTAATTTCATTCTTCTACAAGTGGTGATCCAGTTTTGCCAACACCACTTGCTGAAGATGCTGTCTTTTCTCCATTGTGGTTTCTTGGCCCCCTTGTCAAATATGAGATGGCTGAAATTGTATGTGCTCAGATTTGGATCTTCGGTTTTGTTCCATTGGTCAACAGGTCTGTTTTTGTGCCAGTACCAGGCTGTTTTTATGACTATAGCCCTGTAGTATAGTTTAAAATCTGGTATAGAGATCCCTCCTGTGTAGCTCTTTTCACTCAGGATTGATTTGGCTATTCGGGGTCTTTTGTTTCTCCAAATGAATTTAAGAACTTTTGTTTCCAAGCCTGTGAAGAAACTCTTGGGGATTTTGATTGGGATTGCATTAAATCTATACAAGAGTTTTGGTAAAATGGACATTTTTACAATGTTAATTTTCCCAATCCATGAGCATGGGAGGTTTTTCCATCTTCTGAGGTCTTCTTCAATTTCTTTCTTTAAGGGTTTAAAATTTTTGTTGTAGAGGTCTTTGGTGTCTTTGGTTAGGTTTGTTCCTAGGTATCTTATTGTTTTTGAGGCTATTGTGAGTGGGAAGGTCTCTTTGAATTCTTTCTCCAGTTGCTTGTTCTTGGTGTAAAGAAAGGCCATTGATTTTCTAAGGTTAATTTTGTATCCTGCCACTTTGCTGAAGCTGTTAATCGTTTCTAGGAGTTTTCTGGTGGAGTTTTTTGCATCCCTTAAGTAAACAATCATATCATCAGCAAATAGGGATAGTTTGACTTCCTCTTTTCCAATTAGTACTCCTTTAATATCCTTTTCTTGCCTTATTGCTCTAGCAAGTGTTTCAAGCACTATATTGAAGAGGAGTGGTGATAGGGGGCAGCCTTGCCGAGTTCCTACCTTTAAAGGGAATGTTTCTGTCATTTCCCCATTTAGGATGATATTGGCTGTGGGTTTCCTGTATATGGCTTTGATTACATTGAGGAATGATCCCTCCAATCCAATTCCTTCTAGGACTTTAAGCATGAAGGGATGCTGGATTTTGTCAAAGGCTTTTTCAGCATCAATTGCGATGATGGTGTGGTTTTTGTCTTTGATTCCGTTTATGTGTTTGATGATGTTTATTGATTTTCGTATGTTGAACCATCCCTGCATCTCTGGTATGAATCCAACTTGGTCATGATGGATGATCTTCTTGATGTGGGTCTGTATGCGATTTGCCAGTATTCTGTTTAGAATTTTGGCATCTGTGTTCATGAGGGAGATGGGTCTATAATTCTCCTTTTTGGTTGTATCTTTGCCTGGTTTTGGTAATAGAGTGATGTTGGCTTCATAGAAGGAATTTGGGAGAGTTCCCTCTGATTGTATACTTCTAAACAGTTTCAGAAATAATGGTTGTAGGTCTTTTTGAAATGTTTTATAGAATTCTGCTGTGAAACCGTCTGGGCCTGGGCTTTTTTTAGTTGGGAGGCTTCTTACTACATCCTCTATTTCTTCATATGTTATGGGTCTGTTTAAGCTGCTGGTCTCCTCTTGGCCAAGCTTTGGTGATTCCCAAGATTTCAGATATTCATCCATTTCTTCTAGATTTTCAAACTTGGTAGAATATAGGTTCTTGTAATATTCCCATATAATTTTCTTGATCTTTTCCTTGTCCGTTGTGATATTTCCCTTTTCATCACAGATTGTATTGATTTGGAGTTGTTCCTTCTTTCTTTTTGTTAACTGGGCTAGAGGTCTGTCTATCTTGTTTATTCTTTCAAAGAACCAACTTTTGGCTTCATTGATTTTTTTGAGAGGCAACAACAGATGAACCCTAAACGCAACAGACAGGAAGAAATAACAAAAATCAGAGCAGAAATCAATGAAATAGAAACAAAGAAAACAATACAAAAAATCAATGATAGCCTCTATTTTATCCCTAATGTTGAAAACCCTGCGACAATATTTAAAAGGCAATTTACGGGTACCTAGGGTCCCATTGTCCACTTTTGCAGCTTCCTTTTAATGTGTAAATTAAACTGATCAAATTAGTACTTAGCAAAATTTGACCTTTGGAATTGTTTAATAACTTTTAATTATAGAAAATGACACACATCATTTTGTTAATGCTTCATCTTCCACAGATATTTTTTGCGATATGCTTTAACCTCCTGATATTTTCCTTATCTATTTCTGTTTTGGAAAAATCCTATACTTTTAGCACAAAACTGTTTTATCATGCAAAAATCTTTTATAAAAGCAGTTTCTTTTCCCTTTAGCCCTTTCCCCCCTCAAGTGGGTTTTCATATCTATAACATTATACTTCTTTCTCTTATTTGGTTTCTTTTGACCTTATTTATTTGTTGTCTCCAAACGTAGAAAATAATTATTTTCTTCTTGACATAGTGAAATGAGTTTAAATTTAATGAAAAATCAAGAAGCTATATTTGAAGTATAGAAAATATAGAGACTATATTTTTAGCATCAGATATGAATATAAACATGGGAAAAGCATGTTACCAGCCCTAGAGACATTTTTATTTTATATTACTGATAAATTTAAATTACTCTATATGTTAAAGATCCATTCAAATCCTATTAACTAAAAGAATTTGGACTATATAGAAGCACTCACATAATAGATAATTTTGCACCATGTACACAGTATGCAGGTGTAAGCAAGCAAACATTTAGACAACACATATGATCACATATCTATACATAAAATAGATGTAAAACTTCAAGCATTCTTCAGTTTTCCTTTAGATTCATCATTTGTCACTTTCATCTAGACTATTGATCTGATTACTTTCTCTTTTTTTCATTTTTTATTGATGCTTTGTATATTTCATTCATAATTTTCCAAATTAGTTCAGGCATATATCCCTTTCTCTTCCCCCCACCCCACCCCAGCCCATCTAGATCATGCATTCTGCCATAACTTTCCTGCATCTTTCTGTTTTTTTTTCCATTTTTTTAAGAATAAGTGATAATTTATGAGTATAAGCATCTTTCATGGAAAATCAATTTGCAAGCAGTTGTGCCCAAACCCACACAGCTCATGGGTCCCACCATCCAGCAGGGGGGGCTTGTATGTTCAATCAAGTTGATAAAATGAGTGTCCAGTCTATATTGTTGTAGTTTCACCATTCACCCCAATCGCAGCCCTTACATTCTACCACCCCTCCCCTCTTCCACAGATTGTTCCCTAGGCTTAGAAAAGGGGCACAGGTAGATGAGAAGCAAAACAGTCTACTTTCTCTGGAGCTGTTGTCTTGGTCTCTGGTCAATTCTGGCTGTTTCTTTTCATGGGCTGACAGTTTGTTCAGGCATAACTTTTCGATCCTACTAATGAAGCACAAGCAATTAGATATATAGGTATTTAAACAGTACTAATTGTTTTGGTAGTTTACTTTGGTATAGACACAGATGTTTGGATATTATGTTAATCCATGAATTACATTTTTTCTGTTAAATATGACAGGGTCTTACTGTGGCTTATAACATCTCCTAACCATTAGAGGATGTAAGTTTGTGGCATCAGCCATGGGTTATTCCTCCAAGGAGAGAGATAATAGCCAAGTAGATTTGGCATATACAGGCATATGGCTGCCACTGCTGCACAGTATTTCCAGGCAGGTGAGTTGTAGCTGGTGCTGATGGAGGAGTCTTTCTTGACTCAAGGAGACCTATATTTGCTTTATTGGTTTAGTGGCCTTTAGTAACACTCTCTGGCATTCCAGAGACCATCTGTACACTTGCAAGTGTGGCCTACATGCATCTTTCCCATGTTTACATCAGGTCTTCAACAGCAGGGCCTTATCGCCTCTCTTATTGCAGGTATCCCAGTTTGGAGGCAAGGAGCCTTTACCTTTTGTGGGGGCTTGGATCCCCTGGCCAACATCTCCTTGGTAGAATAATCCATTCTTGATGTCAGAGCTCCTGTATTAATATATTTTGCTTAAGTGCATAGCTTAAGGAGACTTTAGCATCTGCAGACTTATGAACACACATACACACACACACACACACACACACACACACACATGCACACAGATACAAAATCAGTCAATCCAAAGTAATCTGTCCAGGTACCTAGTCATCCTGCATTCTCCAGCCTTACTTGTTTCCTAACTAGTCTATACACACAGTTAGTCTCCTCCCTCTTCTCAGGGATTAGGCTACAGGTCCCAAGTGATGTGTCTTCTGTTTCTGTCCAGTGCAGTCTATACTTCCCACACATACACTTGGACTCCTGGTTCTGCATCTAAGTCACAGTAGATTTTCTGGGCCAATACGAAATCTTGATTGGATCACTTACTTAGGTAGTATACAGGGGAGAACTTTGGGGCTTGGCTCCTGGCCAAAAATTTGATGTTAAGATCTCACTCTCTTTTTTATTAATATTTTTCTGGCAGGGTTTTGTGTAACCCAGGCTGGCCTCAAATTCCAAACTCACTGTGTATCCAAGGCTCAGCTTGGTCTCCTGGTTCTCCTACTTTCACTTCTCAAGTGCTGGAATTACAAGTTTGCATCACCAAACCCAGAAAAATATTGATTTTTTTTTCTTTGTGAGACTAGAAATTAAACTCAGGTCCTCTCGCTTCTAGGCAAGCACACACTGAGCTATATGACCAGCCCTGCCCCAAATCTGTCTTAAATGGGTCCCAGCCAGAGCACCAGCTAGGATACAAGAAAGTGGGGAGTACTGAGTGCCTCTACCTCTGTCTGCCTTGTGGATCACAGCCTTCCCATCTTAAACTATATTTTTGCTTTATCTCAATTTGTGTGTCTGCAGAACTCACTGAGACTTTCCTTTAACTTTGTCTAAGGTTCTATGGAAAGGAATTTCTCCCTCCCCACCATGCTACCTAGTCTAATGTTAGGGCCCATTTTATAAATTTTATAAATCTGCAGTTCAATACTTTTAAAAAGATTTATTTTCTTTTTCTTTCCTTTTTTCTTTTTTGGTCTTTTTGAGACAAGTTCTCCCTATAGCCCCAGCTGGCCTGGAACTTACTATGTAGATCAGACTGGTCTTGAACTCACAGATATCTACCTGCCTCTGCCTCCCAAGTACTTGGATTAAAGGTGTGCACCACCATGCCTGGCAATTTAATTTTAATGGTGTGTGTGTGTGTGTGTGTGTGTGTGTGTGTGTGTGTGTGTGTGTGTGTAGTTCAGAAGAGAGTGTCAGATCCCCCAGAGCTGGAGTTACAGGCAGTTGTAAGCCACCTAATATAGGTTCTGGGAACCAAATTCAGGTCCTCCAGAAGAGCAACAAAAACTCTTAACTACTGAGCCATCTCTCCAGCAATTGCAGTTCAGTATTTCTGGAGATCTTCTTTGAGTGGCTGACTCCTGGTAGCTCTTAACTACTGAGCCATCTCTCCAGCAATTGCAGCTAGGTATTTCTGTATTTCACTGGGTCTCTGTCTATTTCTCTGTCCTCTTATCCCTTTTCACACCACTCACTCTCTGCAGCCGCTCTCCTGATGCTTTATTTGTAGGTCACAGAGAAGTTCAGGATATCTCTAACCTGCCATCCCTCCTCCCTCAAATATTATTTTTTTATATTTTTATGAATGTGGCTTCTGGATGAGTGGGTCTAGGACTTGGAGCAAAGCAGATATCTTTTATAATATGAGCAGGCTTCATCCAATCAGTTGAAGATTTGAAAAACAACAACAACAAAGAATGGCCTCATTTGTGCAAGAGAGAATTCTCTCACCAGAACACCTTTGGACTCAAACTGCAAATCTCTAGATCTCTAGCCTGCTACAAGGCTACTCGTCACATTTTGTATTTACTAAACTTCCACAACTGCAGGAACCAATTCATTAAAAATAAGTCTCTCTCTTATCTCTTCTCATCTCCTCTCATAGTGATAGCTATGATCTATTTATTTATATATTTGGTTTTGTTGATTGTCAACTATACTGAGTGACCAACAAATAACCAGCAAGAATTGAACCAAGCTTTTCCCTTCTATGTTAAAAACGCTTGACGCTTTGGAACTGAGTTTTAGTGTTTCATTAACATAATTTCTATGTTAATCCTTATATAAATGGTTCCAACAAAGATGGAAAAGCCTTGCAACCATTTGCGAGGCCACTACTACAATGACACAAAATGTGAACAAGAATTCAATTCGTTATTTGTTGAGAGACTGATGAATAAACTATTCCTCGTTTTACAGTAACTAACAAAGGAATTGTCACTTGTATTTATAATCGAAATGAGGCAAAATTGAAAGAATTATATCTACATATCTTCATATGAAAAATATATGTGCAAAACAGATTATGCACAGAATTGTAATATACTTAAAATGTTTAAATATATAATTATTATACATAGGAATGCTGTATAACACCCTCTGAAGAATGGAGTATGGATTATGTTAAGAAAATATGGGAAATAAATTAATTTCCCATCAATAAATGATAAAGTAAATTGTGTTTTCTTTCTACAATAGAAGTGTCTTGAAATCTTCCCTAAAAAAATCCCTGAAACATACTATGTAGTAAAAAGTCAACTGGCAAACAGGGTCCACAATCTTGGGCCTAATCTGTTTCACAACATATTTTTGTATGGCTTAAAAATTAAAAACTGGAAGTTGGATTGTGGAGGTTAAAGAGGTGGGGGTCAACCTGGGAGGATTTGGGTGGAGGAATTAGGGTAAATATGGTCACAATATATTGTGTTAAATTCTCAAACAATTAATAAAATTTTTTTAAAGCTAAGAACTTTTTGTGTTTTTAATGGAAAAGAAAGGAAGAGGAAGGAGGAGGGGAGGAAGTAGAGGAAGGAGGACCAATTTATTCCATAGAGGTTGTATGTGACCCAGGAAGCCTCCAATATTTGCTATTAACTCTACAAGAAACTTTATTGAGCACTGTGATAGATTCATATGTTTCTAGGACTGGTATAATAAAGTACCACAAATCAAAAGCTTAAACAACTGCCACTTATCATCTCACAGCATTAGAAACTACAAAGCTGAGTTAAAGATGGTGACAGGAATACAATGCCTGCAGAGGTCAGAACAAGACATCAGATCCCCTAGAACTCAAGTTATGAATGGTTGTAAGCCACCATGTGGGTGTTGGAAATCAAACCCAGGTCCTCTGCAAGAGCATCCAGTACTCTTAACTACTGAGCCATCTCTCCAGCCCATCTCATCATATTTTTATTCTTGTTTATTGGTTGACTGATTTTTGTAGGGGCTGTGGAAGGGCTCTATCGCTTTTTTATGAAGTGCTTAATTGTGGGTAATCATTAAAATTATTGTATGGATTCAGTAATTTGTGATTTATTGATCCTTTAGCACTCAGAATGTGTGGTCATATTGTATCAATTTTCTCTGTTTTAGAAGATCAAGTTCAACCTGATATTTACAGGATTAAAAATGTTAAATAAAAAAAGAAATATGTAATAATAATAAAAAACGATGGTGACAGGGTTGTTAGAGGAAGATTCTGTCCCATGCCTCTTCTCTACATCATGGTGGCTTGAGCTATCAGTCTTTGACATCTCTTGGCTTGTACACCTTAACCTTCATTTTTCCATGACATTCCCTCTTTGTGTATGTCTTTATTCACATATCCTTTGTATAAGCATGCTAGTCATATTGGCTTAGAGGCCTACCCTACGTCACCTTACCCCTCATCTTAACTCATTATATCTGTGACAATCCTATTACCAAATAAACTCCCATTTTGAATTACTGGAAGCTATGACTTCAACATACCCATTGGAGAGAGGGACAGAATTATACCCATAACTGTATGTTTTATATATGTACAAAAGCATAGCTTATGCATAAGTAAAGTCTGAAATATTATGAAAATTTTATACAGTAATTCAAAAATAGTAACTACTCCCAAAAGTGAGGGAGGTAATAGGACTCTATCATATCTGAAACTGCTTTTTAAATATACAGCCAAGATAGCATAATAACTTTAACTCTCAATCTCAGGGTTATAAGTACTTCTTATTATTTTCTATATCACCCATCATTCTTTCTCTAAGAAAAAGCTACACTTGGACTGATTCACTATGTCCAACAGCACAGGGAGTTTTGCCAACGATTAGACTACATCCTTTTTCAGGTTAAAATGAACAAAAGTAATTAGTTTGCCTTTTGCTGTTTATTTCACTTTTTAATCATTTGTGTGTGTGTGTGTGTGTGTGTGTGTGTGTGTGTGTGTGTGTACATGTTCCATGGTGTGTTTTTGGAGTCAAAGGACAACTTGTGGGGGTCAGCTCATTCTTTCCACTATTTGGGTCCCAGGGCTTGAACTCAGCTTGGTAGAAAGTCTTTACCCACTGAGCCATCTTGCTGGCCTTCATCCTGTTATTTATAAAACATTTCTTATCTGTATGGTGATACTCCATGTCCTCAGATGCTTTCTTGATGTAAGTAAGGAGAATCTGGGGCAGGTCAAAGGAGAAGAGCTTCCCAATGGTGCTTTTGATGCTCACCTCATGGCTTATTCTTTGAATGCAAAGAGGGAAGGGACAAAGAGCTTCAAAACACATTTCTTCCCTCCACCCTGCCCTTCTTCTTTCCCCCTTTCTTTAAACCTGTTCTTGATATGTGAGGTTCACTTAATTTAAAGCCAAGCTTTTAATTTGCTTTCTATCTATATTAACTGCAAATACTTACTCAAAGAAGAGACCTGGCAGAGAAAAGCCCTCAAAACTCTAGCCCTTCCTCATTAGTAACTAACTGTTTACACTTTGACAAACTCCTTGGCCTGTATGCTTTCATCAAAGAAATGAAATATTTGGATTAGACCATCTCATCTCTAAATACCTAGAAAACAGGTGACGGACAAAACAGAACACTCAAAATATTGCATAATCAAGGAAAATGTGAATATTTCAGTTCAATATGTGGTATTTTAGGTAGCTGATGTGACTGATCTCTTCTCATATGGGAACAGGGTGACCTGTTCATCTTGGCATCATGTAGCTCCTGTCTGTGTGTCCCTGACTCATTTGTGTAGCTCCCAACATAGCACTCTCCACACATCAAGTACTTCTTGACAATGATGCTACTCAACTCCCAGGAAAAGAAAAAACACAATGAGGGTGCCAGCTGCAGCACTCAACCCCAAGCCTCATGTATGCTTCTAGTCTGAGCTACGCGTGATGCACTCTTGACCTCTTTTTTTAAAGTTGTTTTTTATTTTTTCTAATTTATTTATTATTTTTATGTGCATGAGTGTACTGTCTGCATGTGGGTTGGTGTACGCGTGTCATTCAATGCTGCAGAGGTCCAGAATAGGGCATAGGATTCTCCCAGAACTGGAGTTAAAGATGGTTCTTAGCCGACTCTTGCCTTCTTATCCAATGTATGCAACAAACATTCACCCTAATATTCCAGGTTTTCTGAAGGATTTCATGAAACCACAGGGAAGAAGGGTTGGACTGTGTTTCATGTCAATACTCCTGATTTAAACCATGTCATCTCTGAGTCTGCTCTTTGAGCTTCCAGCCATTGGTGCTCTCTTTCTCCACAAACATTGCCTCAAACAATACTTGCTTGCTTCCTTTTATTTATTCCTCATTTTCTTTGAGACAGGGGCCCCAGCTCACCTGGAACTAACTATGATAGACCAAGGTGCCACTAATCTTACAGAGATCTACCTGCCTTTGCCTCACTAGTGGCCTTGTAGGATTAAATGTATGGCTACCATGCCCAGGTATCACTCATTATTTCTATGGGGTAGAGTCCACCTTTAGTGAGGAACTTGAGTCTTGGACATTCAATCTTCCACCTCCGTATCTTTATCCAAGTATTACCTCATTAAAACTGGTTTCCTCTTCTTGTAAAAATTCCTTTTCTAGACATTAAGATCAACTACAAGTAAAGATCACCTGCCTGTCAAGGCTGGAATTGATGTGCAGATTTCTTGGCTTTAAGGTCTTGACTATGCAGTAAGCATCAAAGGATTATCTCCAAGATCATAAACAAACACCAGAATTTCCCTGGATTCAGACCTCTAATTCCATCAAAAAATGATCTACACAGAAAGCTGGCTTTCTTAATCTGTCCAAACTCAATTGAGAAAATCTACATAATTGAAAGGAAAAATAAGAAAGTGGATAACATTGTACAAGTATAATTTTCTCAGATGATTAGACAATTTTTCTTTTAAAATGAACAAATAGAAAATTGGGGCAGAATAATACTGGTACAGGTTTTACTTTTTAAAAGTTTGAATGAAATTAGCATATTTTTCGCTTTTATTAAGCTACAGTAGATAGAAAGCACATTATAGACACTGTAGGTGGAATGTGGGTGGACACATAGGAGGGGGAATGAAAGAACACTGAAAATAGAGCTGAAATAATGAGCAATAAGATGAGAAACTGCTGCAAGGATCGAGCTGGAGGATGGAAGTATCCAGCTTTTATCACAGACAAAGGAATGGAGTACAGAAATCGAGAAGGAACCATTCAACTGAGCAGGGAGATTAAGCTAGCCTACACTAAGGAAATGATAAACAGAGAGAAACACTGGTTCCTTGGAGCTTTGAAATTATGCCTTGTATTTAGAGAGGGAGAGAAACACAATAATGTCATTCATTCACAAATACATCTAGTTTTCTCCACATAAGCCCTGATGGAAATAGAAGCTACATGATTCTGGATACACAACTGGCTTCTATTTGATGTGGAGTAAGCTTACTAGAATATTAAGTATTGGGTTTAATGTTCTTTCTGCTAAAGTCCCTTGGTGACATAGGAGATCAAGGATCAGAGAGGATATACAAAATGATTATTTTTTTGTCTTTTTGAGACAGGGTCTCCCTGTAGCTCCAGCTGCCCTGGAACTCACTATGTAGACTAGGCTGGCCTTGAACTCACAGAAATCTGCCCGCATCTGCCTCCCAAGTGCTGGGATTAAAGGTGTGCATCCCCATGCCTGGCACAAAATGATTTTTTTAATGTGTCAGAGAATTTAATAGCACTGGCAAAAAATTCAATCAATAGCAAACAATTTGGAAACAGCAAGTTCTCAATGATAGCTTTGTTCTTATGAATACTATTTTCCCAAAGCAGTTCTATTGCTGTTATCTCTTATCTAGAGACAGTCTAAAATATAGATAATTTCTTAGAAGGTTAACATCTTAAACTGAGCATCTGCAACTGGGCAGAACAAATGTACTAACCCCGTGGGATGATGCATAGATAAAGGATCTTCTGTTTAAATGAGTGAGAGAAAAGCTCACAGATCTCACACTTGGAACATCAAGGCATAAAGAAAATTCAGAGAAGGGGCTGGGTGTAGGAAGCTTTCTTTTTATGCCAAACAGGACTACGCCGGCCCTGCTAAGGGGAATGGGAACACAGTGCCTGCTTTGTGTACACTGTGGGGAGCTGACCCCTCAGTGCAGAGGCTAGCTGGCTACTTCCCATAGCCCAGCCTGAGTGGTCCTTAGCCTGGACCCATGAGACATGTATTCCACTCTTGGCCGTGACTTCCCACCTGCCCAGAGATGGCTGAACCCTGCACAGGAATTTCAGGCTGATGGCTGAAGGCCTACCTTCAGCCTACGTCCACTCACAACAGCTACCCAGATTGGTGGTCTACAAAGGGGAGCCTTTTTCCAACCCATTGGCCACCTAAATGAAATGCAGGCCTACCTTAGCCCTTATGCATGCAATAATTAATAAAAATAATGGCCAGGAATTCCATGATGATGTTACTATTAAATTCAAATTTATTCCTTGCTACAGCCTGCTTTTATAAACTAAATGACATCAGTTCCCAGGTCCAATCATAAGTCCTCCAATGTGTGGGGGACTTATGATTGGTCCTGCACACCATTGCTCCACCAAGCATCACACACCTAGGCCATGTTGCTTGCTCCTCCTTGGGGCAGTAACCTGAGGCATGCTAGCTGGAAAACTAGCCTGAAATTCAAGCTGGATTTCCCCACATCTCCCCCTGTTTTATTTTTTGAGAGGCACACAAGCCCATGGGAGAGGTTGGCACCTATAAAGGAATCTGTTCTTAAATACATGATTGCTCAAACCTCCTCTTGTGGGGCACAAGTGGGCAAGAAGCAAAACAGTCTACTTCCTCTGGAGATGTCATTTTGGACTCTGATCAGTTCAGGCTGTTTCCTTTCATGGGTTGGTAGTTTATCCAGGAATAACTTTTTAATCCTACTAATGAAGCAAAAGCAATTAGAAATATAGGTATTAAGACAGTACTAATTATTATGGTAAGTTACATAGTGGTCATAGACACAGATGTTTAGATGGTATGCTAATCCATGAACTATAGCTTTTCTGTAAAAGATGACAATGTCTTAATGTGGCTTATAATATCTCTTAACCACTACAGGACGTAAGCTTGTGGCATCAGCCATGAATTAGTCCTCCAAGGAGAGAGCTAATAGCCAATTAGATTTGGGATATACAGACATATGGCTGCCACTGCTGCACAGTATTTCCAGGCAGGTGAGGTGTAGCTGATGCTTACAGAGGAGTCTTGCTTAACTCAAGGAGACCAATATTTTGCTTTACTGACTTAGTGGCCTTTGGTAACCCTCTCTGGCATTTCAGAGACCAACTGTATGCTTGCAAGTGTGGTCTTAATACGTCTTTCCCATGCTTACACCATGTCTTCGACAGCAGGGCCTTACTGCCTCTCTTCTTTCAGGTATCTCAGTTTACAGGGAAAATGCCTTTACCTTTGGGGGGCTTGGATCCCCTACCCAACATTTCCTTGGCAGAATAATCCACTGCTGATACCAGAACTCTCCTGTATTAATATATTTTGCTTAATTACACAGCTTATAACGACTTTACTATTTGGCCTTGAATAGAGAATTATCTTTTCACAGTTCTTATGTCTATCAGTCAATTAAAGAAAGCAGTTATACCTGTTTTATAAGAAATTACCACAATAACAGTTGGCTCTAATTTACAGTTGGGGAAGACTTCATTACCATCATGTTTTTCTTTGTTCTATGAAAAGGAAAGGTAGGGCAGTCTCTCATATTAAAACCTTGCTGCAGCACCTGGAAGGTAACTTCATTAGGACACATTATAAACAGTTGTTTCAAATAGGATCCACAGAAATGTTTGATGCCTGTAGTTCAGGTAATCTGAGGCTTTCTGTCCTTTTAATGTTCAGATGGACCAGCTTTTCTGCTGTTATTTCTTGGTATATACTACAACAATGCAAAGCTGTATCTTTTCTTTCTCAGCCATTAAGTTGGTGATGTTTTACCTGTGGGAACATGCAAATCTTTTCCCATAGTTAGTTTTAAGGTTTAAATTAAAAAATTTGACAAAAGTTTTAATATAAAACTGTACCCCTCCTTTTTTATTTTATGTTTCTATTTTTGACCCATGAATCTCAAAAAGGCAGTTGTATTACACATACCTATAGGCAGGAATCCAGGTGTAAATTTTCATTAAATTTACCCAAGCTGTTTATCATTGACTGTATGTTGTTAATTTGGGAAGCAAACTTAATTCCTTTAGTAAAATTATCCTACAGGTAAAAGAAGATGTTACAAGACGATACTGTACAATACAGAAATTATAGAGAACATTTGTATGCATTAACTCCAAAGTTGTTGTTATACAAATTATAAGTAAAACAAATGTAGACAACAATTTATATTTCCAATTAGCTTAAATGTATTACCATTTTTATTAAAACCCTTTTAACCAATATTGTTTAATATAGACATTTTTACTTTTACTAAGTCCTAAAATACCATATAATATGCAGACAAAGTTTGGGCAAATTTGGATACCTGTTAAACACACATCAATTAGATATACATTGTTCCTTAAAATTCTTTCACTACACTGTGACTTCAGAGAAATCAAGTCCATTAAATTATATTTATTTATTTATATTTCTGTATAAATCTCTAGAGAAATACCTCTATGTAAATGTATAATACTTATTTTAAATATATCACTATAAATCTTATAAAGTAGGTTTATAACAATCATTTTTCTTTCATTCTTTGGAGGTGGTTTTTCCAGGCCTGGGACAAAACCCTGCTTTAAAGATGTTTTACTTAGTTGTTAAATGTTTCACAATACACATTTAACTATACTTTAAATTATATGTAAAATAAAATAAGAATATTTCTTAAAACCATCTTATTTCCTACAACGTTTTAAGAATTTGTTGGAGTTTATTGTTTTGGGTGTTGAAGGAGCGTAGCCAGTAGGTGGTAGCATACACCCATAAAGTAGCTAACTGATACAGCACTTGTAAATTTATTAGTAA
>VZQC01007398.1:6209423-6279109 GCA_009823505.1 Rhizomys pruinosus | reverse complement strand
TTTTTTTTTTTTGGTCTTTTTGAGACAGGGTCTCCCTGTAGCCCAGCTGTCCCTGGAACTCACTCTGTAGACCAGGCCCGGCCCCCCCCAGGCCCCCCCCCCCCCCCCCCCCCCCTCTCGCCTGCCCTACAACCCGCCCCCACCACCCCGCCCCCATCCCCCTTACCCGCGCCTGGCTCATCTCGTCCCAGCCTCCTGGCCTTGAACTCACAAAGATCCACCTGCCTCTGCCTCCCAAGTGCTGGATTAAAGGCGTGTGCCACATTTTAACCAAGGAAGTAAATTACACAAATGATCATAGAAGTTTAACGAATTAGGAGATCTGCCAAGACCAGCTGAGGCAAGCGCAGGTGGAAAGGTAGAGTTGCATGAGTCTCGAGATCTGAGAGCTCCCGAGACCAGCTGAGGCAAGCGCAGGTGCTGGGGCCACAGGCTAAAGAGCCTGCACACAGGTCGTGTCCCCCTGCCCCCCGACAACTGGATTAATGAAGGCATTGAAGGAGCAAGCAAAGCAAGCCCTTCAACACAGTGAAGATGCATTTAGGACTTACATTGGAATACAGGCAAAGGAGAAGCTCATATGCCAGGAACACGAAGGAGACACATGGGAAAAAGGGGCAAGATAATCCTCATCAAGCTCTATCCCAACCCTATGGAAAGATTCCTACGAGTGGGATCCCCCTGGGGATGGCCAGGAACCAGATTATCGAAACCCAATTGGGAACATATTTAAAGAACTACAAAAATATAAAGAGCAATCAAAGAACTAAGAAAAGAGAATGAAGAACTCAAGAAGGACCTAGAGAGGAGAGAATGACAAACTCCAGAAGGAACTTGGAAACAATGAAAAGATCCCATGCTGAAAAAGATAAGAACAACAGAGAAGCAAAGAGACACAGAAGAGAGATTGAGAAGCTCCAAAAGAAGTAGAAATACTAAAGAAATCAGAAGAGGAAAATGAAAAAGAAAACTCAAACACTCACTCTAATCAAGAGGAAAGAATGGAAAAAGCCTCAGAAGCAGAATGGAGGAAGCAGAACAAATTAATAGACCTGGAAGATAGACACAGAAACACTAAAAACCTCAAGGAAGATTATGAAAAATTTTAAAAATACACAAAAGTGGAACAACCAGAGCTGTGGGACATAGGAAAAGATCAAACCTCTGCATCACAGGAGTAGAGGAAGGAAGAAGAATCCCAAGGAACGGTATTGATCAGATCTTCAACAAGAATAATATGTGAAAACTTCCACAAACTAAAAAAAGACAAACCAATACAAATACAAGAAGCACATAGAACTCCAAACAGAACAAGTCAGAAAAAAACTCCCACGCCACATCATAGTTAAAATGCTAGACACCCAAAACGAAGACACAATCCTTAAAGCCAAAAGAGAAAAACAACAAATGACCTATAAGGGGAAACTATCAGAAAAACAACTGACTTCTCAAGCACTATGAAAGCAGAAGAACTGGAGAAAGATTCCCAGTTTAAAGGACAATAGATGCCAACCCAGGTTACTATACCCAGAAAAATATTGATTATAATTGAAGGAAGGAGAAAACAATTCCATGACAATAAATAAGTTGAAAGAAATACATGTCTGGAAAACCAACCCTTCAGAGAATACTTGAAGCAATTCAAAGAAAGAAGAAAGGAAAACCATCCCAGGACCTAGAAAGAAAATCAATAAAAGCATAACTGCAGAAGTAGAAACCTAAACACAAAACGCAAAATGGATAATCAGGGCAAAGGAAGCAACACAAACCTATCCTCATAACTTTAAATATTAATGACTAAATATCCCCAATCAAAGACAATAAGAATGGGAGATTGGATTAGGAAACAGAATCCATCGATATGCTGTCTAAAAGAAACCCATCTTACCTTCAAAGACAGGCACCACCTAAATAAAAAAGGGATGGAAAAAAATATTCCAAGCAAATGGTATCAAAAAAGAAAGCAGGTGGTTGCTATTTTAAATATCAGACAAAATAGACTTCAAAGTAAAGAAATCAGAAAGAGACAAAGAAGGCCATTACATCTTTACAAAGGAACAATTGACCAAGAAGATTGCACAATCATGAATATATATGCCCCAAACTCTGGTGCACCAAACTTAAAAGACATTATCCAGGCCACAAGTCACACACTAAACCCCAGTAACACTCAACAGTAGGGGACTTCAATACCCTACTGAGTCTTTTGGATAGGTCAACAGGACAAAGAATAAACAGAGAGACATCTGAACTGAACGATATGATACACCAAATGGACCTCATAGACTCTACAAATATTCCACACCCTAATACAGAGAATACACTTTCTACTCAGCACCTCCCATGGAACATTCTCCAAAACGACCACATACTGGGACACAGAAGAACCTCCAATATAAAAAAAGATTGAAATATTTCAATAAACTACTCAAAAAACAAAGAATAAAGAGCACAAATGACCCACTCAATAGATGGAGCAAAGAGCTGAACAGAGACTTCACAAGTAAATAATTAGAGATGTCTGAGAAACACCTTAAGAATTGTTCAACATCACTAATCATTAAGGAAATGCAAATCAAAACCACTTTAAGATATCATCTTACTCCAATAATACTGCCTAGGATAAAGGAAACAAATGATACCAAGTGTGGAGAGATTGTGGGGAAAGGGGAACACTCATCCACTGCTGGTGGGAATGTAAACTCGTGCAGCCACTATGGAAAGCAGTATGAAGAACTCTTGGAAGATTTTGAATGAACTTGCCACCCGACCCAGACATACCACTCTTGGGCATGTACCTTCAAGATTCATCCCCCTGCAGAGATACATGCACAGCCATGTCTATTTCAGCTCTCTTCACAATAGCAAGGAGCTGGAACCAACCCAAATGCCCCTCAACTGTTGAGTGGATTGAGAAAATGTGGTATATCTACACAATGGAGTTCTATGCAGCAGTAAAGAAAGACATCATGAACTTTGCAGGAAAATAGTTGGAGCTAGAGGACATCATGCTGAGTGAAGTAACACAGTCCCAGAAAAACAAACCATGAATAGTATCCCTCATCTGTGGATGCTAGTGCCAATTACCTAGTTGTAAGTATTTCTTGTGCACAGCCCCTTGAGCTTTTGTCCAAAGCAGCTGGGAGTGATGCATATTGGAAATGACAACAACAACGAAAGGACTGCATCAAAGAACTGACTGAAACAGTGAATTTCTGCTCAAAACAGTAAACTTCCACATGGAGAATATTGCGAAAGACTGAGAAAGAGATGAAAAGCATGTTAGGCAGAATGCATGAGCTCTGGTGGGGTGGGGGAATGGTGGCAGACACGGGTCTAAATTTGATAAAAAAAACTATAAATAAATAAATAAAAATAATTTTTATAAAATTCTGCCATGAAACCATCTAGGCCTGGGCTTTTTTTAGTTGGGAAGTTTTCATTACATTGTCAATTTCCTCAAATATTATGTGTCTGTTTAAGCTGTCACTCTCTTTTTGGTTAAGCTTCATTGATTCCCATGATTTCAGATAATCATCCATTTCTCTGAGGTTTTTCAAATTTAGTAGAGTATACTTTTTTAAGTATTGTCATATAATTGTTTGGATCTTTTCTTTATCTGTTGTGAAGTTTTCCCTTTCAGCATGAATTTTATTGATTTGGAGTTGCTCCTTCATTCCTTTGGTTAACTGGGCTAGAGTTCTGTCTATCTTCTTTATACTTTCAAAGAACTAACTTTTGGGTTCATTGATTCTTTAAATTGTTTTCTTTATTTCTATTTCATTGATTTCTGCTCTGAATATTGTTATTTCTTCTTTCTTCCTGTCTGTTGATTTTAGCAAACCTTATCCAAAATTGACCACACACTGGGACACAGAATAAACCTCAATAAATACAAAATGATTGAAACAAGAACACATGGTGCAGACATCACCATCAGGACCACAGTATGGATGACAGGTCAGCCAAAACTGTCTGGAAGCCCAACACATGGTGGACACATTCCATGGTGGACACACTGCATGGGAGCACCGAGAAAGCCTCCACCTCATGTACCAGAGTGGAAAGTGGCATGGGCAAAGCTAGACAGACATACACAGTGTCTCAGCCTTTTGATCTGAAATTGCCTGGATGCCCCCAACCCTGCCAGTGTGGGAGCACCTGGATAGCTCCCACCTTGGGTACCAGAGTGGAAAGCAGTGTGGATGGGGCTAGACAGACAGATAACAAGACCACGGGGTGTCTGCACACAAGCCAAGGGAACAAGCTCCCCCTTACACACTCAACCTGGTAGTGAAGATTATCCCATGCACACAGTGTTAGTGATTCTAGGCTGCACAGCCAACCTAGAGAAACTGGCCACAAGGAAGCAGAGTAAGTGACCAACCAGTCCTCCGTATTAACAATTGAGATTAGCAACAGAATCCAAACAGCAAAACAGACCCACATGCCAAAAACACAACAAAAACAACAACATGGGAAAAGCTCATAATAAATACACACCAAACTCTACCAGTCCTATAGAAGATCCGTAAAGCAAGATCTCTTTGAAAGAAAAACAAGACATGGACCTTAGAAGAACAATCATAGACATATTCAAAGAAATCAAACAATATTAAAAAAATCAGAGAACTAAGGGGAGAGAATGAAAAACTCAGGAAGGAACTAGAAAGACAAAATGATAAACTCTGGAAAGAACTAGAGGGAGAGAATGACAAACTTGGGAAGGAAGTGGAAACACTGAAAAAATCCCACACTGAAGTGAAAAAAAAAAAAAACGGACCAGCAAAGCAAGGAGCTACAAGAAGAGAATGACAAGCTCCAAAGGAAGTGGAAATACTAAAGAAATCACAGTATGAAATGAAAAAGGAAATTGGGTACTCATCCAATCAACAGGAAAGGATGGAAAAAAGCCTTAGAAGCAAAATGGATGAAGGAGAGAAAAGAATATGAGACCTGGAGGATAACATGGAACAACTAGAATGCACAAGTAAAGATTATGAAAAATTTTAAGATACAGAAGAGTGGAACAACTAGGAAATGTGGGAGACTATGAAAAGTCCAAATCTCTGCATCATAGGGATAGAGGAAGGAGAACAATCCCAAGACAATATTTATCAGATCTTCAACAGAATAATAGAAGAAAATGTCCCCAAAGTGAAAAAAAGACAAACCCATTCAAATACAAGAAGCACATAGAACATCAAATAGACAAGACCAGAAAACTACCCACTCCATATCATAGTTAAAACACTAGATGACAAAAAAAGATCAAATATTGAAAGCCACAACAAATAAACAAGTTACATATAAGGGGAAACCCAACAGAATTACATTTGACTTTTCAGTACAGATTATGAAAGCCAGAAGAGCATGGACCAAAGTATACCCATTGCTAAATGATTATTGATGCCAACCCAGATTATTATATCCAGCAAAAATATCAATTATAATTGGAGAAAGAACAATCTTTCATGACATAAAAAAGATGATAAAATACATGTCCAGAAAACCAACCTTTCAGAAAATACTCAAAGCAATTCAAAAGACAGAGGAAAGGAGCAACAATTCTTAAGTAACTAGAGAGAAATTAATAAAATTATAACTGTAGAAAAACAAGCCTAGACCAAAAATGCAAAGAGAAAATAAGGTGAAAGGAAGCAACACACATCTCTAAATAATAACCTTAAATATTAATGGTCTGAACTCCCCAATCAAAAGACATAGAGTGGGAGAATGGATTGGGAAACAGAATCCATCTATATGCTCTCTATAAGAAACCCATCTCATCCTCAAGGACAGACACCAAATTAAAGTGAAAGGATGGAAAAAATATTCCAAGCAAATGGTAGCAAAAAGCAAGCAGGAGTTGCTATTCTAATATCAGACAAAATAAATATCAGAGTAAAAAATCAAAAGAAACAAAGTGGGCCATTATCAAAGGAAAAATTAGCCATGAAGATTTCAGAGACCTAAATGTTTATGCACCAAACTAAGGTTCACTGAAGCTTATAAACACAACTGTGCAAAACCTTAAGACCCAGATTAATCCCAGCAGACTAATAGCGGGAGAATTCAATACCCCACTGATCATCTTGTATAGATCAACTGGACAAAAAATAAACAGAGAGCAATCAGAACTGAACAATACAATACACCAAATGGACCTCAGAGACATGTACAGAATATTCCACCCAAACACCAGAGAATATACTTTCTACTCAGCACCTCATGGAACATTCTCCAAAATCGATCACATACTGGAACACAAAAGAAATCTCAATAAATACAGAAAGATTGAAATTATTTCATGCATTCTATCAGATCACAGTACAATAAAGCTCAATATCAACACCAGAATAAGCTCCACTAGCTACAATAACACATGGAGACTAAACAACACAAAACTGAATAATGAATGGACCAGAGAAGAAATAAAAAATGATATAAAAGTATTTGTGGAACTAAACAAAAAGACAACAAAACACAAGAAAACCTGTGGGATTTTAAAAATCAGTCCTAAGAGGAAAATTTATAGCCCTAAGTGCCTACATAAAAATAAACAAAAATAGAACAAATAAATGATCTAACACTGCAGCTAAAATCACTTGAGAGACAACAATAAATGAACCCTAAACCCAACAAACAGGAAGAAATAAAAACCAGAGCAGAAATCAATGAAATAGAAGCAAAGAATACAATAAAAACAATCAATGAATCCAAAAGCTGGTTCTTTAAAAGGATAAACAAGATAGACAGACCTCTAGCCCAGTTAAACAAAAGAAAGAAAGAGCAACTCCAAATCAATAGTATTCATGATGAAAAGGGAAATATTACAACAGACAAAGAAAAGATCCACAAAATTATATGAGAATACTTCTTAAACCTGTACTCTAATAAAGTTTAAAAACCTAACAGAAATGGATGAATATCTGAAATCCTGGGAATCAACCAAGAAGAGACTGACAACTTAAACAAACCCATAATATTTGATGAAATTGAAAATGTAATAAACAAAAACCCACCCACGCCCATATGGTTTCAGAGCACAATTCAATAAAACATTTAAAGAGGTCTTACAAACATTATTACTCAAATTGTTCAGAAAGATACAAAGAGGGGGAAATCTCCCAAATTCCTTCTATGAAGCCAGCATAACTCTAATACCAAAACTAGGCAAAGACACAACTAAAAATGAAAACTATAGACCCATCTCATTAATGAATATAGACACAAAAATCATCAAAAAAAGTACTTGCAAACAGAATACAGATCCATATCAAAAAGATCATCCATTATAAACAAGCTGGATTCATACCAGAGATGCAGGCAGGGTTTAAGAAACATAAATCAATAAATATCATAAAACAAATAAATGGACTAAAAAAAATCATGCAATCATATCATGTCAACTGATACAGAAAAAGTCTTCAACAAGATCCAGCATCCCATCATCTTTAAAGTTGTAGAGGGTATTGGACTGAAGGGAACATTCCTTAACATGATCAAAGCTATATACAGCAAATCCACTGTCAACATCATCCTAAATAGAGAAAAGTTACAAACATTCCCCTTAAAGGCAGGAACCTGGCATGGCTCCCCCCTTTTGCCTCTCCTCTTCTATAGATTGCTTGATAAACTTGCTTGGGTAATAAGAAAAGAAAGGAAAATTAAAAGAGTACTAATTGGAAAAGAGGAGGTCAAACTACCCCTTTTTGCAGATGAAATGATAGTTTACCTAAGGGATGATAAAAACTCGACTAGAAAACCCCTAGAAATGATTTAAGAGTTTCAGTGAAGTGGCAGGATACAAATTTAACCTAGAAAAATAAGTAGCCATTCTTTATACCAACAACAAGCAAATAAAGAAGGAACATAAGGATACTTTCCCACTCACAATAGTTCAAAACAATAAAATAACTGGGAAGAAACCTAACCAAAGACACCAAAGATCTCTACAATGAAAATTTTAAACCCCTGAAGAAAGAGAATGAAGAAGCCATCAGAAGATGGAAAGACCTCCCATGCTCATGGATTGGAAAAATTAATATAGTAAAAATGTCCATTCTATCCAAATTAATATACAGATTCAATGAAATCCCAATTAAAATCCTCATGAGTTTCTTCACAGACTTGGAAAAACAATCCTTAAATTTATATGGAAAACCAAAAGACCCTGAACTAGGTAAAGCAACCCTGAGCAAAAAGACCAATACAGAGGGGATCACTTTACCAGACTTCAAAATATATTACAGGGCTATATATTACCAGGCTAAAGTCAGCTAGGTAGTGGCACAAAAACAAACTCATTTACAAATGGAACAAAATTCAAGATCCAAACTTGAACACACACAATTTCAGCCACGTCATATTTGACAAAGGGGCCAAGAAGACTCAATGGAGGAAAGACAGCATCCTCACCAAATGGTGTTGGAAAAAGTGGATCACCACCCGTAGAAGAACAAGGCTAAACCCCTCCTTCTCACCCTGTAAATAAAACAACTCCAAATGAATCAAAGGGTTCAACATGAAACCTGAAACTCTGAAGGTGATAGAAGAAAACGTTGGCAGCAATGTATAAGACATAGGCATAGGAGAAGACTTTCTTTTTTTATGAAGTAAATAGCCTTTATTTTTTAATTTAAATTATTTTTTTATTTTTTAAATCTTATTTATTTTCTATGTGTATGAGTGTACTGTCTGCATGCAGGTTTGTGCACCCATGTCATGCAATGCCTTGGAGGTCAGAAGAGGGTGTCAGATTCCCCTGGAACTGGAGTTAAAAATGGTTCTCAGCCACCATGTGGGTGCCAGGGATCAAACCCTGGTCCTCTGAAAGAGCATTCACTGCTATTAACTACTAGGCCATCTCACCAGCCCCCCCCCAGATTAATTTATTTTTAACATGCATATGAAACCTTCACATGCTTCTGAGGGGCTGTGTGATATTTCAGTGCATGTAGGCATTGTGTAATTAATGTTCACATCATAGTAAACATGCCTCTGCTCTAAAACATTTATTGTAGTCTTATATAAAAATATTTAAAATCCTTTCGCTCACTTTTTTTTATTGATGTTTTGTGCATTTCAGACATCATTTCTCAGTTCAATTCAGACATATTTTCCTTCCCCTTCCCCCACCCTGCCCCCCCCCAGATCATGCACTCTGCCATAACTGTCCTGCATCTTTTTCTCAGTCTTTTTTTATGTTTAGGAATTCACATTTTCCTCCTTTAATTTTGTATTACTCTAAAATACGAACACATACTTTCCACTCATACACAGTTATTACAGAGTCTGAAAGTAAATGGTGGGTCCATTTTAGAGCCTGTTAAGAGATTTACATTATAACAGCATAGTTGCTTTCAGATAAACAGAAATATAACAATAATGTTGTTCAGCTTGCCTTTCATCTGGGAATTTGGTGTTAGCACCCACAAATGAGGGAAACCATTCGCTGCTTGTTTTCCTGGGACTGTGTTACTTCACTTAGCATAATGACTTTGAGTTCCATCATCTTACCTGAAAAGTTCATGATGTCATCTTTCTTTACCACTGAATAGTACTCCATTGCATAGATGTACCATATTTTTGTCATCCACTTGTCAGTTGAGGGGCATTTGGGTTGGTTCCAGCTCTTCACTATTGTGAAGAGAGCTGCAATAAACGTGGATGTGCATGCATCTTTGCAGTAGGATGAGATTTTACACAGGAGTGGTAGGGAGAAGACTTTCTAAATCAGACCGCAGCTGCACATGAAATAAGGTTGATAATTGACAAGAGAGACCTCATCAAACTAAAAAAAAACCTCTCTACAACAAAAGGAACAGTCCTTGAAGTGAAAAGAAAACTGACAGAATGGGAGGAAGCCTTCACAGCTGATACATCTGACAGAGCATTAGCTTCCAGAATATATAAACTACTCAAAAAAACAAAGAAGTAAGAAAACAAATGTATCACTCAAACGATGGAGTAAAGAGCTGAATAGAGACTTCACTAGTGAGGAAGTAAAGATGGCTGAGAAACGACTTAAAAAGTGTTCTACATAGCTAATAATTAAGGAAATGCAAATTAAAACCACTTTAAGGTATCATCTCACTCTGATAACACTGGCTGCGATTAAGAAATCAAAAGATAAGAAATACTGGAGAGGATTTAGGGAGAGAGGAACACTCATCCACTGCTGGTGGGAATGTAACCTCATACAACCACTATGGAAAGCAGTGTAGAAAACCCTTTAAAACTCAAAATGAGCCTACCACCTGACCCAGTCATACCATTCCTGGTATGGTATATACTCATAAGACTCATTCTACCACTAATATGCATGCACATCTATGTTTGTTTCAGTTCTCTTCACAATAGTGAAGAGCTGGAACCAACCCAAATGCCCCTGAACTGACGAATAGATAACAAAAATGTGGTACATCTACACGATAGAGTTCTATGCAGCAGTAAAGAAAGATAACATCATGAACTTTGTGGGCAAATGGATGGAACTAGAAGATATTATGCTAAGTGAAGTAGCAGAGTCCCAGAAAAACAAATGACAAATGGTACCCTTCATTTGTGGGTACTAGCACCAAATCCCCAGTTGAAAGGCAAACTGAGAAATGTTATTATTATATTTCTTTTTATCTAAAAGCAACTGTGCTGTTATAATGCAAATCTCTTAATGGTTTCTGGAACCAACTTACCACTTATTTTCAGATATTGTAATTGCTGTATATGGGTAGAAGGTGTGTATTCATATTTTAGAGGGATATAAAATTAAAAGGAAAAATGTGAATTCCTAAACAAATTTTGGAATTAACATAGAGTTTATTTTCAGAGGTCATAATTTTGGTATATATGTGACATTTATATAAGCATATTTTGGAGCAATATAAATGGGAGGGAACAAAAACAGCATAAAGACTGAGTCAAAGAACTGGCTGAAACAGTTATATTCTGCCCCAAACAATAAGCCTCTGCAGAGAAAAACTTTAAAAAGAATGAGAAAAAGATGGAGGCCATGTATGGCAGAATGCATGAACTGGGGTGAGGTGGGAGGAAGGTGAAGGGGAGTGTATTAGTCAGGGTTCTCTAAAGAAACAGAAGCAACAGGATGAATATATATAGGTATATACAATGTATTGATTTGCTCACAAGATAGAGTTCAAGGATTCCAACAGTAGCTGCACCACACTGGAAAAGCCAAGATGAGAATCCAGGGAACTGCTCAGTCCACAAGGCTGGATGTCTTGGTAGTCCCAATCCAGTGCTGAAGGCCCAAATGGGTTCCAGGAAATCTCCTGGTCTCAGTACACGCTGGGATCTGAAAGGTTGATCACAGCAACAAGACAAACTCACCAGATGAGAGAGGCAAGCCGCAGGAGACAAAGAGACCAGCTCCTTCTGCCATGGCCTTAAATACTGCCTGCCAGCAGAAGGTAACGCCCACATTTGGGGTGGGCCATCCAGGTTGAGGCGGTCCAATCAGAAGACCCTTTTTTTCTTATTTGTTCCTTAGTCCAGTCAAGTCGACACCCAGGATTAATCATCACAGGGAGTATGTCTAAATTGGATTGAAAAATGATTCATGAAATACATAAAACATCAATGAAAGTATTTTATTAAAAAATGAACACAGAAAAACTAAACAACACAATCCTGAATAACGAATGCATCAAGGAAGAAATAAAGAAAAAAAATAAAAACATTCCTGGAACTAAACAAAAATGACAATACGACACAACAAACCCTATAGGATACTTTCAAAGTAGTCCTAAGAGGGAAGTTTATAGCCCTGGGTGTCTACACTAAAAAAACAAACAGAGCACAAGTAAATTATCTAGAACTGTAGCTAAAAGCACTTGAGAAACAACAACAAATGTAAAACTATTTTAAATAATGCAACATATGACCAGTTTGAACTCAAAATAGCTAAAATAATTGATTACCAGGAAGTGTGCATTCCTAAATATTTTAGAGATTACTCCAAGAATAAGGAAACTTATACTGCTACATACAACTTTTTAAAAATGAACTGATAATTACATGGATGACTTAAAAATGGTTAACCAGATGAGATGGTAGCACTTGAGTTTAATTTAAGCACTCAGAAGACAGAGGCATATTGATTTCTTTGAGACTAAGGCAAGTCTGGTCTATACAGACAGTTCTAGGCCAGCTGAAGCTATTTGGAGACCCTGTCTCAAAAAAAGATTAATCAATCAGGGATACATAGTAAAACCCTTTTTAAAATAATGATTAATTATTATTTACCTACCTTTGCTTTTAGCTTCTTTTCTTTCATTGTGGTTTTGAAGGCAAGGTCTTCTTATGTAGCCTAGGCTACGATCGTACTGCTCTAGCTATCTGAGGGCTTAGTTTTCAGGTATGTGACATCATGCCTATCTTATGAGCTTTTCATGACAGCTTTTTAATGGATATAAAATTGTATCTCTTCAGGATTTTCATGGATGTCTTGTATTAGATGATTGTTCGCTTTTGTCCTGGCTTGTAGTTGGGTTTTTTGTTTTTTATCTTAGACGGCAGTTGAAATTCATCAAATTGTCTTTTCTATCACTCTCAGCATACATTTGTTTGCTCTATTTTTAAGTTAGCTTGTAAAATAATTAGTGTCATTTCCACATTTCATGTCTATCATTGCATCTTATTCATATTTGCTCACTAATGACTCTATCCCACCTTCCCAGAGTAGTTCCTTCCTCCCTGCAAACACCACTCCTCTACTTTCATGTCATATATACATGCATACATACACACACATAGCTGAATTCTGTGTATGAGATAAAACGAGGTATTTTATTTTCCTTCCCACTACTCTGTCTTGTTCTCTAGTACACACTTCCTTTAGGCCCCTTCCTCACTCATCGTATTCTGCCTTCTACTTTCATATCCCTGATTGACACTATTGGGATTGATTACAGGGTGTAACATATGCTAGCAAGCACTCTACTACTGAGCTTCATTTCTAGCTCTTTTTACTTTTTACTTTGAGACAGGGTCTTGCTAAGTTTCCAAGGCTGTCCTGAAACCACTTATATATCCCAGGCAAACTTGAATTTGCAATTCATTTGCTTCATCCTCCTGAGTACCTGTGAGGCAAACAAGCATAGGGCATAGTTTAGTAAGCTGGGGCTCTACTTGATTTACGTTAGTTCCAACCCAGTTCTGATAATGCACTTGGCAGCCTGGCTGCCTACATGTAGTATGCCCAAACACCCCTCTACAAACAATGTGCATAGCAACCCTAGAATCCAGCCTGCATCAAGCTACACAAACAACCCCCTGAACAGTACCACAAATCAAACTTCAATTTTATTCACCTGATGTATCCACCTAAGAATGTATGGGACCAATTCAGCCTGAATTATTGTTTGGGGTATGTTCTAGTTTGACTTTCATTGCTGTGACAAAACACTCTGACCAACACCAACTTGGGGAGGAAAGGGTTTATTCAGCTTACATATCCTGGGTCACAGTTCATCACTCAGGGATCCCAAGGCAGGAACTCAGGGCAGAAACCTGGAGGCAGGAGCTGAAGCACAGGCCATGGAGGAATGTTGTTTACTGGTTTGCTCTCCTTTCCCATGCCCTGCCTGCCCTCTTATATGGTACACAACAACCTGCCCAGGGTGGCACCACCCATAGTAGGCTGGGCCCTCCCACACTGCTTGACAATCAAGACAATAATCCACAGATGCGGCCACAGGCCAATCTAATGGAGCCAACTCCCCAATTGAGGCTCCCTCAACCCAGTTGTGTCAAGTTGACACTAAAGCTATCCAGCACAATTGACCCCTTGTCAACTTGACACACAAAACACATCACCATTAAACCACCACCTTTCCAGTTCTTATCACCAAAGTATGTTAACATTAATCACAACCTAAGACAGTACAACTTTAAAAGCCCCACAGTCCTTAAAGTGTCCAAATGCTTAAAAGTTCAGTCTATTAAAAGTCTCTTAACTGTGGGCTGCTGTAAAATCCAAAACAAGTACTGTCTTATTTCAAAGGGAAGAATCAGGTACTCTCAAACCAAACCTAAGTCCAGCCACGTAGCTCAAGGCTGGACAGCTGGGATTCACTCATGAACTTCTGGGCTCCAAAGGGTTTCAGCAGCTCCCCCTCTCCGACTCTGCCATCCATGGGGTACACACAGCTCATCTCGAAAGCCCAGACCAGCTCCATTGCTGCTCTTGGTGGTCGTCCCAGGGTACCGGCATCTCCAAAAAGCTGGGGTCGCTACTGAAACTGAGGCAGCACCTTCACCAATGGTCTCTTCTGACCTCTCCTGGTGCAAAGCCTCAGCTTCTCTCCATGACCCCTGCAATCCTGGGGTCTTCACTGCAACCGAGGTGCACTTCCACCAATGGTCTTTCCTGACTTCTCACAGTGCCAAGCCTCGGCTGCTCTCTGTGACCCCCCTCAAATTTCAACACCCGAACCATATAGGAGACTCTTACACACTACCAAGTCCTGCTTCTGGCTTGAGATGGAGGCTCAGGCCCCTTCTGGAACACAGTTTATGTGTGCTGACCCTGAAGAAATTCTTCCCGGAAGATTTCACCACAGTGATGCTGGTCTCTTGTTACTTACAGCTGATTTTTCAGCCCCAGCTAACCAGTATCAACTGTCCCAGTACAACAAAGATTTCCCTTCAGGTTCTGGTCTCTTGTTACAGCTGATTCTTCAGCCCCAGCTGACCAGAATCCACAGATTAAACATTTCTGATGATCTTTGCTTCCCTTTGAAACTAGAAACTACACAAGTCAGGCCTCCATCTTCTACAACTCTTTCAGCAAAACTGTTCCAAGTTCCACAGCCACAATCTTTAGGCTTTCAATGATTTTTCTAGCCCAAGTTTCCAAATGCCTTCCACAATCCTTCCTCAAAACACCAAGGTCAGGTCTGTCACAGTAATAGCCCACTCTCCGGTATCAATTTCTGTTCTAGTTTGTCTTCCATTGCTGTGACAAAACACTCTGACTGACATCAAATTGGGGATGAAAGGGTTTCCTCAGCTTACATCTCCTGGGTCACAGTTCATCACTCAGGGAGCCCAAGGCAGGAACTCAGGGCAGGAAACTGGAGGCAGGAGCTGAAGCACAGGCCATGGAAGAATACTATTTAGTGGCTTGCTATCCTGGCCCATGCCCAGCCTGCCCTCTTATATGGTACACAACAACCTGCCCAGGGTGGCACCACCCATAGTGGGCTGGGCCCTCCCACACTGCTTGACAATCAAGACAATACTCCACAGATGTGGCCACAGGCCAATCCAATGGAGCCAATTCCCCAATTGAGGCTCTCTCAACCCAGGTGTGTCAAGTTGACACTAAAGCTATCCAGCACAGGGTACATGAACAGTAAAGTAAAGCTGTGTCTTCAAGTGAACTTATAGGAACAATCTCATGTGTAAGCTGTGTCTTCAAGTGAACTTATAGGAACAATCTCATGTGTAAGACCTTATGCTTGTATATAATTAGGCTTAGATGTAATTAAAATGTGATGTATCATTGAAGTGACAGGCATGGTAGAGAAATTATATCACCCAATCTATCAATTAAAGCAAAAAATAATCCTCACGACACCCCTTAATAATCAAATTCACGCTATTCTTGAACTCATAAAAGGAAGCCCCAAACAATAGCTGGGGCCATTGTGTAGCTTCACTCTTAGAGTGAGTTCTGAACAGTTCTGTAGATTTGCTTTCAATAAAATTTCCATGCTAATTTCCAATCTGCATGAACCTTTATTCCTTGAGTAGGAAACCATCCATCACCCAGCCTAGGCACTAACCCCAGTAATATCTGGGATTACAAACCTGTACTACCAGGCCCAGCATTCTTTTACTTCACTAATCATGGTTCCCTATGTTTGTTTGAACATATTTATTTGGAAGTATTTGTCTAGTAAATCTTACAGTTCCTACCCCTCCCAGACACTTTTTGATGCCTTCATTTTTTTTAAAAAAAGCTATTTTGTTGAATTTTTGTGATTTCCTTTTTTGCATTTTATTAAGTTTTGTGCATTTCGTACAGCATTTCTCAGTTAACTTTGACTCATTTCACTTTCCATGTCCCCCATCCTACCCAAATTCATGCATCCTGCCATACCTGCCTTGTATCTTTTTCTGGGTCTTTTTAAAGTTTTTCAAAGCAGAGGATTATTGTTTTAGGGAGAACGTTACCATTTAGTCTGTTCTTTGTCTCAGTTCTTTAGTTGTGGTTGTTACCTCCAATTTGTATTGCTTTAACATATACATATATTTATGTCACACCTGTAGTAAAATTATTTCATCTGAAAATAAGCTGTATATTATTTCTATATCATGTTTCAGGATTCACATTTTTCCTTTTTAAATTTATATTAACTCTAAAATATGCCTACATACCCTCTACCCATATATCAAGATTACAAAGTCTGAAAATAAGTAGGAGGTTAATTCTAGAGCATTTCAAGGGATTCATATTATAATAGCACAGTTGCTTTCAGAAAAAGAGGTATATAACATTGAGGTTGTTCCGTTTGCCTTAAAATGTTCTTGGTGCTAGCATCCATAAATGAGGGGTACCATTTGTTGTTTGTTTTTCTGGGACTGTGTTACTTCACTTAGCATAATACCTTCTAGTTCAATCCATTCACCTGCAAAGTTTATGATGTCATCTTTCTTTACTGCTGAATAGAACTCTATCCTGTCCATGTACCACATTTTCTCTATCCACTCACCACATTTTCTATATCCATTCATTAGTTGAGGAGTATTTGAGATGGTTGCAGCTCTTCGTTATTGTAAAGAGAGCTGCAGTAAACATGGCTGTGCATGTATCTCTGCAGTAGGATGAGTCTTGTGGGTATATACGCAGGAGTGTATGACTGGTCAGGTGATAGGCTCACTTTGAGTCTTTGAAGGGTTCTCCACACTGCTTTTCACAGTGGTTATCTGAGGTTATATTCCCACCAGCAGTGGATGAGTGTTCCCCTTTCCCCACAACCTCTCCAGCATTTTGGTGAATTTTTTCTTGATCTCAGTCAGTCTTATCAGAGTGAGATGATATCTGAGAATGGTTTTAATTTGCATTTCCTTAATTATTAATGATGGTGAACACTTTTAAAGATGTTTCTCAGCCATCTTTACTTCCTCACTGATGATGTCTCTGTTCAGCTCTTTACTCCATCTTTTGAGTGACACATTTGTTTTCTTCTTTGTTTTTTGAGCAGCTTATATATTCTTGTAAAGCTCTGTCAGATGTATCAGCTGTGAAGGTTTCCTCCCACTCTGTCAGTTTTCTCTTCACTTTAAGGACTGTTCCTTTTGCTGTACAGAAGTTTTTGAGTTTAATGAGTTCCCACTTGTCAATTGTCAACCTTTTTTCCTGTGCAGCTGCTGTCTAATTTAGAAAGTCTTCTACTTCCAGTCTATAAAGAGGAAAGTCTGCTCATGCTTCAGAAGAGGAAGCCTGGTCTAGCAAGACCTGATTTTTTTTTCTCATGTGGGTGGAACTGGTAATGAAAAGCCAAAAGGAGCCAGGAGCTCTCCCAAAAACCCAAGTGAACCCTGAGGACCAGATCCTCAACTGACCTTGAGAAAACAAAAACCTTGGTTAATCTGGCCAAACTGTGTATAACCAGAAATAAAAAATTAGTAAGGCCTGAGAAATTGTACTTCAGGTATAAAACTTGAGATCTTAGTAAAAAGACAAAAAGTTAAAAAAAAAAAAAAGAGCACAGTTATTTTGCCTGTTTTACTAGCAGATGCATCTACCTTGTGGCTGCCACTGCTTTTGCCATCCTTCAAAGACATATGAGGAACAGCTTTTCTTTTCTTTTTTTTTTTTTTTTTTTATTTTGTCTTTTTGGAGACAGGGTCTCCCTGTAGCCCCAGCTGTCCTGGAACCTACTCTGTAGACCAGGCATGGCCGTGGACTCACAAAGACCGCCTGCCTCTGCCTCACAAGTGCTAGGATTAAAGGCGTGCACCACCAGTCTGGTGAGGACACAGCTTTTCATCAACTCTCCAACTATGACGAACGAAGACTCTATGTCTCATCCACGAAATCCTCCAAACCATCACCCAGACTGGGGACTGCTGAGACATTCCAGCCTGATGGACCATAGCTACTACTGGGGTTTCAGCCTACTTCAGAGTATAGACTGCCCATTGTTGGGCTAAACCCAGTGCCGTATATCACGATGACCAGTTTGGTGGTTTGGGTTTGCAGTGAGTTGTCCCCCATAGGCTTAAGTTTTAGACATTTCTTTTCTCCAGTGGTGGCGCTTGTTTTTGGTATGGTCGTAAAGGTGTGGCCATGCGTGGAGGAAGTGTGTCACTGGGAGCAGGCAGGAGGATTGAACAAGCCTGCTGGCGACCGTTGCCCACTCTCTGCTGGCTTCGGGCTCTGCGGCGAGATGTGACACTCTGGTTGGTGGCGCTCCAGGATCCAGCCGCCACGCCTCCCGCCACGATAAAAAAAAAAAAAAAAAAAAAAAAAAAAAAAAAAAATGGACCTATTTCCCTGGGACCTGCCAACTCGTAAGCTCAAATAAACTCGTCCTTATGGAAGTCCTTGGGTCATGGTCTTTATCACAGCAACAGAAAACTGACTGAATACAGTTATTGGTACGCGAGAGAGTGGGCTGTTGGCTGTGAAGAACCTGACACAATGTGTATGTTTGAGAAGTGTGGGAAGACTTTGTAACTATTGGCCGGAAAGCAAGCTGTTGACATTTGAAGCAGAGCTTCAGGGCCATTTTAGTGGAGGCCCGGAGAGAAACATTGGCTGCAAAAAGATTGTGGTTTCCAGGGGAAAAAAAGATTATGGCACAGCAACCGGATAATTTTGCTAAAGGTCTGGCAGGCAGTTTGCCCACAGCCCAAGTGCTTGCCTGATGCCTAAGTTGAAAAGCAGTGGACTGATGTCTTTGCGCTCGCGGATATTTTCAAGACAGCCTAGTTGTGAATATGGTGGTGTGGCTTTTAATGTGAATATTATCAGATCTACAGTGTGAAAAAGACAGATGGGCCAGAAGAAATGCAGAAATGCTACATTTTTGGATCTGAAAACTGAACTAGGAAGATTAAAGGGGTGGCCATGGCATGTGAAGGAAGGCTCCTTATAAGGAATAAAAGCTCTGAAGAGAGGCCTGGAGATTAAAGTAAACAAAAGAATCAGTACCTTAAGGAAAGACCACACCCACAACCATCCAATTACAAGAAATCACAGGCAGAGAAAAGTGAATGTGTTGCAAGTAGGTAAATGGGCCCAGTCCTTCGAATAATTGCAAGCCAACTCAGATTTCAGTTCACTGGTGTTGAGCTTTAGAGCATGAAGTTCGCAGAGTGAAGGGGTGCATCAGTTTTCTTCCTCACGGTTGCAGAGAGCCAAAGAGGCCAGGAAGAGTACAGCAGGGGTGTCCCCTGAATAAGAAGCCCCGATAGCCATTGTGTGAAGATGTGAATGTGAAGCCTGTGTGGGCATCGGAGACCCCAAGTAGACTTTCGAGATGCCAGAACTGTGAGAATTTGCCAAGGAGAGCTGCATAAGGAGTGTACCAGCCTAAAAAAGAGATGTATGTTGCAAGCAAAGCTGGAAGAGCTGAGTCATCTAAGCCCTTTGAAGTAAGGTCCCAGAAGTTGCATGTGAGCTACAGGACTGGTGCGTTGCCCTGCGAGTTTTCAGTCTGTTTTGGTCCAGTGTTTTCCTCACTATGCCTCTATTTCTCTCCCTTTGGATGGGAATGTGTATTCAGATCCAACGTATGTTGGGAGTTTGTAGATTTGTTCTTTTGATTTTACAGGCGCTTTACAGTTTGCGATAAACATGGCCTTGAGTCTCAGAAGAGACTTTGGACTGTAGACTTTTGAATGGCATTGAAACTGGTAAAGACTATGGGGACTTTTAAGGTTGGACTAAATGCATTTTGCATTTTATATGGTCAGGAGCCTATGGGGGCCAGGGAGTGGAATGTGGTGGTTTGCATGAGTGTCCCCCATAGGCTGTAAGTATTCAGACATTTGTCTCCAGTTGGTGGCGCTGTTTTTGGAGGTCTTAGAAGGTGTGGCCATGCTGGGGGAAGTGTGTCACTGGGGGAAGGCTTAGTGAGTTTTAACAAGCCTCTGTGGTCTACAGTTGCCCTCTCTTTTTCCTGTGTTCTTTGCGAGATGTGACCCTTGGTTTGCTGCTCCAGATCCATTCGCCATGCCTTCTGCCACAATGGACTCTATTTCCCTGGAACCACCAATCATAAGTTCAAACAAACTCTTCCTTTTATAAGTTCCTTGGTCATGGTGCTTTATCACAGCAACAGAAAACTGACTAATACACCAGTACAGGAAGATCAAGACAGGACATGGTGCTTGCTGGACCTCATTTAGTGACCATGGGAAGGGCAAACTCCAGTGTGGAGCAAAAGGGAAGAACTGATGGTTGTTTGGGCTTGCCAAGGAGGAGCCTTCAAGCATGACATCTTTCAGCCTAATAAAGAAAAAAAAATCATAAGCCGAAGACGCTAAAACCTATGATATATGTGGCATGCATATATGCATATTTTGGACTGATGCAAATTGGAAGGAATAACAACAACAAGACTAGGTCAAAAACCTGACTGAAATGGTGAACTTCTGTTTGAAATAGTAAATTTCTGCATCGAAAATTTTAAGAGAGACTGAAAAAAAAAGATGTAAAACATGTTTGGCAGAATTCATGAGCTCTGGTGGGTGGGGGAGCAAGGAAATGGCATGGGTCTATGTTTGATTGGTAATTTTGTGTGAAATGCACAAAGCTTCAATAAAAATTGGTGCTGAAAAAGAAAATAATCTTCTCTTATGCCTATGTCTTGTAGGTTGCTGCCAACATTTTCTTCTATCACCTTCAGAATTAGGGTTTTCACGTTGAACCCTATAATCCATTTTTATTTGATTTTTGTACAGGGTGAGAAGTAGCAGTTTAGTTTTATTCTTCTACAAGTGGTGGTCCAGTTTTGCCAACACCATTTGCTGAAGATGCTCTTTCCTCCATTGAGTCTTCTTGGCCCCTTTGTCAAATGGGGCTGAAAGAAGAGGTGGCTGAAATTGTGTATGTTCAAGTTTAGATCTTAAATTTTATTCCATTGGTCAACAGGTTTGTTTTTGTGCCAGTACCAGGCTGTCTTTACGGCTATAGCCCTGTAATATATTTTGAAGTCTTGTAAAGTGATCCCCTCTGTATTGCACTTTTTGCTCAGGGCTGCTTTAGCTAGTTCAGGGTCTTTTGTTTTTCCATATGAATTTAAGGATTGTTTTTCCAAGTCTGTGAAGAAACTCATGAGGATTTTAATTGGGATTTCATTGAATCTGTATATTAATTTGTGTAGAATGGACATTTTTACTATATTACTTTTTCCAATCCATGTGCATTGGAGGTCTTTCCATCTTCTGATGTCTTCTTCAATCTCCTTCTTCATGGGTTTCAAATTTTCATTATAGAGATCTTTGGTGTCTTTGGTTAGGTTTCTTCCCAGTTATTTTATTGTTTTTGATGTTATTGTGAATGAGAAGGTGTCCTTATGTTCCTTCTTCATTTGCTTGTTGTTGGTATAAAGAATGGCTACTGGTTTTTCTAGGTTAAATTTGTATCCTGCCACTTCACTGAAATGCTTAAATCATTTCTAGGGGTTTTCTAGTGGAGTTTTTATCATCCCTTAGGTAAACTATCATATCATCTGCAAAAAGGGATAGTTTGACCCCCTCTTTTAAAATTGGTACTCTTTTTAATTTCTCTTTCTTTTCTTATTACCCTAGCAAGAGTTTCAAGCATTCTATTGAAGAGGAGAGGTGATAGAAGGCAGCCTTGCTGGGTTCCTGCCTTTAAGGGGAATGCTTCTAAGTTTTCTCTATTTAGGATGATCTTGGCAGTAGATTTGTTGTATATGGCTTTGATAATGATGAGAAATGATCCTTTCAGTTCAGTTCCTTCTAGGACTTTAAGCATGAAAGGATTCTGGATCTTGCAGAAGGCTTTTTTCCATCAATTGAGATGATTGTGTGGTTTTTGTCTTTCAATCCATTTATGTGTTTTATGATATTAATTGATTTATGTATCTTGAACCATCCCTTCATTATTGGTATGAATCCAACTTCGTTATGATGGGTCATCTTCTTCATATACGTCTGTATGTGGTTTGCAAGTATTTTGTTGAGAATTTTTGCCTTAATGAGATAGGTCTATAGTTTTCTTTCTTGGTTGTATCTTTGCCTGGTTTTGGTATTACAGTGATGCTGGTTTCATAGAAGGAATTTGGGCGATTCCCCTCTCCTTGTATCTTTCTGAACAGTTTGAGTAGAATGGCTGTAATTCTTCTTTAAATATTCTATAGAACTCTGCCATGTAACCATCTGGGCTTGGGCTTTCTTTAGTTGGGAGGTTTTTTTATTACATTTTCTCTTTTCAGCTGTCCTGGAACTTGCTCTGTAGACCAGGCTGGCCTTGAACTCACAAAGATCTGCCTGCCTCTGCCTCCCAAGTGCTAGGATTAAAGGCATACACCACCATGCCTGGCTTATTACATTTTCAATATCCTCCAACATTATGTTTAGCACACCCTTTCCTAGCTGCACCCCTCCCGATAGCCCACCGAAGGGCTTCATGCATTTTGTCATATATGTTAAAGCCTATCAAGTTAAGTTTGTTCTCTCAGTGTGAGTTCATTCATTGGAGCTTGATTAGCCTCTCTAGCATCACTCCCTTAAAAAAGATCAATTCTCCGCTGGGCATGGTGGTGCACACCTTTAATCCTAGCACTTGGGAGGCAGAGGCAGGTGGATCTTTGTGAGTTCAAGGCCAGCTTGGTCTACAGAGTGAGTTCCAGGACAGCCGGGGCTACAGGGAGACCCTGTCTCGAAAAGACAAAAAAACAATCAATTCTCCCTCACTCAGCAGTGACCAGCTGCCAATAGTTCCTCACAAAGGAAGTTGGGTCTGCTGCCCAATTCCTCTCATTCTTTGCTGGTTCTTGCCTGACTGAGTTTGCATGGCTCTTGTGCATGCTGTCACAGATGCTGTAAGTTCATATGAGCAAGGTTGTAGGCACCTACCAGATTGTTTCTTTATGGTCATGTACCACTCTTGGCTCTTGCAATTTTTCCACTCCATCTTCCACAATGGTCCCTGAGCCTTAGGTGGGTGAAGTTTGATATAGGAGCCCTTTCCAGGGACCCACACTCTGCAGTCTCTTATTCTCTACATTTTGGTCAGTTGTTCCTTTTTAAAGTAATTAATCTTTAGCATAGACACATGTTTGGATATGTTAATCCATGAATTACAATTTTCCCCCCTGTTAAATATGACAGGGTCTTACTGTGGCTTATAACATCTAACCTGTAGAGGATGTAAGCTTGTGGCATCAGCCATGGGTTATTTCTCCAAGGGGAGAGCCAATAGCCAATTAGATTTGGGATATACAGGCACATGGCTGCCTCTGCTGCACAGTATTTCCAGGCAGGTGAGGTGTAGCTGGTGCTGACGGTGGAGTCTTGCTTGACTCAGGGAGACCCATATTTGCTTTATTGGTTTAGTGGCCTTTGGTAACACTCTCTGGCATTCCAGAGGCCATCTGTACACTTGCATGTGTGGTCTCAATACATCCCTCCCATGTTAACGTCAGGTCTTCGGCAGCAGGGTCTTATTGCCTCTCCTCCTGTAGGTATCCCGCTAAAGTAACCTACCATAACTATTGGTGCTGCTTAAATACCTATATATCTAATTGCTTGTTCTTCATTAGTAGGATCGAAAGGTTATTCCTGGACAGACTGTCAGCCCATGAAAGGAAACAGCCAGAATTGACCAGAGTCCAAGTCAACAGCTCCAGAGAGAGTGGACTGTTTTACCTCTCATCCACCTGTGCCCCTTTTCTAAGCCTAGGGAACAACCTGCGGAAGAGGGGGCGTGGTAGAATGTAAGGGCTGCGATTGGGGTGAATGGTGAAACTACAGCAATGTAGTCTGGACACTCATTTGATCAACTTGATTGAACAAACAACCTGTCACCCCCCACTGGATGGTGGGGCTGTAGGTGTTTGGGCACAACAGCCTGCAGATAGGTTTTGCATGAAGGATACTTGTACTCATGGATTATCACTTATAGCTAAAAATGAAAAAAAAAACTGAGAGAAAGATGCAGGACAGTTATGGCGGAATGCATGATCTGGGATGGGGTGGGGAGGGGAGGGAAAGGGAAATAAGCCTGAACTGAATTGGAAAAAATGTATGAAATGCACAAAGCATCAATAAAAATTAATTTAAAAAAATAAAGTAATTAATCTTTCTTGTTTCTTTGAATGATTCATAATTTTCCATTGGACACTAGATATCTTCAAAAACAGTTAATCAGCTCTGGGCACTGGAACACCTCTTTCAAGGATTTGGTGTAATCATTTGTTTGACGATGATAGGATTATTTTAATGAAATACATCCTCCTGCATCCCAATGTGAAGCTCTGCTATTATGTCTCAGAGGGCGCAGGCCAGGATGACAAGGTTTGCTGAGATTGTATTTAACTTCTTTTTCCATGACTACATTCAAATGTTAAGCTCCTCCAGTTTCCAACTGAGGACTCTTTCATTTCAGGCATGCCTTACTGCCACTTGCTTCCTAGAATAATCTAACGAAGGCTGAGTCTTAAGATTTAAGACTTGGTCTGATTCCAGGAGGTTTCTTCTCAGCCTTTGCTCTCCATTAGCCTTGCTGACCTGCAGTTTCAGTTACATTTCCAACAAGTTTCCATATCTCTCCAAACTCATTGCCTTTTTTCACTTGCAAATGAGGCCAGTTCTTTAAATTAGGAGTTTGGGACTTTCTGTTTTATAATCTATGGTGCACGCCTTTAATCCCAGCACTTGGGGGGCAGGGGCAGTCAGATCTCCGTGAGTTCAAGGCCAGCCTGATCTACATCATGACGTCCAGGCCAGCTGGGACTAAAGGGAGACCCTGTCTCAAAAAGACCAAAAAAATTACCCATAATCTATTTCTCCCCCTGCAGAAAAAAAAATCTTTAAACCATAACTGTTGGCCTTAGGATACAGAGAATGGCACACTGGGTTGACATTTACTTTATGAGTTAAATGTTTGGTAGTTAGGAATGCAGTAATAGCCCTAGGTCCCCTTGCTTCATCATTTGTCTATGGGTCCTGGCAAGGATGTGTAGGCTCAATTTGGAGCCTTCCTTTCATAGTTGGGAACAGACAGAACATGTAATTTCCAACCTTTTGCCATATTTATTTGGATCCTAATAACTATTGGTGGCTGGAGATAGAATAAGAAATAATTAAATCCTAGCTTCCTTAGGGAGATGTCTCTCAACGGGAAACTGGAGAGAGAAGAAATTTTACAGTTCAGGCTGTCTTTGTATGAATTCTGCTGATCTGAGACAGGAAAAAACGTACCAGTCTTGATTCAAGCATTACATTGTACTAAATTTAATGTATTTCCCAATAAATATTCTTCATTTTCTGCATAATTTTAGAACAATTTCATGAGCTTTTAAAAATATTTTTATTGAGCTTTTGTACATTTCATACAACAGTTCTTAATCGAATTTAGAACACCTCCCCCATACACACACACACACACACACACACACACACACACCGGACCTCATGCATGTTGACATACATGGTAAGTCTTATCTGGTCAAGCATTTGTACCCAGATGTCCTTTAGTACAATTTCAACACTGGAGTTTATTCTGCCCATCTATACATCTTAAAGAATGTCTATCCTCTGTCAACCAGTAGTAATCAGTCTCTAGTTGTTCCCAGGATAGGGCCAAACCACCACCCATTTCCCTGACTCCATTCTGGGCCCTTGTCTGATTGAGTTGGTATGGGGCTTGTACTGGAAAAAAATTATGAGATATTTTAAGTGGTTGTTTTAAAAATATTTTCACCATTTACGCTGCTGAGCAGATCCATGACCTTCATTTTATCATGCCAAAACTAGAATTCTGGAAGTTGTTATTAAAACTTGTTTGTATTCCTATCATATGACTTATCCATTCCACATCTGATTATATGTCCAAGAGGAAAAGACATATATATTCAAAAACACATATTTAAATGCTGCCTACAACCTTATTTGATTTTTTTGGTTTATTGAAATTTCTTTTTGAGGCAGGATCTCACTATGTAACACAGGATGGCTTTGATCTTGCAATCTTTCTGTCACAGCCTCTCACATGTCAGCACATCCAGCTTCTTATTTATGATACTTCAATCCAGGTACAATGGCATAGTCCTGTAATTATAGTACTCAGGAGGCTGAGGTGGGAGGATTGTGACCTCAAGCCAGCCTGGGTTTCATAATAAGGTCTTGCCTCAAAAAGACATCATAATCTTCCAAACAAAAAAATAAGTCAAGTATCTATTAGGAGGTAGACAGATAATTGTAGTGTGATATATATGTATACTAGAACATTACACAACACTAAAATAGAGCAAACATGTATGTGGGTACCGTGTAAATGTGGATGACAGAAGTTGACACTGAGTGAACTCCTCTATCACATTCCACTTAGTCTACAGAAATAGTCTCTCACAAAACCTAGAGCTCAGCATTTCACTAGACTGGCTAGCCAGCATTCTATAGGATTCTTCACTCACCCAACACTGGGATTGGAGGCACATGCTGTAGGAAGCTTTTCTCTTTATGGCAAACAGGGCCTACCACGTGGCCCTGCTAAGAGGGATGGAGACACACACCCCCCTTTGTGGACACTGTGGGGAGCTGGGCCCTCTGTGCAGATACCAGCTGGCTACTTCCCACAGCCCAACCTAAGTGGTAACTCCATCTTGGGCTCTTAGCCTGGACCCACGAGACTCGTGTTCCACTCTTGGCCATGACTTCCCACCTGCCCAGAGCCAGGACAGGAATTTCACTCACAACACCAGCTACCCAGGTTGGTGGTCCATAAAGGGAACCTTTTTCTTGCCCACTGGAACTCAGGCCTACCTTAGCCTGTATGCACAATAATTAATTTTTAATAAAAATTAATTATTGCAGCCGGGCATGGTGGCACACGCCTTTAGTCCTAGCACTTGGGAGGCAGAGGCAGGTGGACCTTTGTAAGTTCAAGGCCAACCTGGTCTACAGAGTGAGTTCCAGGACAGCTGGGGCTACAGGGAGACCCTGTCTCGAAAAAGACAAAAAAAATTAATTATTGCTGGGAACTCGGTGATGATGTTAATATGGAATTCGATTTACTGGTTGCCACAGCTTGCTTTTATAAACCAAATGACATCAGTTCCAAGGACCAATCATGAGCCTGCCAACCCTGCACCACTGCACACCTTGCTCCACCCAGCATCACACACCTAAGCCATGCCATGCTGCTTGCTCCTCCCTGGGACAGAGTCAGACTCTTGGCCATGAGGTTCTAGTTGGAAATCGAGCCCGCAATTCAAACTGGATTTCCCACATTTCCCACTGTTTTTAATTTTTGAGAGACAGACAAGCTCATGAGAAGCTGGCATCTATAAGGGGATCTGTTTTTAAATACATGATCACTCAAACCTATATTGAGTGCTGGGTGGAGACTGGGCAAACCTAAGATATTTCTTTTATACCCAAACCACTTTGCAAACAGCTATGCCTCAAACTTATACAGCCCAAGATCTCCATTGTCCAGTTGGAGGGGCTTGCATGTACAAGCATGTTGATCAAATAAGAGTCCAGTCTATATTGCTATAGTTCTACAATTCACCCAATTGCAGCCCTTACATTCTACCACACCCCCTCTTCCACAGGTTGTTCCCTAGGCTTTAGAAAAGGGGCACAAATGGGCAAGAGGCAAAACAGTCTTTCTCTGGAGATGTCATTCTGGACTCTGATCAGTTCAGGCTGTTTCCTTTCATGGGTTGGCAGTTTATCTAGGAATATCTTTTAATTCTAATAATGAAACACAAGCAATTAGAAATACAGGAATTTAAACAGCAATAATTATTATGGCAAGTTACATAGTGGGCATAGACACAGATGTTTGATGGTATGATAATCCATGAACTATAGCTTTTCTGTAAAAGATGACAAGGTCTTACTGTGGCTTATAACATTTCCTAACCACTAGAGGATGTAAGATTGTGGCATCAGCCAAGAATTATTCATCCAAGGAGAGAGCTAATAGCCAATTAGATTTGGGATGTACAGACACATGGCTGCCACTGTTGCACAGTGTTTCCAGGCAGGGGAGGTATAGCTGATGCTGACGGAGGAGACTTGCTTGACTCATGAGAACAGTATTTTGCTTTATTGATTTAGTGTACTTTGGTAATGCTCTCTGGCATTTCAGAGGCCATCTATATACTTGTAAGTGTGGTCTCAAAACATTTTTTTCATGTTTACAACAGGTCTTCGACAACAGGGGCCTTACCACCTCTCTTCCTGCAGGTATCTCAGTTATAGGCAAAAAGCCTTTACCTTTTAGGGGCTTAGATCCCCTAGCCAACATCTCCTTGGCAGAATAATCCACTGCTGATGTCAGAGCTCTCCTGTATTAATATGTTTTGCTTAATTACACAGCTTATAAAGACTTTACTATTTGCCCTTGAATGGAGAATATATTTTCACAGTTCTTATGTCTATCAGTCAATTAAAGAAAACAGTTTCTTCTCATGCTTTTGCAAAAAAAGAAAAGAAAGAAAACATTCCTGTTTTATAAGAAATTGTCACTATAACAGTTGGCTCTAATTTACAGTTGGCGAATGACTTAATTACCATTATGTTTTTCTTTGTTCTATGAAAAGGAGATAAGAAATCTCTCATATTAAAACTTTGTGGCACCTGGAAGGTAACTTCATTAGGACACATTATAAACAGTTATTACAAATAGGATCCACAGAAGTGTTTGATGCCTGCAGCTCAGGGAGTCTGAGGCTTTTCTTCCTTAATATTCAGATGGGCGAACTTCTCTGCTGGTATTTCTTGGTACATTCTGCACAATGCAAAGCTGTATCTTTTCTTTCTCAGCCATTAAGTTGGTGATGTTTTGACCAGTGAGAACATGCAAACCTTTTCACATAGTTTTAAGATTTTTAAATTGAAAAATTTGACAAAAAGTTTAATATATAACCGTATCACCCCCCTTTTTTATTTTAGGTTTCTATTTTTTGACCCATGAATCTCAAAAAGGCAGTTGTACTACACATACCTATAGGCAGGAATCAAGGTGTAAATTTTCATTAAATTTACCAAAGCTGTTTATCATTGACTGTATGTTAATTTGGGAAGTAAACTTAATTTCCTTAGTTAAATTATCATACAGGTAAAAGAAAATGTTACAAGGTGATACTGTACAACACAAAATTTATAGAAAACATTTGTGTGCATTAACCCCAAAGTTGTTGATATACAAATTGTTAAGTAAAACAAATGTGGACAACAATTTATATTTCCAATTAGCTTAAATGTATAACCATTTTTATTAAAACTCTTTTAACCAATGTTGTTTAATATAGACATTTTTACTTTTACTAAGTCCTAAAATACCATATAATATGTAGGAAAGTTTCAGCAAATCTGGATACCTGTTAATCACACATCAATTAAATGTTCCTTAAAATTGAACTGTAGCTTCGCTGGATTGGGGCATCTGTTGCTTCCCCAGCCTTCCCAGGTGGTGGGTATTCAGAGAAACTGTGAGAGGAGCGCTTCCTCTCCATGAACTTGCCTTCTAGAGGTTTTGAAATGGGCTTGGAACCTGCCCTGCAGCCTGGGCTCCGGCCCCTAGGAGAAGTCTGAGCTTCAGCCTCCTGGCCACAGTTCAGGTGGTGAAGGTCACAGAGGCTGAGAGGAAGAGCCTGCAGGTGGAGCAAGCTCAAGCCTTTTGCTGCCAGACTTCTAAAAAGTTACATCTTTGCACAGGCTGGCTTGGGTTGTAGAAGCAACTACCTAGGAATTAATCTACCAACATTGCCTTGCATGGAAGCTTGTGAAAAGCCAGCCACAGTCTAAATGTGTTTTTATTTTTTTTTTATTAATTTTATTTATTTACGTATGTGTATGAATGTACTGTCTGCATGCAAGTTTGTGCACCCGTGTCATGCAATGCCGTGGAAGTCAGAAGAGGGTGTCGGATTCCCCTGGAACTGGAGTTCTCCTGGAATTGGAGTTTCAGACGGTTCTTGGCCGCCATGTGGGTGCTGGGGATCGAACCTGGGTCCTCTGCAAGAGCGGTCGGCGCTCTCAACCACTAGGCCATCTCTCCAGCCCCCAAATGTGTTTTTAAAAAGGGTCCTCCTTAATATTTTTTCTGTAAATAGTGTTAAAAAGTGTATAATAGTACTTAATTCTGCTAAAGTTTCTTTTTGTCTGCTAAACTTCCCCCAAAATATCTTCTAAAGGCCAGTCTTCTGTGATGCAAACTGAGCTTGTAAACTCCAGGCTTGTAGAGCTGGGCATAGTGGCCCAGGCCTTTAATCCAAGCGGGTGTCTGTGAGCTTGGGGCTGGCTTAGTCTACAGAGTGACCTCCTGGCTGGCTCTGACTCTGAGGAAGACATGCCTTGAAAACACCAAAGGCAAAATATGAAGTTGTTACATTTTTCAGTTTGTAGCTGTTTGTAAATACTCTGGTTAATATAGTCCAATGTTCGTTCTGTGCCCCTCTCCTGATCCAGAAACAGTGAATAGCTGGTGGGGGAAGGGCTGGATTTACAGTATTCTGTGTGTGACTGGGAAGCATAAAGCCTCAGGCACTATTGCCTAGGAGCAGTGGTTCATCTTTCATTGAGTTTTGAAGGTGCAGCTTTGATTCCAATACTCAGTAGACAGATGGTAGACCTCTGTGAAGACTCAAACCCAACCTTAATTGTGTAATTTATCTTTTCTCTTTGAACATAAGACAATAATGTAATTTTCTTCCCACAGATTGATCTCACGACCTTTTTTCAATCATACATATGTTTGTGTATGCTTGTATGTATGTGTGCACATACACATGTGTGTATGGATGTATGAGTATTTTGTTTTAACCCCTATAGCTTTCTAAACTCCTGTGTTTTAAAAGGTCAATTATAATTCACTTTACAGATTCAACCTATACAAAACTTGATTTATACTTTTTGTTGTTAATAATTTTTAATTGGATTTATGTAAATGTTAATATGCATTTGTACAATTCTGAAAAGCCTCTGAACTGGAACTGGCACAATAATTAATAAAAAGACCGCCCAGGAACTTTGTGATGACGTTAATATGGAATTCGATTTACTGGTTGCCACAGCTTGCTTTTATAAACCAAATGATGTCAGTTCCCAGGACCAATCAGGAACCCCCCAACCCCGTGCCACTGCACACCTTCCTCCACCCAGTATAGCACACCTAAGCCATGCCATATTGCTTTCTCCTCCCTGGGGCAGAGCCAGACTCTTGGCTATGGGGTGCTAGTTGGAAATCCAGCCCGCAATTCAAGCTGGATTTCCCACAACATGCCACCATCTCTGTCTTTTTACATGGATCGATTCTGAAGAGCCAAACTCAATTCCTCATGCTTATACAGCAAGCACTTTGATACACACAACAACATGGCTGAATCTCAAAATAAGTATACTTAACAAAAATGTGTGCCGAAAATAGATATGTTATTTCTTTTCTATACACTTCTAGAAAAATGTAAACTAATCCACAGTAGAAGAAAGTACTGGTGAAGTAGCTTGTTGGGAGGGATTACAGGTAGTAGTGATTATTATAAAACTTCAGGGTATGGACATGCTCATTATCTTCATTATGGTGATCAAAACATCAAATGTGGGACTTCAAATATGAGAAGCTTGTTGTATGCTATATGTCAATTAAGCTGTTAAAAAACTATGTGGCCAGCAGATCACCCATGCTAACTCGATCAGACAAGTGCTCAGAGTGGAGCCAGGGAAATGGGTAGGAACTACTGGAGACTGATTACTACTGGCTGGGGAAGAGTAGATTTTCTTAAGATCTCTAGATAGGCCAAATAAACCCCAGTGGATGAATTTGTACTGAGGGACGTCTGAGTACAAATGTTTCACTGGATGGGACTTAACAGGTATGGCAGAGTGCAGGAGACCCAGTGGGTATGGGGTGTGGGTATGGATAAAGGAAGGAGTCCAAATTTGATTAAGAACTGTTGTATGAAACGTACACTAAGCCAGGCATGGTAGCACAGTCTTTAATCCCAGCACTCTGGGGCAGAGGCAAGTGGATCTCTGTGAGTTCAAGGCCAGCCTGGTCTACATAGCTCCAGGCCAGCTGGGGCTACAGGGAGACTCTGTCTCAAAAAGACAAAATAAAGGCTCAATAAAAATAATTTTCTTAAGATAAAAAAATATGTGGGACTGGAGAGGTAGCTCAGTGAGCAAAGTGCTTGCTGTATAAACATGAGAAAATGAGTTTAGCTCTTCAGAACCCATCCATTTAAAAAGACAGACATGGTGGCATGTACCTCCAATAGGTGAATCATATAGAATGCTGGCTAGCCAGTCTAGTGAAATGCTGAGCTTCAGGTCTGGTGAGAGACTATTTCTATAAACTAAGTGGAATGTGATAGAGGAGTTCACCGAGTGTCAACTTCTGTCTTCAATATTTACACAGTACCCATGTACATATCACACACACACACACACACACACTCACACATTTTTTTCTGCTTTCTCTTCCTAAGTATCTCTGGTCCTCCTGAATATCAAGGTGACTTTGCTTTCCCATACCAGAAGCAGCATCTCACTTCAGGGTTTCTTTTCCTCCCTAACCCAGTAATTCAGCTTTGTTTTGGATCCATTTGATTTCATTCTTTTGTTCATTTATTTATACATTAAAAAACATTTGTTGGACATTTGCTTAATGCTACATGCTATGCTAAATTCTAGAAATAGGAAAATGGTTTCTGTTGCCAAGGAATGCCTTGTCTACTATCATAGCAAGAACATATTGAAACATTTCTGGAAGCCTTAAATAACACAGAAGTTTATTCAAAGCACAAAAGGGTACAAAGAAGGAAACAGCAGTAGAGATTTGGGGGATTCTTTTTCTGTGACTTATTCTGTCACTGTAATGTGGTAGCCTTAGCCTGATTTCCCTCTGTAGGCATTATCTTTCTCTACTCTGTGTTATTTCAATGAGATTATAAGTGTCTTTCTATAAAAAAAAAGTAAATATGGATGAATGAATGAAATTAAGATGGGCACCGAGATCTTTCTCCATATATTTTGAGTATTTGTAAATTTTAAGAATGGAAAACAGATACAGTTCAGTCAATTTGAAACAGTGTCCTGGATCACATGTTCATATTATGTTGTCTGTTCTATCCTGATGAGATTCTGGGACTGTCCTGAATCTTGTACATTATTATGTCTCTTATTTTCTTTTTTTCCATTTTTTAAAATTTTTTTAACAATAAGTAATAAGTTATGAGTACAAACATCCTTCATGTAAAACCAATTTGCAAGCAGCTATGCCCAAACCCACACAGCCCAAGGCTCCTACCATCCAGCTGGTGGGACTTATATGTACAATCTTGTTGATCAAATAAGTGTGCAGACTATGTTGCTGTAGTTTCACCATTCACCCAAATCGCAGCCCTAACATTCTATCATGCCCCCTCTTCCACAGATTGTTCCCTAGGCTTAAAAAAGGGGCACAGGTGGACGAGAAGCAAAACAGTCTACTTTCTATGGAGATATCATTTTGGACTCTGATCAGTTCTGGCTGTTTCCTTTCATGGGTTGACAGTTTGTCCAGGAATAACCTTTCAATCCTACTAATGACGCCCAAGGAATTAGATATATAGAAATTTAAACATTGCTAATTACTATGGTAGGTTACTTTGGTATAGACACAGATGTTTGGATGGTATGCTAATCCATGAATTATATTTTTTTCTGTAAAAGATGAGAAGGTCTTACTGTGGCTTATAACTTCTCCTAAACACTAGAGGATGTAAGCTTGTGGCATCAGCCGTGAATTATTCCTCCAAGGAGAGAGCTGACAGCCAATTAGATTTGGGATATACAGACATGTGGCTGCCACTGCTGCACAGTATTTCCAGGCAGGTGAGGTGTAGCTGATGCTGACAGAGGAGTCTTGCTTGACTCAAGGAGACCAATTTTTGCTTTATTGGTTTAGTGGCCTTTGGTAACACTCTCTGGCATTCCAGAGACCAACTGTACACTTGCAAGTGCGGTCTCAATACATCTTTCCCATGCTCACATCAAGTCTTTGACAGCAGGGCCTTATTGCCTCTCTTCTTGCAGGTATCCCAGTTTATAGGCAAGAAGCCTTTACCTTTGTGGGTGGAGGGCTTGAATCCACTGGCCAACATCTCCTTGGCAGAATAATCCATTGCTGATATAAGAGCTCTCCTGTATTAATATATTTTGCTTAAATGCACAGCTTAAAAAGACTTTAGTATTATATTTGGCTCTGAATAGAGAATAATCCTTTGCACATTTCCTATGTCTATTAGTCAATTAAAGAAAGCAGTTATACCCATTTTGTAAGAGATAACCTCTATAACAGTTGGCTCTAAGTTATTAGAGAATGACTTCATTACCATCATGTATTTCTTTGTTGTATGAAGAGGAGGTAAGGTCTCTCATATTAAAAATTTGCAGCCCCTCGAAGGTAAGGTTCATTAGGACTCATTATAAACAGTCGTTACAAATAGGATCCACAGAGATGTTTGATGTCTGTAGCAGTCTGAGGCATTTCTTCCTTTTAATGCTTAGATGGGCCAACTTCTCTGCTGGTATTTCTTGGTACATCCTGCACAAAGCAAAGCTGGATCTTTTCTTTCTCAGCCATTAAGTTGGTGACGTTTTGACCTGTGGGAACATACAAATCTTTACCCAAAGTTAGTTTTAATATTTAAATTGAAAATTTGACAAAAAGGTATAATATATAACTGTATCCCCCTTTTTTATTTTAGGTTTTTATTTTTTGACCCTGAGTCTCAAAAGGCAGTTGTAGTACACATACCTATAGGCAGGAATCAAGGTGTAAATTTCATTAAATTTACCCAAGCTGTTTTGGGTGACTGTATGTTGTTAATTAGGGAAGCAAGCTTAATTACCTAAGTTAAATTATCTTACAGATAAAAGAGAATGTTACAAGATGATACCGTATAACACAGAAATTTTAGAGAACATTTGTATACGTTAATCCCAAGGTTATTGTTATACAGATTTTGAGTAAAACAAATGTGGACAGCAATTTATATTTCCACTTATCTTAGATGTATTACCATTTTAATTAAAACCTTTAAAACAATGTTGTTTAATATAGATATTTTTACTTTTACTGAGTCCTAAAATACCATGTAGTTTGTAGATAAAGTTTGGGCAAAATTGGATACTTGTTAAACTCACATCAATTGAATTTACATTAATCGAATATAGACAATTGTCCCTCTCCCAACCCTCCAACACCTCCAGTTTCACAATTTCAGTCAGTTTTTGAATCAGTCTTTCTGTTGTTGTTCTTTCTAATATGCATCCCTCCACACAAGAAATATTTACAACTGGGTTATTGATGCTAGCATCCACAGAAGAGGGATACCATTTGTTGTTTTTCTTTCTGGGTTCACTTAACACAATATCTTCTAGCTCCATCCATTTACTTGCAAAGTTCATGAGGTTATCTTTACTGCTGCATTGAACTCCATTGTGTACCTGTACCACATTTTCTCTATCCACTCATCAGTTGAGGGACATTTGGGTTGGTTCTAGCTTTTTGCTATTGTGAACAGAGCTGCAATAAATATAGCTGGGCATGTATTTCTGCAGTAAGATGAGTCTTGTGGGTATATACCCAGGAGTGGTATGACTGGGTCAAATGGCAGGCTCATTTTGAGTCTTCTAAGGGTTCTCCACACTGCTTTCCATAGTGGCTGTACAAGTTTACATTCCCACCAGCAATGGATGAGTGTTCCCCTTTCCCCACAACCTCTCCAGCACTTGGTATCATTCATGTTCCTGATCCTAGCCAGTCTTATTGGAGTAAGGTGATATCTCAGAGTGGTTTTAATTTGCATTTCCTTAATTATCAGAGATGTTGAACACTTCTTAAGATGTTTCTCGGCCATCTCTAACTCCTCCTCTGTGAAGTCTCTATTCAGATCTTTGCTCCATCTTTTGAATGATTCATTTGTTTTCTTTCTTCTTTGTTTTTTGAGTAGCTTGTATACTCTGGAAATTAATGCTTTGTCAGATGTATCTGCTGTGAAGGTTTCCTCCCACTCTGTGGGTCTTCTCCTCACTTCCTTTATTGCTTCCTTTGATGTACAGAAGCTTTTGAGTTTAATGAGGTCCCATTTGTCAATTGTCGATCTTATTTCTTGTGCAGCTGCTGTCTGATTTAGGAAGTCTTTTCCTACACCTATGTCTTGTAGTCTGCTGCCAAGCTTCTCTTCTATCACCTCCAGAGTTTGGGGTTTCACGTTGAGGTCTTTGGTCCATCTGGAGTTGACCTTTGTACAAGGTGAGAGGTAGGGGTTTAATTTCATTCTTCTACAAGTGGTGATCCAGTTTTGCCAGCACCACTTGCTGAAGATGCTGTCTTTCTTCCATTGTGTCTTCTTGGCCCCCTTGTCAAATATGAGGTGGCTGAAATTGTATGAGCTCAGGTTTGGATCTTCAGTTTTATTCCATTGGTCAACTGGTCTGTTTTTGTGCCAGTACCAGGCTGTCTTTATGACTATAGCCCTATAGTATAGTTTGATGTCTGGTATAGCGATCCCCCCTGTATTGCTCTTTTCACTCAGGGTTGCTTTGGCTATTCGGGGTCTTTTGTTTTTCCAAATGAAATTGAGGATTTTTTTTTCCAGGCCTGTGAAGAAACTCTTGGGGATTCTGATTGGGATCGCATTAAATCTGTACACTAGTTTGGGTAGGATGGACATTTTTACTATATTTATTTTCCCAATCCATGAGCATGGGAGGTTTGTCCATCTTCTGATGTCTTCCTCAATTTCCTTTTTCAGGGGTTTAAAATTTTTGTTGTAGAGATCCTTGGTGTCTTTGGTTAGGTTTGTTCCTAGGTATTTTATTGTTTTTGAGGCTATTGTGAGTGGGAAGGTCTCCTTGTAGTCCTTCTTCAATTGCTTGTTGTTGGTGTACAGAAAGGCTACTGATTTTTCTAGGTTTATTTTGTATCCTGCCACTTTACCAAAGCTCTTAATCGTTTCTAGGAGTTTTCTGGTGGAGTTCTTAGCATCCCTTAGGTAGACAATCATATCATCAGCAAAAAGGGATAGCTTGACTTCCTCTTTTCCAATTAGAACTCCTTTAATTTCCTTTTCTTGCCTTATTGCCCTAGCTAGGGTTTCTAGCACTATATTGAAGAGGAGTGGTGACAGGGGGCAGCCTTGCCGAGTTCCTACCTTTAAGGGGAATGCTTCTGTCATTTCCCCATTTAGGATGATATTGGCTGTGGGTTTTCTGTATATGGCTTTGATTACATTGAGGAATGATCCCTCCAGACCAATTCCCTCCAGGACTTTAAACATGAAAGGGTGCTGGATTTTGTCAAAGGCTTTCTCCGCATCAATTGAGATGATGGTGTGGTTTTTGTCCTTCAGTCCATTGATATGTTTGATGATGTTTATTGATTTTCGTATGTTGAACCATCCCTGCATGTCTGGTATGAATCCAACTTGGTCATGGTGGATGATTTTCTTGATGTGAGTCTGTATGCGATTTGCCAGAATCCTGTTTAGAATTTTGGCATCTGTGTTCATTAGGGAGATGGGTCTATAGTTCTCCTTTTTGGTTGTATCTTTCCCTGGTTTTGGTAGTAGCGTAATGCTGGCTTCATAGAAGGAATTTGGGAGAAGTCCCTCCATTTGTATCCTTCTAAACAATTTAAGTAGTAATGGTTGTAAGTCTTTACGAAATATTTTATAGAATTCTGCCGTGAATCCATCCGGGCCTGGGCATTTTTTGGTTGGGAGGCTACTTATTACATCTTCGATTTCTTCCTGTACTATTGGTCTGTTTAGGCTGTCGATCTCTTCTTGGTTGAGCTTTGGTGATTCCCAGGATTTCAGATATTCATCCATTTCTTCTAGGTTTTCAAACTTAGTAGAATATAAGTTTTTGAAGTAGTCCCGTATGATTGTCTGGATCTTTTCATTGTCTGTTGTGATATTTCCCCTTTCATCACAGATTCTATTGATTTGGAGTTGTTCCCTCTTTCTTTTGGTTAACTGGGCTAGAGGTCTGTCTATCTTGTTTATTCTCTCAAAGAACCAACTTTTGGATTCATTGATTTTTTGTATGGTTTTCTTTGTTTCTATTTCATTGATCTCTGCTCTGATTTTTGTTATTTCTTCTTGTCTGCTCCGTTTAGGGTTCATTTGTTGTTGTCTCTCAAGTATTTTTAGCTGCAGTGTTAGATCGTTCACTTGTGCTCTTTCTGTTTTTTTAATGTGGGCACTTAGAGCTATAAACTTCCCTCTTAGGATTGCTTTAAGAGTGTCCCATAGATTTTGCTGTGTTGTTTTATCATTGTCATTCAGTTCCAGGAATGTTTTTATTTCTTTTTTTATTTCTTCCTTGACCCACTCATTATTCAGGAGAGTGTTGTTTAGTCTCCATGTGTTCCTGTAGGTTGTAGGGTTTATTCTGGTGTTGATATTGAGTTTTATTGCACTGTGGTCTGATAGAATGCATGAGATTATTTCAACCTTTTTATATTTGTTGAGTTTTTCCCTGTGTCCCAGTATATGGTCTATTTTGGAGAATGTTCCATGAGGTGCTGAGTAGAAAGTGTATTCTCTGGTGTTTGGGTGAAATATTCGGTAGATGTCTGTGAGGTCCATTTGGTGTATTGTGTCATTTAGTTCAGATGTCTCTCTGTTTATCCTTTGTCCTGTTGATCTGTCTAGAGGACTTAATGGGGTATTGAAGTCCCCTAGTATTAGTGTGCTGGGGTTAATCTGTGCCTTGAGATCCTGAAGAATTGTCTTTATAAAGTTTGGTGCACTGATGTTTGGTGCATATATATTTATGATTGTGAAATCTTCATCGTCAATTGTTCCTTTAATAAGGATGTAATGGCCCTCTTTGTCTCTTTTGATTTCTTTTGCTTTGAAGTCTATTTTGTCTGATATTAGAATAGCCACACCCGCTTTCTTTTTGGTACCATTTGCTTGGAATACTTTCTTCCATCCCTTCACCTTAAGTTGGTGCCTATCCTTGAAATTGAGATGGGTTTCTTGTAGACAGCATATAGATGGGTTTTGTTTCCTAATCCATTCTCCCAGTCTATGCCTTTTGATTGGGGAGTTTAGCCCATTAATATTTAAGGTTACAATTGAAAGATGGATGTTGCTTCCTTTCACTTTATTATCCATTTGGACTTCTAGCCTTTGATTTTGCTCCTATGGTTATGTTTTTGTTAGTTTCTTTTCCTAGGTGTTTGAGGATTGTTGCTCCTCTCTTCTGCCCTTTGAATTGCTTCAAGTATTTTATGAAGAGTTGGTTTTCCAGACATGTATTCCATCATCTTGTTTATGTCATGGAAGATTTTTCTCTCTCCTTCAAGTATAGTCGACATTTTTGCTGGGTAAAGTATTCTGGGTTGGCATCCATAGTCCCTTAACACAGGGAATGCTTTGCTCCATGTTCTTCTTGCTTTCATGGTTTGAGGCGAGAAGTCAGTTGTAATTCTGATGGGTTTCCCTTTGTATGTGACTTGTTTTTCTTTTGTGGCCCTCAGAATTTTGTCTTTGTTTTGGGCATCTAGCATTTTAACTATGATATGGCGTGGGGTGTTTCTTTTCTGATCTTGTCTATTTGGAGTCCTATGTGCTTCTTGTATTTGTATGGGTTTGTCTATTTTTAGTTTGGGGAAATTTTCATCTATTATTCTGTTGAAGATCTGATCAATACTATTCTCTTGAGATTCTTCTCCTTCCTCTATTCCTATGATGCGGAGGTTTGATCTTTTCATAGTGTCCCATATTTCCTGGTTGTTCCACTTTTGTGTATTTTTTAATTTTTCATATTCTTTATTTGAGCTTTTTAGTTGCTCTGTGTTATCTTTCAGATCTGATATTCTTTGTTCTGCTTCCTCCATTCTATTTCTGAGGCTTTTTCTTTTCCTTTCTTCTTGATTGGATGAGTGTTCTCTTTCCTTTTTCATTTCATCCTGTGATTTCTTTAGTATTTCCATTTCCTTTTTGAGCTTCTCAATCTCTTCTTGGTTGGCTTCCTTTTTCAGTGTTTCTACTTCCTTCTGGAGTTTGTTTTTTTCTCCCCCTAGTTCTTTCTGGAGTTTGTCATTCTCTTCCTTTAGTTCTTTCCGAAGTTTGTCACTGTATCCCTATAGGTACTTTTTGAGTTTTTCATTCTCTCTCCTTAGTTGTCTAACTTCTTTATTTTCTTTAATTTCTCTGGAGAGGTCTGCAATTATTCCTCTAAGATCTGTTTCTTGGGTCACTTCCAGGGGGATCCCACTCTAGCGATCTCCTACAGGGTTGGTAGAGCTTGGTGTGGAATTATCCTGCACCTTTCTCATATTATCCCTTTGCCGTGTCCCTAGCATGAGGGTTTCTCTTTTTTTCTTTTTTTCTTTTTTTTGGCCTGTATTCTGATGCCGATCACAAATGTCTTTTCACTATGTTAGAGGCTGATTTTGCTTGTCTTCTTCTGATGCTTCAGGCTTTCAATTTTGTTTATATATTTGATATTGGAAGTCTAAGTCACTCTTCCCTTCCTGTTTTGAAGGTTCTCCAAAAAAAATCCACTTGGATACTCTCTCATCAATTCCAGTTGGGAGGGGGGTACCTGTCTGGAGTGAGTTCTGGGCTCCCGTGCTTCAGGTGGTCTTAGCAAGACCCAAACCTGAGCACCACGCACAAAGACACAATGGCAGAGCCAGTCCCACCTGGCATCAGCTGCAAAGGGAAGGGCGGCTCCACCCAGACAGCCACCCCCTACAAGGGGTTAGGGTTTAGACCCTTATCCAGAAACCCAAGAGTCAATCTACCCTAAAATCTATCTGTCTGGAGAGAGTTCCAGGCTCCTGTGCTTCAGGTGGTCTTAGCAAGACCCAAACCTGAGCACCCTGCACAAAGACACAATGGCAGTGCCAGACCCACCTGGCAGCAGCTGCAAAGGCAAAAGTCTCTGATCTTCTTATCATGCTGTAATGAGCTTGTAATAATTGTTTTTCTTCAAACAAGCCCAAGTTACTCTCTGTGACTTAAAAAGACAAAAGACAAGCAAGTTACATATCTTCATTGACTTGAATTTGATGATGTTAAAAAAATATGGTTTGGATTGGCCATAGAAAAAGCTAGGTAATAAAAGCTGAGTGAGGTGGCACATGCCATTAATACTAGCAATCGGGAGGCAGAGGCAGGCGGATATTTGTGAGTTCAAGCCCAGCCTGGTCTACAGAGTGATATCCAGGGCAGCTGGGGCAACAGGGAGACACTGTCTCAAAAACAAAAAAAAAGGCAAAAAAGAAAAAGTTAGGTAAATGGGCAGTGGACAGCCCCAGGGGAATCATAGGGTAAGAACAAGAGGATTTTTCAAATTATTGAATTTGTTGCATGTTCCATTCAGAACATCTCAATCAGTCTTAATTGCCTTTATACCCCTTCTTCATTGGCACTCTCCACAGCCTCCCCCAATGGAGTTCATATACTCTGTCATTTGTAGTAAGGCCTGGTGTCCAAAATTAGCATCCTTGGACATTGCTCAATGCAAGTTCATCTACTGAGGTCTAGTCAGCCTATCCAAAGTCCTTTGCTTTAAGAAGACCAGCTCTTCCTCATGCAATAGTAACAAGCTGCCAATATTTCTTCAGCTAAGATTGGGGTCTGCTTCTCATTCTCATAGGTCTATGCTGGGTATTTGTCTGCAGGAGCTTTCATGGGTCTTGTGCATGCTGACACCATTGCTGTAGCTTCATATGAGCAAAGTCCCAGGTGTTGGTAGAATTCTAATTCCATTAGGTCGTATGCCTTCTCTCTGGCTCTTATAATCTTTCTGCCCCTTCTTGTGCACTGGTCCCTGAGCCCTGGATGAGTGAACCTTAATATATGAGTCCTGTCCAAGGACGCACACTCTGCAAAATTCTAATCTCCGTGGTTTGGCCATTTATAACCTTTTGTGTTCCTGGCCTTTTGTTGCATGAGGGAGCTTCGTTAATGAGAGTTTAGAGATTGTTCTTTGTTCTATAAACCTTAGGTGTAGAGTTTGCATTGTAGATATGCCAGTTAGGCTTGGGCAATTCACAGACAATGTGTGTGACCAGTTTTAGTACTCTGTAATAGTCTTGTCTGGTGCAAAAGAGGCTTCTTTGATGAGTGGTGACTGGGATATTTTACTGTAAATATAATGATACATATTTTGCACTTAGTAAGAAATTACATTAGTCTAGGGATGTGACAATCTTGGGGATTTCTCTAAGAGTTATGACCTCTCTGTTCATATGTATTTGGCTATGTTTAGAATACCACACATGAGTTTCCTCCCACTGAGTGGGCTTTAAATCCAACTAATTAGCTGTTGTTTGCCCCCTAGATAAAAGTACCACTGCTGCAACAATGTTGTATACTATGCTTGATATTTTATGTGGATATTTGGTCTTAAAGCTGGTGGTGGACCATCAATTGCTGTTCTCCCTTACCAGCTTGTGTAGTGCTCTCCAAAGCTATGAGAGCTAGCCTTCAAGGGAAGTGGTTTCCAGATCAGTTCTAGCTTCATGCTCCAAATATAGTCTCTGAAGTATGTCCTATCTTCAACAATAAGGTCTTACCTTCAAGTTCTGGGAAGCAATCAAGGGCAGTGGCAATAGCCAGTGTAATTTTGGGAGTCTCTAGGACATTGGGATATTTCTCCTGTCTGACATTGTTTCTTGTTATGTAGCCTTCAACTAAGTGCATGGACCCATGTAGAGATGTTTTATGTGTAATTTGTCATTAGATATTTTTATTTCTTTTTTACTGATGTTTTATTTCATACATCATTTTTCAATTCAGTTCAGGCATATTCCCTTTTCCCTTCCCCCCACCCCACCCCACCCCAGATCATGCATTCTGCCATAACTGTCCTGCATCTTTCTCTTGGTCTTTTTTTTATGCTTAGGAATTCACATTTTCCTCCATTAATTTTATATTACTCTAAAATATGGACACATACTCTTCACCCATATACAGTAATTACAGAGTCTGAAAATAATTGGTGGGTGGATTCTAGAGTCCACTGAGAGATTCACATTATAACAACATAGTTGTTTTCAGATAAACAGAAATATAACCATAATGTCATTCAGCTTGACTTTGGTCTGGGGGATTTGGTGTTAGCATCCACAAATGAGGGAAACCATTCTCCATTTGTCTTTCTGGGACTGTGTTACTTCACACAGCATGATGGCTTCAAGGTCCATCCATTTACCTGCAAAGTTCATAATGCCATCTTTCTTTACCGCTGAATAGTACTCCATTGTGTAGATGTACCACATTTTTGTCATCCTCTCTTCTGTTGAGGAGCATTTGGGTTTGTTCCAGCTTTTCGCTATTGTGAAAAGAGCTGCAGTAAACATGGATGTGCATGTATCTTTGCAGTAGGATGCGTGTTTGGGGTAAATACCCAGGAGTGGTATGACTGGGTCAGGTGGTAGGCTCATTTTGAATCTTTTAAGGGTTCTCCACACTGTTTTCCATAGTGGTTGTACAAGCTTTCATTCCCAACAGCAGTGGATGAGTGTTCCCCTTTCCCCACAACCTCTCTAGCATCCATTGTCTTTTGTTTTCTTGATCTTAGCTAGTCCTATTGGACTGAGGGTGGTTTTAATTTGCATTTCTTTAATTATTAATGATGTTGAACAATTTTTAAGATGTTTCTCAGCCATCTTTAATTCCTCACTGGTGAAGACTCTGTTCAGCTCTTTACTCCATCTTTTGAGTAGGTCATTTGTCTTTTTCTTTGTTTTTCTTTTTTTGAGTAGTTTATATATTCTTGATGTTAATGCCCTGTCAGATGTATCACTGGTAAAGATTTCCTCCCACTCTGTGGGTTTTCTCTTCACCTCCTTGATTGTTTTTTTCACTGTACAGAAGCATTTGAGTTTTACGAGGTCCCATTTGTCGACTGTTGACCTTACTTCCTGTGCAGCTGCTGTCTGATTTAGAAAGTCTTTTCCTACACCTATGTCTTGTAGGTGGTTGCCAACGTTTTCTTCTATTACCTTTAGGGTTTCAGGCTTCACGTTGAGATCTTTGATCCACTTGGAGTTGATTTTTGTACAGGGTGAGAGGTAGGGGTTTAATTTTGTTCTTCTACAAATTATGATCCAATTTTGCCAGCACCATTTGCTGAAGATGCTATCCTTCCTCCACTGAGGGGTTTTTGCCCCTTTGTCAAATATGAGGTGGCCGAAATTGTATGAGCTCAAGTTTAGATCTTCAATTTTGTTCCATTGGTCAACAGGTCTGTTTTTGTGCCAGTAGCAAGCTGTCTTTATGACTATGGCCCTCTAATATTGTTTGAAGTCTGGTAGGGCGATCCCCCCTGTATTGCATTTTTCACTCAGGGTTGCTTTGGCTATTCAGGGTCTTTTGTTTTCTCCATATGAATTTAATGATTTTTTTTTCCCAAGTCTGTGAAGAAACTCATAGGGATTTGGATTTGGATTCTATTGGATCTGTATATCAATTTGGGTAAAATGGACATTATTACTATATTAATTTTAGCTGATCAGGGTGGCACACACCTTTGATCCCAGCACTCAGGAGGCAGAGGCAGGAAGATCTCTGTGAGTTCAAGGGCAGGCTGGTCTACAGAGTGAGCTCCAGGCCAGCTGGGACTAAAAGGGAGACCCTGTCTCAAAAATACCAAAAAATAAATAAAAAAGGATGTGAGGGTGATCTTGCTGCAACATGTCACCCCATTGATCGCCAGGGTTGATTAGGCTGATCTGGCTGGCTAGGCAGGTGTCCCCTTCCTCCCTCAATACTCATGTGCATCTCTCCCAAAGCTGGAAGTTCGGTCAAAGAGGACAAACTTCCTGGATAGAGGAGGACAGTCTTGGGTCTTATACTCTTGGGTCAAGGGTATAAGAGTAGCTGTGCTCCTCTGCTAGAACCTCCAAACAAGCTGTCATTAGATTTTTAAAATAATATGATTTCCTCAGAATTTTTATACCAGCTAGGTATTATTTATCTCTCCTCTCTGTCTCTCCCTTTCTAACCCTCTTTCCATTTTTTCCCATTTAAAGTGTCCCCCTTTTCCCCATTTTTTTCCTTTGATAATACTACTCTCCTATGGTCCCACCTCTTTTGAGCACCTTTATTCCCAAATTTGCTTGTATATCCCTCCCTCTCCCTCTCCCTTTCCATTTAAATAACCTCATTTTATCCACTTCTTTAGTAACACCTGTTTCCACTAGTCTTCTCCCAGGTTCTTTCTTCCCCTTCACCTCCCTGTTTCCATTTTCCTGGTTCCTGCAGTTACCTCAGGATACATACTCACATATAATGATTTGGTTCTACGATCCACAAATGAGGGAGAACATAGGTCATTTGTTTTTCTGAGTCATGTTACTTCATTTAGCATAACAACTTCTAGTTTCATCCATTTACCCACAAATTTCATAATGTGGTCTTTCTTTACCACTGTCTAAAATTCCATTTTGTAGATGTACCACATTTTAATTATCCGCTCATCAGTCGATGGACGCTTAGGTTGCTTCTATCTCTTAACTATTGTGAAAAGAGTGGTAACAAACATGGATGTACAAGTATCTCTGAAGTAAGATGAGTCCTTTGGATATATGCCAAGGAGTGATATAACCAGCTCAAATGATAGATTCATTTTTAGTTTCTTAAGAGCTCTCCCCATTTGCCTTCCATAGGGGTCACATGAGTTTCCAATTCCACCAGCAGTGAATGAGTATTCCACTTTCCCAGCAGCCTCTCCAACATTTGGTGTAATTTGTTCTCTTGATTTAGCCAGTCTGACTGCCATAAAATAAAATCTCAAAGTTGTTTTAATGTGTATTTCCCTAATTACTAATGAGGTTGAGCCCTTTTTAAGATATGTCTTAGCCATTTTTGTTTAACTTCTTTTTTTTTTTGGTAAACTCTCTGTTCAGATCCTTAGCCCATCTTTTAATATGGTCACTTGTTTTCTTGATTCTTTGTTTTTTGAGTTCTTTGTATTCTGGATGTTAATACTCATGACAAGAGGATTTTAAATCAGAAAATAATCAATCAATGAAGCCATGAAGCCAGAGACTGATGGCAGTCTACACTAGCAATGTCAGCATCACATAGGAGCTTTTCAAAATTTTTTCTTAATGTTTTACTGAGCTTTTGTCCATTTCATACAACATTTCTTAATCAAATTTAGACCCGGTCCCCTATCCATGGCCCCAACCAGAACTCATGCATTCTGCCATACATGTTAAGTCCTGTATTTCACCTTTTCTCAGTCCTTTTTTTAAACTTTTTTCAATGCAGAATTTTACTGTTTCAGTCAGTTCTTTGAAAAAGTCTTTTTTTTTGGGGGGGGGGGAGGAAAGGGTTTATTCATCTTACATGTCTCATATCTCCCAGGTCACAGTTCATCACTGAGGGAGTTTTGTACCCTTTAATTTTATATTACTTCAAAATATGCATATACACATGCTACACATATACCAAGTTACAGAGTCTGAAAATAAACTATAGGTTAATTCCAAGACACGTCTAGGGATTCACATTTTAACAGTAATTTGGATTCAGGTAAAAAGAAATATAACTTTACATTCCTAAATTACATAGCAAGTTGATGTATGTTTTAGGGAAGAGATTTGTTCTTTATTATAAATCTTAGAACTTAGGAAAATAGGACATAAACTTCAAGCTACATCTATAGTAATATCAGTCCAAGTGGTATTATTTTTACTAACGAATTACCCACCTTGACTTACATATAAGCATTTGGTGCTATGATTCACAGATGAGCAACACCATGTTTCATTTGTCAGGACAAGAAGATTTTAAATCAGAAAATAATCAATCACCGAATCCAGAGACTGATGGCAGTCTGCACTAATAATGTCAGCACCACATAGGAGCTTTTTTTTTTTTTTAAGGATTTTTTTTATTAATTTTATTTATTTCTGTATGCGTATGAATGTACTGTCTGCATGCAAGTTTGTGCACCCGTGTCGTGCAATGCCGCAGAGGTCAGAAGAGGGCTTCGGATTCCCCTGGAACTGGAGTTCTCCTGGAATTGGAGTTTCAGACGGTTTTCGGCCGCCATGTGGGTGCTGGGGATCGAACCCGGGTCCTCTAGCAAGAGCGGTCGGCACTCTTAACCGCTAAGAGCTTTTTAACAGTAAAATTCTTCAGCCCTACCTCAAATCTACTGAATGAGAAACCCTGAGAATAGGGCCTAATGATGATTTAGTCTATGATTTGAAGAACACCATCTTAGATAATTATTTTGCTATGTAAAGTAGACTCAAAGAGTTGAAATACGAAGAAAGAGTGTCCACCTAGGACAAAATTGCAAAATAGTAAATGACCTAAATTAAGATACTGCTAATAGATGACATGGAAAGAAAAAAATGTAACAACCTGAGTTAATACAAAGTTAAATGGCCTCCATCCTTAATAGGATATTTCTAACAACAAAAGATATTCTGGATTGTTTCCAGATTTGGAACTAAGATGAGTGTGTGGAGAGCAGGGCTGTTAACTAGGCTTTAAAAGTATAGGTGAATGCAGCCAACTACTGTGGCACATGCCTTTAATCCCAGCACTCAAGAGACAGAAGCAGTCAGATCTCAGTAAGCTCACGGCCAACCTGGTCTACATAGTGACTTTCAGGACAGCTGGGGCTACAAGAAGTCCCTGTCTCAAGACAAAACAGCAACAAAAAAAGCATCAGCCAAACAAATTTCTGTTTCTTGAGGTGAAATTTACATAACATGAAATTAACCATTTTAAAATGAACAGTTCAGTTGCATTCAGTACACTGACAATGTTCTATAACCATGATTTCTACCTATTTCCAAAATATTTCTATAACACTGAAATAAAACTCTGTGCCTGTTAAGCAGTTTCTCTGCATTCTTTCCTTCCCCCATCCCTTGCCAAACACTAATCTACATTCTCTATCTCTATGATTTATTTATTGTAACTATTTCCTATAAATGAAATCAAACAACCAATGACCATTTACAACTGTCTACATTGCCTTACCATACTATTTTCTTCAAAGTTCATCCATATTGGACCATGTATCAGTACATTTCTTTTAATGGCCAAACAATAATCCATTGCACGTGTATATCACAATTCATTTATCACTTCATCTATTGATGGACACCTCTTTCCACCACTTCATTACTGCGAAGGTTGTTGCTATGAGAATGTATGTATGTATATTTTGGGTATATGCCCAGGATCAACATTGCAAGACCATATGATAATTCTGCATAAATTTTAAAGGACCTGCCAAAGCATTTTCCATAGTCACTGCATCATTTGACATTCTCACCAGCAATGTTTAGGATTCCACATCCTTTCCAAACTTATTTTCAATTTATTTTTTTCTTATGACTGTTATAATGAGTATGAAGTGATAGCTCACAATGGTTTTGATCTGCATTTCCCAAATGATTAGTGATTGATTGTCTTTTCATGTTCTTTTTGGCCATTTGTATATTTTCCTTAGAGAAATATTATTGAAGTCTTTTACCCATTTGAGCTGAGTTATTTCTTTTCTATCTCTTAGGTCCTAAATGTTCTTTATGTTTCAACTCTCAATTCCTGATCCTTATAAAACATATGACTTGCAAATTTTTTCTCCTACTCTGTGGGTGTTCTTTTTTATTCTCTTCACCGTATTATTTGATGAATAAAAGTTTTTTTTTAATTTGGGGAGTTAGAGAACTACCTTAACAGTTAAGAGTGCTTATTGCTCTTGCAGAAACCTGAAACTTGTTTCTCAGCACCTACATTGGGCAGCTTATAACTAGCTGTCACTGCAGCTCTAGGATATTTGATGCCTTTTTCTGGCCTCTGTGGGCACCAGCATATCCATACACAGACATTTAAAAATTTAAAAATAAGTTTTCTTATTTTGAAGAAGTCTAAAGTGTGTTTTGATCATGCTTTTGTTGTCATATCTAAGAATTCATTTTCCAAATTCAAGTACATGAGAATTTAGTCCTGGTTTTCTTCCAAGAGTTTGGTTGTTTATGATCTTACATTTAGGGCTTTCATTCATTTGTATACACTTATTTGTGTATGATGTAAGCTAGGAATCTAATGCCATTCTTTTGCATGAGGTACCCAGTTTTAGAATTTCTTAAAACCACTATTATTTTCCGTTGAATTGCTTAGATATCCTTGTTGAAAACCAATTGGCCATAGATGAATGCACTTAATTGTGGATTTTCAGTTCGATTAAATATTATTGACTATATAGATATATAATATATATACATACATAAATTCTTGAGGATTTCATACAATTTATTTTGATACTCCCCTTCCCCAACTCTTCCCAGATCCAGCCCCACCTCCTTACTCACCCATCTTCATATTCCTTTTCTATTTCCCCATAGAGTCCAATTTATGTAGCACCAATACTATTGAGTGTGGAAACAGCCATGTATCAATACCACATCTTCTTTATCCATTCATCTGTTGATGAGTATCTAGACAGGTTCAATTCACTAGCTATTGTGAATAGCACAGTGATAAACATGATGTGAAAGTATCTCTGTGGTATGTTGACTTGGAATACTTGGGTATATGCCCAGGAATATCATAAGTCTGAGGTGTTTCTGACAGGACTTGCCCATGTTGCTTTATGTGACTTCACTGCAGTTTTGCTTCTGAACACAAAATACATGCATTTTGTATGTGCATACCCTCATGTCATGCAGCAATAATGAGGACTGCCTGAAGCACCTTAGCTCAGAGTTAAGAATGTCATGAATTGCAGTGCTTTCACTCTACGTACAAAGTTTTCTGTTGTTATGGAAAGATGATAGTTTAATTATGGAAAACAAAGACAATATTTTTCTATAATCATTCTTCAGTGTAGAAGCATCAAATTAGCATACCTTCAGATTTGTACGTCTGACTTCTAAAAATTGATATTTGAGTTGCTTATTTTAGTTTCATGAAAATCATTAAATGCATTTGGGATTAACATTAGAATAAAATTTCCAATGATTTCTGAAATGGTTCTAAACATACTTCTGCCATTTTGTGCTATGTATTCATTTTGGAGCAGTGTTCTCAGCATTGCTGATTGTAAAATCATGATATCTCTCAGCTCTGAAAGATGCTGAAGAAACCCCACCAGCTACAGTATCAAAAATTCAGCCAAGATTTCTTCAGATAAAAATAAACAAGCATATCATATTACTAGTGTATAATTTTTTTTCTTTCATAAATAGTAAAATTTTATGTATACTAAAGAATTGTAAAATAAGTTTGTGATTTGTTGTCAGTAAATGTTGGATTGGTATACACGTTTTATATATCAATGTACTCAGGATCACATGAAAATTTCTCAGGTAAAAGTGTTCATGAGTGGAAAAGTTTAAGAAGTCTCAATTTAACTCACAGTTCTGGAGGTTCTAGTTCAAGACCAGGTGCCCCCATTCCTTAGGGCTTCTGGTGAGGGGCACCAGATGGCAACATCCTTTGGCAAGCCATTACACCAAATGTCAGGAAGCAGAAAAAGATATAGGACTGACTGTGCCCCTAAATCCCTTTCAAGGGTCCAACTCCTAAATGCCCCACGACCTTCCAATAGTACTACCCTAGAAAGAGAGCCTTGGGACACACAACTTAATGAGATAGTCATTCAAATCATACTAAACAGCATGTAAAAATAATATGATGGGGGACGGATAATGACAATTTAAGTGAACAAAGAGTGGTACGGGTGAAACGAAGGGAGAAAAAACATTCATTACAGTGTTTTCTGCACAGATAGTTCATGCTACAAGTCTGAAAAACCATCAAAGAATGGTAATCAATAAGGCGACTGGGAACTTTGTGAATGAGACTCTCTGTGATTACAAAATCTGGTAGGGATGAGTTGGAACACGGAAATAAAATGACAGGGAGGGGAGCAAATGTCTAGACTATGTTTTTTAGTTTCTTGGCTCTGAAAAGATAAGAAAGATGAGGATAAGCCAGAATAGAACATAATGTTATTGGAAGGTTTTGAGGCCATAGAAAAGGGCCTTGAAGAAAAGTTGAATGTACAGACTAAATAACATGTGATATATGAGATAAAGCCCTGGACCTATAGGCAATAAGAAAAGTCATAGAAAAAATTACTTTGAGTAGAAGAAAGGATGGTCTCTATAGCCTACTATTTCCTTTATTATGAAGAGCCAATCTTGAAGATAAAAACGACTCAGGTATATGGGAAAACATGTGGAATTTCAGTAGCCAATTGCCTTCATGTTCTGGATAAAATAAGAGGCAGGGTCATCTACGCTTAAAGGATATCATGAATAGGATGCAGAGTTGGAGCTTATTAGACAATGCTGGATAGTCAAAGGCATGGAAGGGGACACTGTGAAATAAGTTATCAAATTAATGAAGTATAGTGAGGGTCCAGAAAAGGGTGAAGAAAACAAGTATGTATGGTGGCCCTAATCTATTCAAGGAGGTAGTTTTCCGCAATAGCATCCAGCAGCAAAGTTGGAAGCAACAGAACTAGGTGATAGAATTTACTTAAGGTTGCATGCTAGAGAAGAGATGTAGTAGTAGAAGGACAATGGACTTGGCTTTAAGTGCATGTGTATTATGGTTTAGTTTGTGGATGTCACCCTTGCATGGATGAGAAAGCAAACCTAGAACAAGCTGATGACCTAAAAATGACTTTGAACTCTTTATGTATGAGGTTAAAGTGCTAAAGCAGAGTGAGATGGGGTTTGGAGAGAAAGTTCAGCACTTAAGAGCACTAGCTGCTCTTGCAGAAGACAGGTTTAGTTTCAAGCCACATGGTAGCTAACAACTGTCCATAACTCCAGGTCTAGGTGGGTTTGATGCTCACTTCTGTCCTCCGTGGGCATTATACAACATGGGTGCACTACATACATGCAGGCAAAACACTCATTCACATGAGATAAATATTATAAAAGACCAAAAAAAGAGAATAGAAATAAATAATTTTTGATAATAAAATAAAATATGGAGAGAAAAGTCTTCAAACTAAGACCTAGAGTTGTGCATTAAACTATGAGTTCAGGGGCCAGTGAGATGGTTCAGTGAAAGGCTCCTGTCAACAAGCCTGATGAACTGAGTTTGATCCCCAGGACACACATGATAGAAAGAGATAACCAACTTCGGCAAGTTGTCCTCTTCCACATTCATGCCATACACACACACACAAACACACACACACACACACACACACATAATTGCAATGCAAAATTAAAATAAATAAAATATAAATATAGAGGTAGAGATATTGTGAGTAATATTGTGGTGTGACAATCAGAAGTCACTGAGGAAGTTACAGGTATTGACTTTGGTGCTGATGATTTGTTGCTGTGGTTTTTGGAAATCCATGAGCCAAGGTGCAATAAGTCCTAATGTACATATAGATATAGACACAACCTGGCATGAAGGCAGTACACAAAGAAAAATACTGATATTTTAACTGTTGATGAAAGTATCTTAACTTTTGATGAAAAAAGAGGAAGAGGTACTAGCTAACACAAATTTTGCTGAATGAGTATTTCTTGCTCCAAAATGGAAGAGTAATAACCTTTCAGCTGTAATGAAGAGTCCAGAAATCTGATCAAAACACAGCTCATGACACACGGATGTTAAAAATCCAGCCTCATTTGCACACATTGCAGGAAAGTTGTGTTCTGAAAGGAGCCTTCAATTATATTTCTGTGAAATAGCTGACAACACAAAAGAGAGCCTTCAAAATGGAGTGAGGTTTCTGAGGAAAGGGTTGGAAAAAAGTCAGAAGTGTGAGAACCATTCAGGAAGAATCAAAATGGTGGATAATAATAACAACCCATGGCGGGCACCGATCTCAAAGGCTTGATATATTAATTTAATTGCTATGCTAACCCTGTAATGTTGGTGTGTGTTATCTCTTTTAGAGATGAATAAACTAGAAAAGAGGCCATTTTGATTTATTTGGTTGTTTTTTAACAATTTATTGTTTTAAGTTATGTATGTAAGTGTATTGCCTGCATGTATGTAAGCACACCTGTGCCACGCAATGGCTACAGAGGTCAGAAGAAGGCATCACATCCCCTGAAACTGGAGCTGTGAATGGTTGTTAGCTGCCATGTGGGTGCTGGGACTGAGTCTGGGTCCTCTGCAAGACCAGCCAATGGTCTTTACTGCAGAGCCACCTCACCAGCCCCTGGTTGTTAATCTTGTTGGGAGGCAAGGTACAATGTAACCTTAGTTGGCTGGGAAGTCACCATGTAGATCAGGCTGTCCCAGAACTCAGAGATATTTACCTGTCTTTACTTTCCAAGTGCTGGAATTAAAGGCATGCACCAACACAACCAGCAAGGAAGCCATTTTGAAACCTGTTAAAATCATGTACCTAAAAAAAAATGAGATTCGAATCTGACCTCAAGACCTACTTTCTTGGGGCTAGACGGATGGCTCAGCAATTAAGAGCACTGGCTGCTCTTGCAGAGGAACTGGTTTCAGTTCCCTGTACCCACAGGGAATCTATTGCCCTCTTCTGACCTCGGAGGTTACTGCATGACATGGAGCCACATGGAGACACCGCATACATTACACACATACAGAGAATACACTCATGCACTTAAAATAAAAATAATAAATGAAATATTTTTAAAAAACACTTAGTCTTTAACTACTAAAATAGATTGAAATTCGAGGATGTAAAAGAAGTTAACATAAATTGCTCTGATGTGGGAAAAGGACTCTAGAGGATGATGGAGTGGGACACCTTCGGGATCCAGCCAACAGTCAGGATCCAGCCATATGCTTATAGTGTGTTCTGTGTAACAGAGTACCTGATTAGGGTCACCAGTCTCTCTTCAGATCTTCAAAGGGAAGATGGGATGGAAGTTTTTGTGCCCTCAGAGAGTGCACAAAAGTGCAGTGGTCAAGAGCAATTAGGTGTATGTGGACATCTGTGCTGTTAGTTGAAGGAGTATATTCAAGGCTTCTCATAAATGTTTCTAATACCTATTACTTGCAAACAAATTCTACAGGCTACTGTGGAAGAATATCCAGAGGAGCTACTGTTAAAGAAGGTTTTTGGTTGGGAAGTAGGATTGGGAAATGCTTATTAAAGTTATTTTATGCTCTATGTATGATGTTAGACATTTACTTTTTATCACAGCTTTTGAAAAGCCAGAATTACACTGTGCAATAAACAGATACTCAAACTGGAATTTGCTATCTGAGCTCTGGAAACAACAAGATTTCAGACAAGAAGTCATTCTTTCTTTGGGTTTTTTTCTCCTTTCCTCCTACCACTTGTCATACCCCTCCCACAGCCTTCTGCTTTCTTGGTGCTGTGCCAGTTATGGTGAGAGCATTATTGGTACTCAGCTTCCTTCAGCTCTTTCCTACTGATATTGCCCAAACCTCTCCCGGTTTTGGCTCCAAAGACCACCTCCAAAGGCCACTCTTTTGATGACTGTTTTTTATCATGGGACAGCCTTTAGCCAGGGACTAATTAGTGTGGCAATATGAAAGCTCAGCTTCCTTGCCTAAAGTTGGGTCAATGTGGAGGCATAACTCACATGACAGAGTTCCCCCAAAAGATCAGGCTACATCTTCTGTTTATGGGAATTTACCTGAAATTATGCTTCAGCCTTTTCCCCATCTTCATCCTGGTTTCCTATTCCCTAGTCTCTCCTGAGGCACTTTTTGTTTTTTTTTTTTTTTTAATTAAAAACAATGATCCCATCCATCTGTAAAGTCACAGCAATTACCAGCCAAGCAAATAATCTCTATTGGTGCAGTAGTGGCACATTTATCTTGAGGGTAATCAACATATGTCTAACTGGACTTGAGGCCATTCAATAAGAGGGAACTTGTGTGGTTCTGTGAGATATGCCTGGCTTGAGAGGTCATAGATTCTACAGAAAAACAACTACTTTTGTCACATCCTTAGACCATGATAATTTCTTACTGCATTCTAAATATGTATCCTTATATTTACAGACAAGTATACCTCTCACCACTGATCAAACAAGCTTCTTTTTTGCAACAGATAGAGACTATTACAGAGTTCCACAACTGGTCAAACACAGAGAATAAGTGTCTGTGAGATGCCCAGACCTGAGACACATCTACAATGTAACCTCTATACCTAAGGTTCAGGGAATAAAACAGAACAGAGGGCTGAAGGTCCATTAATCCATCTCTCAACCTTCACCAGTGGAACTTCCTTCTGCAACAGATGGTGATCAACCCAGAAAACTACAACTAGCCAAAACACAGAGAATAAGAGATTTTAGAATGCCTATCCATGGATAGGACACCTTTATCAAACCTTTGCCTCCCAAGGTTCAGGGATTGTGGAAGAGATAAGGTGGAAAGACTGTAAGAGACAATGGTCGTAGATGACCACAAGAGAACAGAGTTTTCCAGAAAGCTGAGAGGTTGCGCATATGAACTCACAGCAATGGTACCAGCATGACCCATGCAAACTCAAACCAGATTAAATCCAAGCATAGAAGTAGCAAAGTACAGAAGTAGAGAAGCACAGAGCTTAGATGGGGGATTTCCAAGGACCACCTGAAGCACAGGGAGGATCTGGGAGCTTCAGCCAGGTGGATTGTTTGGTTTGATTCAATCTTCTTGGGTGGCTGTGGGGGCGGAGTTATCCTGCTACCTGGTATAAAAGGTGGGCCTGTTGCCACTGTGAGACTTGAGTGCACAGAGCTTAGATCGGGAATTCCCAGGACCACTTGAAGCACAGAGTATAACCCCCCCAACTGGAATTGCTGAGGGAGCATCCAAGTGGATTCTTTGGAGAACCTTCAGAACAGAAATGGAAGAGTGAGTTAGATTTCCAATAGAAAGCCTAAAATGTAGACAAGTCAACACTCTATAAGCAAGGAGAAAAACAAATCAATCAATCAATCAATCAAACAAACAAACAATGAAGACATATGAAGGAGGCAAGCAAAGCAAGCCTTCAACACAGTGAAGAGGCATTTGAGATAAGCATTGGAATACAGGCAGAGAAACCCACATGCCAGGGACATGAAGAAGGGACAAAATGGGAAAGGTGCAGGATAATTCCACACCAAGCTCTACTAACCCTGTGAGAGATTCCTACAGTGGGATCCCCCTGGGGATGGCGCAGGACACAGATATTAGAAGAACAATTGTGGACATACTCAAATAAATCAAAGACTATAAATAACAAGGCAGAGAACTAGGAGAGAGAGTGAAAAACTCAAGAAGGACCTAGAGAGAGAGAATGACAAACTCCAGAAGGAAGTGGAAACACTGAAAAGATCCCTTGTTGAAAAAGAAAAGGAAACCAACCAGAGAAGCAAAGAGCTACAGGAAGAGATTGAGAAGCTCCAAAAGGAAGTGGAAATACTAAAGAAATCACAAGATAAAATGAAAAAGGAAATCAAACACTCAACTAATCAAGAGGAAAGGAATGGAAAAAGCCTCAGAAGTAGAATGGAGGAAGCAGAGCAAAGAATATCAGACCTGGAAGGTAACACAGAACAACTAAAAACCTCAAATAAAGATTATGAAAAACTTATAAAAAGATCACAGAAATTGTGGAAAAGACCAACAAAAAAAAAAAAAAAGACAAGAAAGAACAAACACTTCTACATATGAAAGAGGAAAGAAGCAATAAAGAAAGAACCAGAACTTACGAGATGGTATTGACCAGATCTTCAACAGAATAAGAGATGAATTATAATCCCCCAAAGCTGAAAAAAAAGAAGACAAACCAATAAAAGACAAGAACACACAGGAAACTCCAAAACAGAAAAGACAAGAGAAGAACCCTCCACAAATATTCATGGTTAAAATGCTAGAATGCCTGTGGGTTGTTTTGAATGAGTGTCCCCCATTAGGCTCTAGGTATTCAGAACATTTGTCTCCAGTTTGGTTGGCACTGTTTTGGAGGTCTTAAAGGGTGTGGTCGTGCTAGAGAAAGTATGTCACTGGGGGAGCTTTAGTGAGTTAACAAGCCTTGTGTCTCCAGTAGCCTCTCTCTCTGTTTTTGTGCTCTTATGCAGATGTGATCCTTGGAGTCGTGCTCCAGATCCAAGTCCTCCATGCTCCCTGCAACATGGCTCTGATTCCTAGACCATGTGGGTCTTCCTGCTGTGACAAAAATACTCATGGCCAACACACTTGGGGAGTAAGGAGTTTATTAATTGTATATCTCCTGGGTAATAGTTCATCACTTAGGAGAGCCCGCGGCAGGAACTCAGGTCAGGAACCTGGACGCAGGGGCTGAAGCACAGGCAATGGGGGAATGTTGTCAGCTGGCTAACTGTCCCCTGGCTCATGCCAGAGCCTGCTTACTTATACAGTACACAACAACCTTTCCCTGGCTGCACCCACTTATTGTGGGCTGGGCTCTCCCATTTCATGCCGAAATCAAATGCAATACTCCACGAATGCAGCAGGAAGCCCATCCAATGGAGCCAACTCCCCAATTTGAGGCTCCTCAACCCAGGAGTGTCAAATTGAAACTTAAGCTATCCAGCATAATTGACCACTTGTCAACTTGACACACAAACACTTCAATATTAAACCACCACCTTTCTAGTTCTTATTCCCCAAAGTATGATGTTAACACTAATCCCAACCTAAGACAGTACAAACCTAAAAAACCCACGTCCTTAAAATTTTAAACACTTTAAAAGTTCACAGTAGATCTAATGCTCTTAACTGTGGTGCTGTCAAATGCAAACAGTACTGTTCTTTTTCAAAGGGCAAGATCCAATGGCACTCTCAAACACAAACCTAAAGTCCAGCAAGTAGCTCAAGGTTGGACACTTGGGATTCACTCATGATCTTCTGGGCTCCGACAGGGTCTCAGCAGTCTACCCCTCCTCCGACTCTTAGCCATCGTGCACACACAGCTCAATCTCACCAATTCGCCAGGCTGAATCCATCTCCAACACCTAGCATCGCTCTTGGTAGGTCGTCCACGTCCAGGCATCTTCAAAGAGCGGAGAGTTCGCCACCAACTGAGGTTGGGACCATTCACCAATGGTCTCTTCCGACCTCTCCTCGTGCGAAAGCCTCGGTTTCTCTCCATGACCCCTGCAAATCCTGGGGTCATCACTGCAACAAAGTTGCACTTCCACCAATGGTCTTTCCTGGCCTCTTGCAGTGCCAAGACTCGGCTGCTCTCCGTGACCCCTCAAATTTCAACACAAAAACCATATAGGAGACTCATACAGGTTACCAGTCAATAGCTCTTCTGGCTTGAGACTGGAGGCTCAGCCCTCTCTGGATTCACAGCTTCTTTTTGCTGACCCTGAAGAAATTTCTTCCAGAAGATTTCACCACAGGATGCTGGTCTCTTGATTACTTACAGCTGATTTTTTCAGCCACAGCTAACCAACATCAATTGAACCAGTAACAATATTTCACTTGGGTTCTTGGTCTTTGTTATTTACAGCTAATTCTTCAGCCCAAGCTGACCTGAACCCACAGACTAAACAGTACTGATGATTTTTGCTTCCCTTTGAAACTAAAACTTCACAAGCCAGGCCATCTCCACCTACAACTCTTTCAGCAAAACTTTACTCAAGCTCCACAGTAATGATCTTTTGGGCATTCAATGATCTTCCCAGGCCCAAAGTTCCATATGCCTCCACAATCCTTCCCCACAACACCAATGTCAGGTCTGTCACAGCAACATCCCACCTCTTGGAAACCAATTTCTGTTTTTAGTTTGTCTCCATTGACTGTGAAAAAAAACACTCTGACATAGACACCAAAAATTGGGGGAGGGGTTTATTCAGCTTACACTCCTGGGGCTCACAGTTTCCTCAACTCTAGTGGAACCCAGGTCAGCGAAACTCAGAGTCCCAGGGAACCTGGAGGCAGGAAGCCTGAAGCCACCAGGCCATGGAGGAAATGCTGCTTATACAACTGGCTTGCATCCCTGGCTCATGCCCAGCCTGCTTCTCTTATGATAGTTACACAAACCAACGCTCTGACCACGGGTGAGCACCACTCTACTGTGGGCATGAGAATCTTTCCACTCTTGCCAAACAATCAAGACAATACTCCACAGCGGTGAGCCACAGACCAATCCAATTGAGCCAATTCCCAACTACTGAGGTTCCATTCCAACAACCAGTTTGTCAAGTTGACACTAAACCTGTCCAGCACAACCATCAATCATAAGCTCAAATAAAACTCTTGCTTTTTTATAAGTTCCTTTGGTTAATGAGATGTCTTCTATCACAAGCAAACAGAAAAGGTGACTAAATACAGTTATTTGTACCAAGAGTTGGGTTTGCTGTGCAGAAACTGGAACCATCGTGTGTTTGGAGGACAGAAATGTGGGAAGGAATTTTGGAACTTGGAGCGTGAAAAGCACTGAGTTGACTACTAGTAATAGGACATTAACAGATTCTAGTAATAGGAAGCCTGGAAGAAAAGCAATCGGCTGCAAAAAAATTTGTAGTTCAGAGGGAAAAAAATAAAGAACTCTAGGCACAGCAAACTGGGATATTTGAATAAAAGAGCTGGCAGCAGGTTTAGTCAGAACAGCCCAAGATGCCTTGCCTGATGGCTAAGTTCGAAAAGCAATTGGCACTAATTTCTTTGGCAGAGGTTATTTCAAGACTGCCTAATGTTGAAATGGTGGTGTGGCTTTTTATGGTGAATATTGTGCAGATTTACAATGAAGAAGAGCAGACGGGGCAGAAAGAAATGCGGAATGTACAGTTTGTATCTGATAACTGCACTATGAAGATTAAAGATGGGGCCAAGCATGTGAAGGAGAGGCTCTCTTTCATAAAGAGACTAAAGTGATTAAAGAGGAGGGGGGGGGGGGGGGCTGGAGATTTACAAAGTAACAAGAATCAGTACCTTCAGGGCAAGACCACACCCAGATTAATCCTCCAACGAAGTCCGGCAGCAGACAAAATTGCCAAATGTATGTTAAAACAAAAATCAGAGAGAGAGCATCACCGAACTTGCAGCCAGATTTCAGCAATTTCATCATCACAGCAAGTAGCATGTCCTATAGAGCTATGAAGTTCTGCACAGAGGGAAGGGGTCGATCAGTTACTTACCTCCACGGGTTACTTTAAGAGAGCCCAACAGAGGCCAGGCCAGAGGGGCCCCAGCCCAGTGAGATGGTCCACTGCATAAAGAAGGCACTGATAAGCGGCATTGTTCGTGAAGCTAGTCTTGAATATGAAGCCTGGGTTTGGCAAGGCAAGAGCACCAAGAAGACATTTTCGACGAATGGCCAGACCTATGAAATTTGCAAGGAGGAGTTGCAGTTACAGGGAAGTTCAGTTCACTGGCTATAACTGAGAGATAGATGTATGTTGCACACAAAGGTGGAAGAGCTGAGTCATTTAAGCCTTTTGGAAGTAAAGTCCTAGATACTCGCACATGAGCTACTGGACTTGGTTTTTTGCCCTGCTGGTTTTCGGTCTTATTTTGGTACCAATATTTCCCTTACTATCTCATTCCTCCCTTTTGCGAATGGAAGTGTATTTTTAGTTCCACTTGTACTCAGAGCTACCTGTAATTATTTGCCTTTTGATTTTACAGAGAGCTTACAGTTAGAGATGGGCCTGAGTCTCAGAAGAGACTTTGGACTGTAGACTTTTTTTTTTTTTTTTTTTATGGAGGTCAGAAGAGGACTATGGGGACTTTTAAGGATTAACTAAATGCAACCTTTTGCAAATTTATATGGTCGGAAGCCTATGGGGGCCAGGGACATGGAATGTGGTGGTTGAATGAGATGTCCCCCATACGGCTTTAAAACATATTCAGAACATTTGTTTCCAGATGTACGTGGCCACTGTGTTTGGAAGGAAAGGTTTCTTTTAGAAGAGTAAAGTGGCCATTGCTCGTGGCAAGTATGTCAGGAGCAGGCATTAGTGCAGTTAACAAACGCCTTGTGGACAATCAGTCGCCCTCTTCTGCTTCCTGTTGCTCCTTTTGCAAGATATGTGACCCTTGTCTGCCTGTTTCCAAGATTCCAGCGCCATGCCTCCCACCACAAGGAACTCTAATCCCTGGAACCATCAACGTAAGCTCAAATAAACTCTAAACTCTTATTAATGTTCCTTTGTTGTGGTGTTTCTATCACAGCACAGAAAAGTGACTAAAACAATGCCAGGGACCAAAAGACAATTCTGAAAGCCACGAGAAAAACAACAATTTACATATAAATGGGAAACCTATCAGAATTTGCACTGACTTCTCAGTGCAAACTATCAAAACAAGAAGAACATGGACAAAGCACCCATTCCCAGTGTTTCAAGGACTCAAGGATGCCAACCCAGGGTAACTATACTTCCAGCAAAAATTGTCAGAATTATAGTTGCAAGGAGAGACGAAAATTTTCCAATGCACCTAAGCAGCATGGAGAATTAATGTCCAGAAAACTAACCCTTTAGAGAGGTAATACTTGACAGCATTCAAAGGACAAAAGGGAAAGAAGAAAAATTCTTCCCCAAAGTTACCTAGAAAGAGAAATCAATAAAGCATTACTGCAGAAGTAGAAACCCTAGACCAAAAACGCAAATAATAATAAGGTGAAAGAGGGCAACACACATCTATTCAGTATATAACCATCTAATTTTTTATTTTTATTTGGATGGTTTGGGTATGATCTCGCGTACATCATTGTTCCAATTTCTTCCGTTCAGCATATATCCTTCCTTCCCCCACCCCACCACCCAATACCCAGATTATGCATTCGGCCATAACTTTTCTGCAGTCGTTTCTGTTTTTGTTTTGTTTTGTTTTTGTTTTCATTTTTTTAACAATAAGTGATAATTTGTGAGTACAAGCATCCTTCATGTAAAACCAATTTGCGAGCAGTTGTGCCCAAACCCACACAGCTCATGGGTCCCACCATCCAGCGGGGGGGGGGGGACTGTATGTTCAATCAAGTTGATCAAATGAGTGTCCAGCCTATATTGTTGTAGTTTCACCATTCACCCCAATCACAGCCCTTACATTCTACCATGCCCCCTCTTCCGCAGATAGTTCCCTAGGCTTAGAAAATGGGCACAGGTGGATGAGAAGCAAAACAGTCTACTTTCTCTGGAGCTGTTGTCTTGGTCTCTAGTCAATTCAATATAACCTTAAATATTAATGGACTAAACTCCCCAATCAAAAGATATACACTGGGAGATTGGATTAGGAAACAGAACCCATCTACATGCTGTCTACAAGAAACGCATCTTACCTTCAAGGATAGGCACCACCTTAAATTGAAAGGATGGAAAAAAATATTCCAAGCAAATGGTACCACAAAGAAAGCAGGTGTTGGTATTTTAATATCAGACAAAATAGACTTCAAAGCAAAAGAAATCAGAAGAGACAAAGAAGGCCATTACATTTTTATCAAGGGAACAATTGACAATGAAGATTTCACAATCATGAATATATATGCACAAAACTCTGGTGCACCAAACTTTATAAAGACAATTTTCCAGGACGACAAGGCACAGATTAACGTCAGTACACTCATAGTAGAATACTTCAATACCCCACTGAACACTTTAGACAGGTCAACCGGACAAAGAATAAACAGAGAGATATCTGAAGTGAATGATATGATACACCAAATGGACCTCACAGACATCTACCAAATATTCCAACCTAATAACAGAGAATACACTTTCTACTCAGCACCCTATGAAACATTCTCCAAAATTGACCACATACTGGGACACAGAAGAAACCTCCACAAATATAAAAACATTGAAATAATTTCATGCATTCTATCAGACCACAATGCAATAAAGCTCATTATCAACACCAGGATAAGCCCTACTATCTACAAGAAAACTTGGAGACGAAAAAAGACACTCCTAAATAATGAATGGGTCAAGGAAGAGATAAAAAATAAAAGCATTCCTGGCAATGAATGACAATGATAATACAACACAACAAAACCTATGGGATACTTTAAAAGCAGTCCTAACAGGGAAGTTTATACCCCTGGGTGCCTACATTAACAAAAACAGAAAGCACAAGTGAAAGATCTAACACTGCAGTTAAAACACTTGAGAGACAACAACAGATGAACCCTAAAGGCAACAGACAGGAAGAAATAAAAATCAGAGCATAAATCAATGAAATAGAAAAAAGAAAACAATAAAAAAAATCAATGAATCCAAAAGCTGGTTCTTTGAGAGAATAAACAAGATAGACAGACTTCTAGCCCAGTTAACCAAAAGAAAGAAGGAACAACTCCAAATCAATACAATCCGTGATGAAAGGGGAAATATCACAACGGACAAGGAAAAGATCAAGAAAATTATATGGGAATATTACAAGAACCTATATTCTACCAAGTTTGAAAATCTAGAAGAAATGGATGAATATCTGAAATCTTGGGAATCACCAAAGCTTGGCCAAGAGGAGACCAGCAGCTTAAACAGACCCATAACATATGAAGAAATAGAGGATGTAGTAAGAAGCCTCCCAACTAAAAAAAGCCCAGGCCCAGACGGTTTCACAGCAGAATTCTATAAAACATTTCAAAAAGACCTACAACCATTATTTCTGAAACTGTTTAGAAGTATACAATCAGAGGGAATTCTCCCAAATTCCTTCTATGAAGCCAACATCACTCTATTACCAAAACCAGGCAAAGATCCAACTAAAAAGGAGAATTATAGACCCATCTCCCTCATGAACACAGATGCCAAAATTCTAAACAGAATACTGGCAAATCGCATACAGACCCACATCAAGAAGATCATCCATCATGACCAAGTTGGATTCATACCAGAGATGCAGGGATGGTTCAACATACGAAAATCAATAAACATCATCAAACACATAAACGGAATCAAAGACAAAAACCACACCATCATCTCAATTGATGCTGAAAAAGCCTTTGACAAAATCCAGCATCCCTTCATGCTTAAAGTCCTAGAAGGAATTGGATTGGAGGGATCATTCCTCAATGTAATCAAAGCCATATACAGGAAACCCACAGCCAATATCATCCTAAATGGGGAAATGACAGAAACATTCCCTTTAAAGGTAGGAACTCGGCAAGGCTGCCCCCTATCACCACTCCTCTTCAATATAGTGCTTGAAACACTTGCTAGAGCAATAAGGCAAGAAAAGGATATTAAAGGAGTACTAATTGGAAAAGAGGAAGTCAAACTATCCCTATTTGCTGATGATATGATTGTTTACTTAAGGGATGCAAAAAACTCCACCAGAAAACTCCTAGAAACGATTAACAGCTTCAGCAAAGTGGCAGGATACAAAATTAACCTTAAAAAATCAATGGCCTTTCTTTACACCAAGAACAAGCAACTGGAGAAAGAATTCAAAGAGACCTTCCCACTCACAATAGCCTCAAAAACAATAAGATACCTAGGAACAAACCTAACCAAAGACACCAAAGATCTCTACAACAAAAATTTTAAACCCTTAAAGAAAGAAATTGAAGAAGACATCAGAAGATGGAAAAACCTCCCATGCTCATGGATTGGGAAAATTAATATAGTAAAAGTGTCCATTCTACCCAAACTCTTGTACAGATTTAATGCAATCCCAATTAAAATCCCCAAGCATTTCTTCACAGGCTTGGAAAAAAGTCCTTAATTTCATTTGGAAAAACAAAAGACCCCAAATAGCCAAAGCAAACCTGAGTGAAAAGAGCAATACCGGGGGGGAACTCTATACCAGACTTCAAACAATAATACAGGGATAAAGTCATCAAAACAGCTTGGTACTGGCATAAAAACAGACCTGTTGACCAATGGAACAAAACTGAAGATCCAAACTTGAGCACATACAATTTCAGCCACCTCATATTTGACAAGGAGACCAAGAAGACACAAAGGAGGAAAGACATAATCTTCAGCAAGTGGTGTTGACAAAACTGGATCACCACTTGTAGAAGAATGAAATTAAACCCCTACCTCTCACCCTGTAAAAAAGTCAACTCCAGATGGATTAAAGACCTCAACCTGAAACCCCAATCTCTGAAGGCAATAGAAGAAAAAGTTGGCAGCACACTACAAAACATAGGCTAGGAAATGTCTTCCTAAATCAGACAGCAGCTGTGCAAGAATTAAGGTCAACAATTGACAAATGGGACCTCATTAAACTCAAAAGCTTCTGTACATCAAAAGAAACAATCAAGGAAGTGAAGAGAAAACCCACTGAGTGGGAGGAAGCCTTCACCACAGATACATCTGACAAAGCAAAGAAGAAACAACGAAGAAAGAAAACAAATGACCCATTCAAAAGTTGGAGCAAAGAGCTGAATAGGGACTTCACAAGTAAGGAATTAGAGATGGCTGATAAACATCTTAAAAAGTGTTCAACATTGCTAATAATTAAGGAAATGCAAATTAAAACCACTTTAAGTTATCATCTTATTCCAATAAGACTGGCTAGCATCAAGAAAACAAATGATACCAAGTTCTGGAGAGGTTGTGGGGAAAGCGGAACTCTCATCCACTGCTGGTGGGAATGTAAACTCGTACAGCCAGTATGGAAAGCAGTGTGGAGAACCCTTGGAAGACCTGGAATGAACTTGCCACCTGAACCAGACATACCACTCCTTGGTATGTATCCCCAAGACTCATTTTACCACAGAGATACATGCACAGCCATATTTATTGCAGCTCTCTTGACAATTACAAGGAGCTGGAACCAACCCCAGTGCCCCTCAACTGAGGAGTGGATAGAGAAAATGTGGCACATCTACACAATGGAGTTCTATGCAGCAGTAAAGAAAGATTACATCATGAACTTTGCAGGTAAATGGATGGAGCTAGAAGATATCATGCTGAGTGAAGTAACACAGTCCCAGAAAAACAAAGGACGAATGGTATCCTTCATCTGTGGATGCTAGCACCAATTACCTAATTTTATGGCAAACTGAGCTACATCAATGTGATCTGAAAACAACTGTGCTCTTATATTGTAGAATCTCTTAAAAAATAAACAAATTTTTAAAAAAAGAAGTAGAAAAGTGAGTAAAAATCCCCACCCAAAGCGGAGGAACTATTTGGCAACTGATGACTGCTGAGAGAGGGGGAGCTGGTTTTCTTTAGAGGTATGATGCTCGATAGGTTAAACAGGCTCCGGTGGATGAAGGCACACTGAGGGACTAGTTTAGGGACACAAATTTGACTTATATATGACAGAGTACATGAGATCTGGCAGGGGGCTATAAGGGGGGGTGCAGATAGAAGAAAGAGTCTAAATGTGATAAAATATATTGTATGAAATTTACAAAATTTCAATTTTAAATAATTTAAAAATCAAATATGAAAAATTTATTAAGAATTTCATACATACCCACCACTGCTTTTCTCTCCCAACTTCATGTGTCTTTCTAAAAACCCACTGAGCTCACTTAGTGATCCAAGTACATACATGGGTATAAGACCTTCTATTAGCACATGGGTAGCCACTCAGGAGCCACATCATTGTAGAAAACTGAGGATCCCTCTCCCCTTTCCCCTCTCCCAGAAACTGTCAAATGTTACAGGTCCGACTTTGTAGTCTTCTCCCTGATCCATGGTAGGATTTTAATTAACTTGATCTTGTACAGATCTCGTGCATGCAGTCACAGACCCTGTGAGTCATGTCCAGTATATACTGCAAATGTTCACTACCTCTGCTCTTTCTGCCCCCTCTTCCGTGATGATCTCTTAGCCTTGTGGGAGGAGTTTGTTATATATGTTCTGTTTATAACTGGGCAATCCACAGTCTCTAATTCACTACAAGTTGACCAGTTGCAGGTTTCTTTATAAGTTTCCTTCGACTACAAAAAAGAAACTGAAGCACTTTTGTTTCTTTTGTTTGTTTGTTTGCTTGTTTGTTTGTTTGTTTTGGTGGTTTTGAGATAGGGACTCCCTGTACCCCCAACTGGCCTGGAACTCACTCTGTAGACCAAGCTGGCCTTGAACTCACAGAGATCCACCTCCCTCTGCCTCCCGAGTGCTAGGATTAAAGGCATGCACCACCATGCCCAGGGAAACTGAAGCACTTTTAAAATAAGCCACGAGCTCATGAACTCTCAGTGTAAGGTGTGCTTCTGGGCAACTCAGCTTAACACAGAGCTGGTCTAAGGAAAGCCATTTAGTTAAAATTTNATATATATATATATATATAACAAAAATATATGCACCATCATTTAAGCCCTAAAAGAAGGCATGGGTGAAACACTTCATAACATGAGAGTGTAGAAAGCCTTTCTAACTGTGGCTTAAAATAGGCAATGAAAAGTAAAGATATAAAAATCTAATTACATAAAGACAAAAGTTAAATTTGCTTGAAGTAGAATTGTTTCCAAATGCTGTAAGACAAAGAAGATGGGGAGATGTTGATCAAAAGGCACAGTTTCAGTTATGCAAGTAAATAAGTTATGGACACCTAGTTTTGTATAGCAGCATGACTACAGTTGAAACTTACCAAGGATAAATGGAATATTCTTTCCAAAAGGATAAAAGACAGGTAATAATTTGAAATTATGTATATAGTGATTAGCTTGATTGTGGGAATCATTTTACAATGGATATATAAATTAAAATATCATATTGTATATCTTAAATACATACAGTTTGAGTTTGTCAATTGTTCCTTCAATGAAGTTGGAACCTTTTTCTTAAAAATTTTGGTAAAGTTGGGAAAAATGACAAAGCAAAACAAAAAAATTTTCAGTCACAAATGGAAAGGCACATATAAAGCACCATTAAACCTTAAGAAGAAAAATACCAAAGCCAATAAGGAAATGAGCAAAACATATATGAAAGTGAAATGGCCTTTCAACTTATGGGACTAGGTCTAAAATCACTCATAACAGAAATTCAGAGGCATTTTATATTTAAAATATTTGATGAAAGTGGCATGTTCAACAAAACAGCCTGTTGGCAAGGCTGGGCAAAAACATATGTTCTCATGTATGGCTGGTGGGCAGTGTAAAATGGCACAAAGCTTTGGAAGTAAATTTGGCAATATCGAACAAAATATAAAATATATTTATTCTTCTGCTAAGCAATACGGAGCACACAGTACCACAAAAATAAAATGATTTATGTATAACTTTGTTAGTCATTCCCTGTTTGTAATACTAAAAGGTTTAACATGATGCCATGCATGTTAATATGGATTACTTGAATAAAAAGCACATGATCTAATATAATGCAGCCATAAAGAAAGAGGATAACTGCATACACAGATATAAAAGCATAGAATATTTTATATGGCCTTCTATATTTTCTATATGAAACAATGGAGAAGCATCAATCTATATATATATGTATATATAGATGCTCCTTTACTTATCATGGAACTGTACCCCCCATAAACTCACTGTAGCTTTAAAGTGTTGTAAGTTGAAAATGCATTTAATATATATAACCTTCTGAGCATCTTACCTTAGCATACTCCCCAACTGCTTAAACTATGAAGCTAGCCTAACTGAATGTGAGAGCCATGACAAATTTGGCAATATTAAGAGGTATCTAAATTTGCAACAACCAAAAGTAAGGTCAAACTCATATCTGTAATCTAAGGTGTTTCTGGAAGCATTCACCAAAGCTGAATTGTGAGACTTCACTAGCTCCCAGTTCTGAACACATTGGCAAGTAAACTTTGCACTGCACATGCTGTCATACCACACAGTGCCAGCAAACACTGCTGGAAACACATCAGCTCAGATTCAAGACTATTGGATGCTCTGAATTACAATGTCTTTCCTATACATATAAATTTTCTTTTGCAGTTAAAGGGCCATAATTGTTTATTTATGTATAACAAAAACTTTTAGAATTCTCTCATAATTCCGCAGCATGTAAGGATAAAATTAGTAAATGTTTGGATTGGATTATGTTAGAATTTTTGATTTTTTAAACTACTGTTTGAGTTGATGACTTGAGTTTCATAAGAAATTTTTTAATGAATTTGGGCTTGGAATTAGGACAGAATTTTCAACACTCACTGAAATGAATTTAAATACATTTCTGCCACTTTGCACTGTGAATTTATGCAAAGCAGCACTCTCAGTGTTGGCTATTATAAAATCAAAGTATCAACAACTGCGAAAAATCTTAAAGATATTTTACTCTTCTAGCACTAAGTGAACAAAACTTAATTCTTTAAAAGTAAACAAGCTGCCGGGTGTGGTGGCCCATGCCTTTAATCCCAGCACTTGGGGGGCAGAGGCAAGCAGATCTCTGTGAGTTCAAGATCAGCCTGGTTTACAGAGTGAGTTCCAGGACATCTGGGGCTATGGGGAGATCTTGTCTCAAAAAAACAAAAATTAAATAAATAAAAAATAAAAGTAAACAAGCATATCCGTCTCATTAATATGTAAATTTTCTTTTCATTTTTAATAAATAGTAAAATCTTTCATATGCCAAAGAATTTTTAAAATAAATTTATTTAGATTTTATTATTAGTTAATAATTTACATGTATAACTATTTACATCTCTATATGCCCGACATCATGTAAACATTTCTTGGGCAAAAAAAAAAAAAAAAAAGTTGCAGGT